>JAWNKZ010000041.1:2462500-2570000 GCA_035041615.1 Drosophila anomalipes
AATAGGACACAATAGCCATAAGGTATTTGTCGCATAATCATAGAATAAAGTTTTTTGCATCGTCAAGAGTCAAAAATAAAGTCTAAGATTTTTATGGCTTCTTGGAGTTTAGTTTTTAATTAATAAGTATATCATTAAAGATGTGCAGCTTAAATACTTACATGCTCAAAATCTTTTACTTAAATTCAGTATAATTTCGAAATTACTTTACATTTTTTCATTGAGCTCTCAACTCTGTCGACGTATTTTCTCTAAAATGCAGCATTTGGTGTATGTCAACAGCGAAGAGAAAATACACAACAAAAAAAATACATAGAAATTCTCTTGACGTTTTATGATGATAGCAATGCAAGCGACTAACGGCATTGGCATTTAATATCTCTGGGCAGTATTGCAATTAGAGCCGAAATTCTTTACATAAAAAAATGTAATTGAATTTATCTGACTGGCACTTTTACTTTCCTCTTTTTAGCCAACAAAATGCCTCAGCTGGAATTTCAATAAAGCTTAGAAAACATGTCCTGGCACTCCACTTATGAGCTTAGTTGAACATCTGCTTCTAATCCGCTCACCCCCAATAACCCCAGCAGCAGCTGCTGTTTGTTGTTTGCATTTCCACATATTTAAATCGAATTGAAAACAAGGGTCCAAAATGAAAGCACATTTGTTGTCTTTTTTGCTGTCTACTTTACTAATTAGTTTTTGCAAGCAATTTGAACTTCTGTCTCAGACATGGGCCCCACACAAGTGCGAGTAATTAGCAAATCATTCTGTTCCTGGTGCGAAGAGCTGAATGACATGCAAATCAGTACGGAATACTGCGAACTAATACAAGGCAACGTTTCCCTTAACTTTCTCTGTTGGTTAACTTAAAAGCAAGCTGGCAGCGTTGAGTAATGGCAAACATTAGACTGAATAATAACTAGCTAAATATTATACAACCTATATAAAGTCAGCTAAGCTGGCGGAATTATGGGAGCTAAACTCGTCGCATAAAAGGCAGAAGAGAAAACCAAGAGAAAATCTTTATAAATGCACAACCAACACACAGCCAAGGCAACAACAACAACAACAATGAATAAAAATATACAATTCCCAGAGTCGACTCGGAATTACACTATGCGCATTTGTTGCCATCTATTTTGGTCTGTAATCTTTAACAAATAATAATCATCATCGGCTTATTTTAGAATTAGCTTTCTGTTCCATTTGAAAAGATAAATGAAAGGGAAATTATGTTGCAATAAATTTCAATGAAGAAACTAATTTATGAGAGGTGCTCGCATTGTTTAATGAATAAGATATGCATTCTGGAATTGTGGGCCCCATTAGCTGTCGAATATCCATACACATGGATTTCTGAGGGCAATAAAAGTCACAATTTTAAAGGCATTGCTTTCCAGCTGGTTTATAAAATAGAATGACATCGTTTAGGGCAACTGCATAAATAATAATAAATAGTCGATAAGAGTCGGAAAACAATTCATTACTAACAATTTCCGTTTAATAAACTACGTCTATTTTATTTAGTTGGTTATTATGTAAAATGAGATGTCAATAAATTAATTAGTAGCAGATAAATTCAATTTGGGATGGAATTTGGTAAGTCCGTTACTGAATCTATAAATTTCGAGGATAGTTCGTAGCTCAACTACTTAACTCTGTGCGTGATTGCGTTTGATTGAGTTGGGTTTGCGTTGGCAATGGAATGAAGCCTTTTTGCCAATTTCATTTATATGCAGGCGATGTATAAGTAAGCAATCCAGAAGGCAGCCACATGCACGTACACAACTATGCATTAAATACGCTCACAAACATAAACAAATACAATGGCAAACTGACGAACCACTCAAAAAGGGAAGCCAAAGACAACAACTGAGGGATGCGAACAAGGATAGAGATATGTACATTTAGAGAGAGAGAGAGAGAGAGAGAGAGAGAGAAAGCGAACGTTTGTTGGGACCCCCAAAATGAATTGGCATCTGTTGAGCCGTGCCGAAATGGCGAATAAGCAAAATTGCATTAGACTTAAGGCACATTTCGCAGTCAACGCCGCCTACATAAAAATCTAACAAGCACAATTGTGACGGCGACAGCAACTGATAATAATTCTGTTACACTACTTGTTTTTTTTCCCTCTTATTTTGTGTATTTTGCAGGGTCTGTGCGTGGCAACATTGTTCTGCTTCTTCAATGGCGAGGTGATTGCCCAAGTGAAGCGCAAATGGCGGACACTGTGCTTCAGCAATAGACCACGCACCAATTCCTATACAGCCACTCAGGTCTCGGTAAGATTCCATATGAGCTTCACATGCTTCTGCCTTTTATTTATTAATACAATTCGGGTTACGGCGCGTATGAGCTAATATATGCAATATATAAACTACTATTCACAACGCACACACACACACACACACACACACATAATTGGCCAAGACACACAAGACACTTCCAAACTCTAATGAACTTCTTGGTTTGCTGCATGTTAAGTATACGCCACGTTTTACACAAAACAATTAGCAAAAGCTAGCAAGAAAAAAGCGATGAAAATGCAGCGCACCGTTTTCCAACCTGCCAATCACCATGATAGCAAATTCTCAGTTCTTTTGATTGTAGTTCGTGCGCTGCGGTCCGCCAGTGCCTGGCGAGGAGAAGGTATGACTAAAGGACTTGTCCTCATCGGCCAAACGACGCGCTTCCTCAGCGCCCCATCATCAACAGCAACAGCAAAAACAGCGGCAACAGCAGCAGCTGCAACTAGAGCAGCAGCGTACACGCAGCCAGAGCATGTCCTTGACAGCTCACACTACCACAGCTAGCTCGTCCCGACTCCTCGATGGTTGGCGGCAAAAACTGCACTTTCTGCGGCGCCCCAACTTGGAGAATGCACATCAGCGTCAGCCGCTCATGGGGGAAACTGGAGCTGGTAACTTGCAGATGCAATTGCCAGTCAATGTGCAAGCAGAGGTAGTCAAACCAACGCTGATGACGACAATAGCAGAGGATGCCGCTGAAGCATCAGCATCAGCAGCAGCACCAACAAATGGAACAGGAACGGGTTCATCTATTGGTACAGGTGTTGTCATTGTTAGCATGAATGCAACTGCGAATGCTGATCACAATAACATAGCCGATGAGGCGCTTTAAACTACCCCAACACACACACACACAAACACACACATTAATACACATCTACTGCATACAACCGAGTCACAAATCATCTAAGAAAATCTCATAGTCTAAGCCAATTTTAAGTAGCTACCCGCCCAAAACAGATAACTCTACAACTGTATACCAAACAAGTGAAAAGCACCCCACCTACCCACAAAAGTTCCCCAGGTTGAACTACAAATAGCTAAATATCTTAGCAAAGTTGCATTTCACAAAAACTTCTGAGCTAAATCTCCAGCATTATCTAAGCCATAAGATCAAATTATAATCTTATCTGTATTCCGTTAGTTAATTTTAAAATTAAATACGAAACTAACAAGAGGATACATTTATTTAATTATTTATCGCATTTTCTAATTTAATATGATTAAGTTCAAAGCACAACTGGCGCATCTTATTTATATTCAACACAAACTGTGCAATAAAAGTATTATTGTAAATTCACTCTGACTTGGAATAAAGATCAGATAATAAAAAAAATCCTACCAAACGCTGCATAAAAGCTGGCGACATTGTTGTAAAAACGAAATGCAACTTGCATTTAGTTAAAGCATAAAAATATACAAATTTAACTATTATATGGTTATTAAGAATTTATGTGGATATCAAATATCATTGTTGTCTGTAAGTGTAATGTGTCTCTGACTATATACATACATATTAAAAACGCATATGTGGCTATATATATTTAAGTTGTAAGCTGAGCTTTCTAAAATTTCAACTCAAGCGCTTTATATTTTCGCCATTTTAGATGAATGCTTCTTAATCTGTGTATATGAACTATATAAATATATGTATTTAAAATGTAAAAAAAAAAAAAAACAATCTGTTTTATTTTTTGGAATTTTTCAGATCTATTATCAAATAAATATTTCAGCACTGAAATTTTTTTCATTTCATTTACAACATCAGAAAATTCAATTGAGCATTCCGCAACACTGTTTTTAAGTATTGCTAAGCACAAACCACAAGTTTGCTAATTAGCCAACTTTTACGCTTGAGTGGCCATTTGAAAATTGAACTCAGGACCGGTAATGGATGTACCGTCTCTTCTAGTCCCATTCCGACTACGTTTATGAATGAAATGTGAACTGAGTTGAATTGTACTTGCTACCAGGGTAATAAAGTCCTTTGGCCTTTGCTTGCTGGCACGCTAATTTGGTCGGCAACACAATATAAACCACAAGTAGCATCGGAAGATACGGGGCAATGTAGAGCGGAAGTTGTCGAACATTTTGTTTTATATTTATTGAAACATATTTGTTTAAAAGTTGACTTTTGTTTGGTCACGTTGCTGTTGGCATTTTGCAGCCGCACTTTGTGTTGATGTGCCCGTAATGATGTCGCCAATTGGCGTGGCAGGTTGGCATGGCTCGCCGCATGTTGCAGCTAAGTGCAACAAGAGCTGCTGTCGCTCCACACAAAACTTGACACCACATGTTTTATGCATGTATACCAAATCGGTAAGTGCCATTTTATTGCCACATTAGCCGCTTGTGCACTGCTAAAATCATGAAATCTTTCCATCACTTTGTGATTAGTTGTGTAAATAGTTAATGATTTTAGCACCTTTTTTGGCTTATACAATCAATTACAATGAAAAAGTAGATTCAAACAATTCCACTATTAAAAGAGCTTTCATTAAGCTATTATACTTATAAGAACTTCATGCTTAGATTAAACATTATTGGAGTTCATCGCTGTTCTGTATTTTGCAGTGTGTGTCAGATTCTCATATTTGGCAAATTCCTTACACATATCATAAATTTAGAGGTATTCAGAACAGCAGCGAGCAGTAAATGAGCTGTTTAATTGCATGTGTGTGCCTGTGTGTGTGTGTGTGTGTGTGTGTGTGTGTGTGTGTGTGTGTGTGTGTGTATATTTGTGCGAGTGTGCGAGTGTGTAAGTTAAGTGCTTGACAAGTCTTAAGCACTTGCAGCCATAAAAAATGCATTTGCAGCTAGCACAATTTGCTTTTTGTGCAAAAACTCAAAAGCAGCACTCACAAAGGATGCGGCACTTGAGCGAGCACTTAAGGCTACCTGGACTGGACACCTTGTGGACCAACATGAAAGTAATTCAAATGGACAGTATTCAAATACTTATACGACTGCAACTACAACTACTTAAACAGTGCTCAACTCAAATTCACAATTTCTCTTTGATACTCAGAATGCAAAGTCCTTTTTTATCAAGTCTGCAGCAAAGCTTATTTTTAGATTAGTGAAATTAATTATCGATGGTTTTTTATAGATTGTTAAATTATTTATTTATGCAAAATCGAAATAACATGAAAAATAGTTAAACAAAAATGTTGTGAAAGATAACCAAAACTAAAACTATAAAGTGAGAACATTGCAGTTTGGCGTAACCGACTGCGGAATACTCTGATATCAAGCTTAAGCCAGCTGAAAACAGGTGGCAAAGAAACTTCTTGGAGGGGCGAAATTGGGATTGCATGACTCCATCTTTTAAAAAATCTTAACTTTAAAATTGTGCGAGGTATGGGCTTGAGCCATTTTTTGGTGGTGGACTGGGCGTATCATTTTTTTGGAGCGTGGCCGAGGGTCGATTATCGGTTATATCGATTGCCTGGTTCCCCAGTTGCAGTAGCGACTCGAATTTAATACATTGTCTGACAAGGGCATTGATAAATATATATTCAAAGTTTCAAATCGCTAGCTTCAAGAGACGGACGGACAGATAGCATGACAGTCATGGCATGAAACCAATATACTCCTCGACCCTCAGTATAAGGCCATGATTAGTAGTAGTGACTTGTAATTAAAAATCTTCACAGGAGTATTAAAGACTACCTAGAATTTATATGTATATCTTCTCATACGCTCCGTTTGCGTTGGGGGTGTCAAGAATAGTTTGTGCCGCTGACGTATTTGCATAATGAACTCAATTAAAAGTTGGATGCCTGCCAAATGCAAGCGCCGATACCTAAAACTAAAGAGAAAAGAGAACGCTTTGATCAAGGGCGTCTTGTCCTGGCGTCTTGTCTACGGCATCTTGTCCTGGCGCAGCAGCTCCTGTTTGGCCAGTAGCTGAATGCGCTGCCCGACTATTCCCAGCGGCTTGCGCTGAACTAGATGACAAGTTGATTGCCTGTTAGAAGAACAACAAAAAATAGAAAAATATTAGCCAAATGACTACAGACTGTCTACACTCAGAAAAAAAAATGGTCTAGATTTATATTTAATTTTATATGAAAAGCATACCTAAATGAAACATTTATAAACCTTTCTAAAATTCACAAAAATATAAAAAGTATACTTTATTTTATATTTAAATTGTAATGCTTTTAAATAGATAAACCTCTGGGTTATCTTACGCGCGCCTTATGGGATCGAAAGCATAACAAAATTCACAACAAAAATTGTTAATCCTCCAACTGACTCATTCAAATACTTAGCCATATATTTTTTTGAGTGTGCAACTCACTTGTAAATGATTTTTTCACGATCCGCCCAGGGCCAGCTGCGCTCCAGGTTATCCAGCTTGAAGAGCAGCTGCAAAATGTGACAATGTCATATTATGTTATGCCCCTAATGAGACGTCGCCGCATTGATTGCTTTACCTTTTGTGACTCCGTGGCAGAAGCGGCTGTTGTTGCTGCCTCGAGCGTTGCTAAGCGCACCTTTGAAGTGTCATTGGCATTGTGTGACGGCGTCTCCAACTGCGGGTGGAGCGTCAAATCACATACGCCATCGGCATCACTTACGCGCAGCTTGGGCACATTTCGCAGATTCCATGTGTAAGTGGTGCTCAGGAAATCACTGTCATTCTCATTCTCAATCTCAATCTCATGTTCAACATTTTCATTTTCATCATCGCTGAAACTGATATTTAATGCCCCAACTTGCTCGGCTGCCACTGCAGGCAATTTTATATAGTAAACTGACTGGTGAGCAGCCAAGTCATCGTCGTCCTGTTCTTCCTCATCATCAGCACCTTCGTCCTTGCCACTGTCATTGTCTGGCTCGTCACTCAGCTTAATTGTCACGTAATTGACTTCGGATGCATAATCAGATTCTGGCGTCAAATCCTTCAGTTGCTTTGATTCACATTCTCGCAGCGACTTCTCCTCATCATCATCCTGCACCTGCACCAGATCATCCTCCTGTTCTGTATCAATCTCATCTGCGCTATCCAACTGTTCCATTAGCTCATAGTCGAGCGCATCCTCATCGTAGGAGCATTTACGCTGCATGTACAACAGCTCCTCGGATCCAAAGGATTGCGAGACGGTGGCCAGTGTTGAGGATAATATTTTTGGTATTTCAGCAATGGCAGACAGCTTACGCTGCATTTCCATCAGCCGCATCTCAATCGAGCTGGGCAACACGCGGTCTGAACGAAGATGGTCTGATTTATGATTTTTATAGTTAATGGTTTAGAGTTTATTGAAAAACGTACAGAAAGAAACGACACCGATAAATTAAAATGGCAAACAATTGCTTAAGATTTATATACATGGATTATAGGCGCAAAAGATGCAAGTATTAATGGGTTAAGGTTGCAATTGGGTGGTTGTGGAGTAGTGAGGAGGACCGCCATTATTTCGAGGATCTCGATGCAGTGGGCAGGGCCAGCAGCATGTTCTCAATGGTGCTGCTGCGCAGCTCCTGATTGTCTCCGACCTCCGCAAAGAAACGCTTAATATTCCGTATAATGCGATGATGTGGCAGCTCCTGCATTTATTGTATTTTTTGTTTTTGTATTTTGTTTTTGCGGACGGATTGTCGGGAGAGAGAGAGAACAGAGGTAAAAATCAATTGCTGGAGTGAGATTTACTAGTTGGTTAATGTTGCTTGTTGGCATTCACCTGCTCCTCATCGTCGGAGGACTCGTCCTCGCTCAATTCAATGATCACCTCGTTGCCCTCCTCATCGAGTTGGGTTTTGGTTTTCTTTTTCTTGGGCTTGGGTGGCTCGGGCGGCTCTTGCCACATGATGGGATGCCAACAACGCGAGCCAAGCAATGGGGTTGGGGTGAAGTCTACAAAATAGATACAACCAAAAAAATATTGGTTTTTCTTTTCTTTTCTTTTTTTTTTTTTGTTTTTTTTGTGTGAGTTACCACAAGATGCAACAACAGACAGTTTAATTAGGGGCTTGCAACAATTTCGACATGCTTTGGTAATAATAACATATTAAATCTCACCCTTTGGTGGTGCCATAGGTTTCGGCACACGCATCACAATCGACTTCTCCTCGCCGGCCTCGTACATGCCCATGGGATCATCTTCGTCCATGCTGCAAGCATTACATAATATTAATATATATGTATATATGTATTTTAGTAACTGGGGCAACCTACTTGCGCATGAGAAAGTGCACCTTCTTGGGCGTGGCGTTGATGCGCTCGTGTGCCTGGGCCAGTGTCAGCTGCGTAGCGTCCTCTTCGTTGATTTCGAGTATTATATCGCCCAGACGTATGCCCGATTTGTCAGCTAGACCATCGGGTGTTACCTGCACACGAGACAATTATTACTTTCCCACATTTCATTCATTATTAATATATTCTAGGCAAATATACCCTATAAGGTTACTCTCCACACTTTTGCTTTCACGTACCGAACGAGGCAGCAGTCAGCGCACAATTGAATGAAAATGTTGCGTAGTTCGAGTTTAGATCGAGCAAATACTTTTGCTACTTATGTGTGTATATGATATATGACAGACAGATACAAATGGATGGGAAATCGACTAAAAGCACATGCATATATATATATATATGTATTCACATGTAAGTTTGCTCCGAAAACACAATGAGATACTTGTTGCTTGTGTTTTGAAACAGTCTGCTTTTAAGTGTACGAAATACTGTAGAAATTATATGTCTACATTTGGCATGCTCTATAAAAACTTAAACAGAAATTCTTCAGAATGTTAATGGTTATTTTAATTGCATATACAATTATTATATTATTGTTTTTCTTTTAATCATCTATTTCTTGTTAATTGTTAACGAAAGTAAGAAGTCTTAAAGTTTTTTGGGAATGTAAACTGATGTTTAATGTGGACAATAGTTTAAAAAAAATTTCAGTAAATACACATCGTAAATTAAATTTATAAAATGAAATGATAATTAAATTAAAAATTTGAAATGAGAAAAACTAAATAAATAAATAAAATAAGGAAATAATCAATAATAAATCTGTCAACAAATATATCGAAAAACTCTATGTTTGTTATTAAAATTAATAAGGACTCAACTCTTGTTGTAAAATAAAAATGTAATTAAAATTATAAACATAATTTTTGTTAAGCAAAACACATATGTAAAGTGAATAGTTTATTAAATAGATTCAAATAATTTTATGAGCATATGAAAGGAAACAACAATCTCAAATATAAACTTAATTTAACCCAAAATCTGCAATGAAAAGCAAAATCTGCTTCATTTTTTGGTAACATCTATCAAAACCATTCGCCAAAATGTTTAAAATTATAAGAGACTTTACTTGTGTTCCGATTTGTCTGTTCATAGACAAAATAAAAATTGATATTTTCGCTGCTCGCTAAACTAAAAAGACAGACGTGAAAACCAGAAGCAATGGGCAGAAACAATGTTAACCCAAATATTGTGCATTCTCGCTGCTGAAGAGTAAAAGCAATTGAAACGAGAACGCAGTGTTGCCCCGCCGCGTACGCCACGCTCCTTGTCTGTGCCTGCCACACAATAATTGTCGTGCATACGCCGCATCGAACGAGCGTCAGCAAAGTGAAATATTTATTTAGCTGTCTGCGATGATTTCGTCATAGTCGAATGGCTCGTAAATATAAAATTTGCTGTCTTTTTGTGTGTTGCTTTTGGAGGCAGAAAATCGAGAAAATAGCACATTGACGAAATGGAAAATTGCAGCTGTCGATTGGAAATTGGGAAGCCGCACAACGCCGTGATGAATATGAATAACAATATGTTTTTTTGAGTTCTCAAGGGAAACTACGCCCTGTGCATAGTTAAACGGGCGTATGAATCCCAACCGCCCACAATTCTCCCACTTACCTGAAATACGGTTAAGAGCATATGAAATTCAGCGCCGCCGGTTATCAGAAAACCCCATTTGGGGTTATCATCTTTGGAGTCATAGGCATCCGACTCCACATCGAAGGCGGGAAAACCGTCCGTATCGCCAATGCCGCAGGACACCTTAATAATGGGTGCCTTTTTCTTTGTCTCTGGCATGGAATACAGCATTCCAAATTGCTCAGGCATCGTTATAATATTGTTGTTCTTCTTGTTGTTGTTGTTGTCGTAGTTGTTGGTCCCTTTGTTTGTTTATGTTGCTTTCGTTCGCTTTTTGCCGCTGCTCTTTTTGCGTAGCTGCTCGTTTTATTTATAATTCTTTGCAATCGCTCTGTTTTTTCTCTCTCTCTCTCTCTCCCTCTCTCTCTCTCTCTTTGTATTTTTATACACTTTGGTTGCAATAGTTTTTCTTTGGATTTGCTTTTGCTTTTGGCTTTTCTTTTTTCTGCGCCTGTCAAAATTCAGCTGCCAAAAAGATAACCCGTGCCAAAAATATATAAAATATAATTTCTTATTTGTTTTGCCGGCTTTTTGTTTTGCTTTGCGTAAATGCTTTGAGACGCGTTTGCCGTTAATGCAACTTCCTAACTGCGTGTCTTATATAATCAGCTTTCACGCATTGCACAATGCACTCGACAAATTAGAAATTAAAATTTTCTTCTTAGTTTTTTTTTTTTCTGCTTCTATTGAAGTCTTATCGCTTAGCAATTTGTACGGCCACAACGCAAAATTTATTTAATTATGAAAGCGTTGTATAAAGCGCTAGTTAAGTTGCAATATGTTTAGAATTTCTCTTTTTTTTAATCTTTTTTTAGCTTTACGCTTTTCCACAATTTTCTTTGGCTTCCACACGATTGCAGACGACTCGGGCAACTAAAACTAAAAGGCAAAGTGATGAAATAATTTCGAGAAGTTTGCCTCTGCGGTGCATTCGCTTTTTTATAGTTGCCACGCGACAGCAAATGCTGTTTTTAATATACCTCCTCACAAATGGGGAATATTAGTTGTGTGTAGTTTATATAAAACTAAGAGATGCAGTATTACCAAATTGATTCAGGTTTGAAATCGATGTACTACATAATTATTAGCAATTAAAGTAACAACTGTTTATGATTAATAACAAATATTTGGTAGATTTTTAAAAATATTGGGTACTAGCTCCTGAAACTGCAGTGATATTAAATTTGAATCTCAACTCAATAAAACATTGAAACAATTGTTACACTTCTAAAACTTTACTTAGTATCTTCTTTCGGTATATATGCAGCTAAATATAATGCAGACAGAGAAACCATTTGGGTATATATCGGGTATATTGCAGTCGATGCGGCCTTTCATTACATTCTTGAGAGTTTTTTTTTAGGGCCATGAAAAGTATTCGTACTGTAAAATGTGGCTGATCTTTTCAATGCGCTGTTTTTTAGCTGACAACGCATGCCGCGATTCTGGATGTTTTTTGTATATATTCAATGCCTGATTTCAGCGGTATTATTTTCATGTTATAAAAAGAAATCGAAGGCAATAATCATGATGTTCAAACTGAATTCATCAAAGCATAGCAATTAACATTTTGTGTTATAGCAGATTAGAAAGAAAGAAAAAAAAAACACTCAGCGGACAAACGTAGACACCTGGAAGCTGAATCAGCAGCACTTATCGCCCGAACAATATATGTATATATATATAAAAGACTTTGAAATGTGACAATATAAACAAACATCAACAAAACTGATGACGTCGTTAACACAGCACTGGCTGATAAGAAAAGGTTGAAAAGCGTGAAAAGTTGAGAATTCTTGCTTTTATTTGCGAATTTCAATGTTTATCTTTGACTTTTTATCCATCACGGCCATATTATTGAGTATGCTTGTGTCATCTGGGGAGCCAACAGCATCCTCATCATATTTGAATGATAAACTACCCACAGCTCGCCTTTTGGGGTTCCTGTGGAACCAATCAGATGTGTTCTGCTGCTGCCGGCAATATTTAACCTCGCAGTTAAAATCACGGATGCAGGCTTACGACCATGCTCCGAGCTGACTGCCTTGGAGACCATGTTATTGACAATCTGCTGATTGAGCAGCTGTTCAGGGGTTTCTGCTACCTCTGTCGTTTCCTGGACATCATCGAGATTGATAGCCAGAGCCAATGCTGCATTCAGCAATAGTGCCGGCAAACATTGCCGTACAACTGATTATCACTTTGTAGCCGTCTGATTTGTCATTTGGTGACATACGCGTGACACAGACACTGCAAGTCAACCGATGCTAAATAATAAATAATAATATGTTCCCAGAATTTGAGACAGATTATATATATTACAGATTAGTTAATTAAGCAATGTCCGATTTTAACGCTATTAAAAAAACAAATTCAGCTGCACTGGAATATAATTTTTATGTAATTTATAAAACTAGAACATTAAATTGATCATTGTGCACCACTGTTTTGAATTGGCTTTTGATTGGTGGTTAACAATAAGCAGCCAATTCATAGAGGCATCAAATCCTCAAAAAACTGACTGCATGAACAATCTGATCGTTTGGGTAGATTTCTCGCTCAGCGGCGCCGCGAATGCTGAGAGCGTGGATATCTTACGATCTGATATAAGAATTTTTCTTCGTGTTGTGTACATAATGTAGCAGGCCACTAGTGTAGAACTAAGACTGTAACATAACATCTGTAACTTAACATGCAACTGTGTACTTAACATATAATATCGATATCGATCGATATCGATCGATATCATTGGTGTGATAACGTGACAGCTTGATCCCTGGCTGCACCTTGACGTTGACTGTGACAGATATTTGGGGGCTGCGATCGCTTTCTGCGGGGTATATACAATTCTAAAAACACAAGAAATTGGATTTAAATACAACAATTTGTAATTCTCTTGCCTATTACAGCTCTCAGAGAGGTTAATGGCATACAGAGTGGTCTGTTCTCCATGTGAATTTACTAATCATTTAAAAAGCAGATTTTTCAGGCAGTCAGTTTTTAGTAAATTTGACTACTCCATGTATTGTCTCCTTAGTGGTACTAAGTAGATAACAAAAGTCAATTAATTAGTCAACTTTTACTATAAAAAAAAGAAACTCAGGACCAACAATGAGTGATCCACGCCATTCTCACATCCGTTCCGTTTATGTCTCATCGCTGGCTGGGCCTTGCTTATTGGCCGACTAAGTTGGTCGACAAACGCAATATAAACCACAAGTACAGCATTGCCAGAAGAGGGACAATGTCATCATTTTGTTTTCCATTTATTAAAACTTATTTGTACAAAAGTTGACTTTTGTTTTGTCACGTTGCTGACGGCATTTTGCAGCCACAATTTGTGTGGTTGATGTGCCCATAATGATGTTGCCAATGGAGTGGCAAGTTGCCATGGCTTGCCGCATTTTTGCAGCTAAGTGCAGCAAAAAGCTACTGCCACTCTCACAAAACGTGGATTTCCATGTTTTATGCATGTAAACAATGCGTTAAGGGCCATTTTATTGTCACTCAAATCGCGAGTGCACTGAAAAAAAAAACAACAGGAAATCTGTACATCTCTTTGTACTTAGTTGTGTAAGAAGTTAGTGATTTAAGCTCGGAATTTAAGCTTTAGCTCTCTTCAGCACGAGTTACTCAACAGCAGGAGGACTTCAGTCTTATGAGTACCACATTCTTTGATAGAGTGTTATTCGAATGTGTACTTTAATTTAGAAAATAATCTGAATCAGTTAATTTCTTTACTAATGAAAGAACTATCTATATAATTACTTAAAGTGTATGTGTGTCAGATATTCACATTTTTCAAATTGTTCGCACATCTCATAGAGTTAGAGGTGTGTAATTCAGACACACCAAAGAAATGCCGGCAAAAATTGCAGTAAGCTAGTTAATTGCATGTGTTTTCGTGTATGGGTGTGTGTGGGTGTGTGTGTGGGTGTTGTATATTTGTGTGTGCATGCGAGTCTCATTTGGTGTGTGTGTGTGCGAGTGTTAAGTTAAGTGCTTGACAAGTCTTAAGCACCTGCAGCTATAATAAACGCATTTGCAGCTAGCACAATTTGCTTTTTGTACAAAACCTCAAAAGCAGAACTTACAAAGCATTCAGCACTCGAGCGAACACTGAAGGCAGTCTGGACTGGACACCTTTTTTGAACCAACATGAGAGTTGTTCAAACGGACAGTCCACCAACTACTTGTACGACAGCAACTAGAACTACTTAAACAGTGCTCAACACACACTTCAAGTTTATTAAACTAAAGCATACAAATTCAAACCGAATCTTTTTATTTTTACAGTAGAAAAAATAAATATACGTATTCTGCTTTTAAATACTAATAGAAACGCATTGCAATTTAAAGTAGTTTTTATTAAGGCAGCAGCGAAACAGACAAATTTAAAAATAATAATAATAAATAAATAAAACTACAACTACTGGTTGGTTTTGCACGCATTATTTTAATGAAATGCCAATTTCACATGCGCTTTTTATTTGTTTGCCATCTTACAAATTCAAATAACATAGAAAATATCTTAAAATGTTGTGAAAGATAACTAAAAAGTATAATTATTAATTAGTGAGAATGGCTTATAATTCACAATTTAAAAAGACTGTTCAAGACCACACTGCAATCTTAAATTGCGCATATGCTGTGGGGCTGTCAAGAAACGCTTCAACCAAGTGAGATGATGGCGTCTGGCGCAGCCGCTCCTAAATTTTGGCCCGGAATCCGATGATGATGACTTACAAAAAATGAGGGCAGACCTACAGATATGCCGACAGGTATGTCGATTCGCCTAGTGATGCTTGTCATTAAAATGTATACTTCATATAAAAACATCTCCTTCAATGCGTCACATACTTCACGGCATAATTTGAAAACATTCTGCAAGGTCGTACCAATCCCAGCTACATTAAAATGCCTGGTCACTAGTAAAGTGTTTTCTCATGATCCGCCCAAGGCCAGCTGCGTTCCAGGTTATTCAACAATAATATAGAATATATAATATAGACTTGACACCAAAGGGAAGCATTCCCCATTAAAGGCTGTAAGGTCGAGCGAAAAACACTCAGCAAGCAGACATGGACTACTTATGAGCAACCACCTATCTATAATATATCCAGAAGCAAACAACAAAACTGATGACGTCATTCGCAGCACTAAATGATCAGAAACATTTGTCAAATTTCAAAAATTATGTGTATACATTTTTTTTTTTATTTGGTTGCTTTACGAATACGAGTGTTGCTTATATTTAGTATTTGACTAATCTAAATCATCCAATTCATCCACTCATCTGCGTGTTTCAGTAATTCTAGCACATCCTTATCAAGGCCACAAGCCTCAGTGGCCACCCACCAGCGACGTACACTCTACTCTACCGTCGCCAGCACTTCCTGAGTTGGCTCCTCCTTGGGCTGCTCTTCTTGCTTCTGCTCTGATGCACTACTATCTGTATCTTTTTGCTTTGGCTCCTCCTTGGGCTGCTCTTCTTGCTTCTCCTCTGATGAACTACTATCCTTATCTTTTTGCTTTGGCTCCTCCTTGGGCTGCTTTTCTTGCTTCTCCTCTGATGAACTGCTATCCTTATCTTTTTGCTTTGGCTCCTCCGTGGGCTGCTCTTCTGGGCTAACCTGGGGCTGCTCGCTTGTTGTTGCTTGTTTCTCCTCTGAAGAGTTGGCACTTGAATCCTCACCAACTGATCGCCTCTCGCGCCCCGCGTGCTTGTGTCCCAAATGCATGTGAGCCAGCTCATCGTGAGCATGAGTAGCGTGCGACTCGCAGGGCGTACGGATATCTGGGTCAGGATCTTCAATGGGTGTGCGACGGGCACGTCCATGCTCCGAGCTGACTACCTCGTCCTCCATGCTGTTGCCACAGAGCAGCTCCTCGAGTTGCTCATCGATCTCAGCAAAGTCTGGAACATCGTCCACATTGATGGGCAGAGCCAATGCTGCATTCAGCACTAGCGCCGCCAATGTCATAATGAATATGGATGAATGCATTTTGACAAGTAGCTCCTGCAAGCTGTTCAAATCTTAATCCTCGATCTCAAATTGTTTTTTTATGCTGCCCACTGGCTTGTTTGTAGCTCACGCTGCGACTTATGTTTCTCAACTGACTGGCATTGCTCTCTGCTGTTTCTTATGAACCTTCCCGCAACTTTGTAGACATTTGATTCGCCATTTGATAATAGACAGCTGACACTGGCTTTCAGTTCAATTGAGGCATCTCAGATTCACAGTCGTGCTGCGATCGATGAAAATAATCAACAAGTGAGAACGTTGCACTCTGCCGTAACCGACTGTGGAATACTCTGATGCCAGGCAATGGATGTTGGTGCCATGTACTTTTTAAATTTGGTTAGTGTAGCTCGAACTATGTGAAGGAGATCGCGAAAAGTCTACAATCCAAATTTACTGACTCTATATTACAAATTATGGCAGATTTATGGATTTATCAATTTACAATTATCAACGTAATCGCTCACAACAGAGGCTTATTTAATAGACAGACAAGAAAATGAAAGATATGAAACCGAATACACTTCTTCTACCTGCGTTATCAGAGTATAATAAAAGATAATCCATAATAAGAATTTCCTGTCTGGCGTCACTTTCATCATCTTGACTACGGCTTGCACAACGCGTCTCTTCATTAGCATTAATTGGATGCCCTACCACAGGGTATTGTATTTTCTTATTATGAGCTGTAACGCTTTTTCAATTCCTTATATGTTTTACATGAACATGATTTGGAAATAAATATGTATATATTTTTTGCATTACAAATTACAAAACGTTTTCTACACTTTATGAAAATTGAATGAAAATAAAATAAAACTAATAATATAACATTGTTCACTCCAGCCTCAAAGGGTATTTATGCGTCGCCTGTGGCAAGTTAGTTGTTTATTATTATTCATTTCTTGGAATGCGCAATTTACAGTGAGCTTCTGGCCGCAGTCTGCTTCTCTATGGAATTGATAAGGCAGATCAGCGGAGATCAAATGAGCTTAACTGAACGCGCAATTTGCGACTATTGACGAGACGCGAATACTTGAATACATATTCATAAGCAGCTGAAAATACGTGCTATAATTGAATTATATAATATACATATAGACATTCAAACATAAATGCATTTCACGGTGCGTTTGAATGGCATTAAGTGATACCCTTAAAGGCCCGGTCAAGGCAATACACAAATGCCAGTTAATCCAGATGGCGATAGGAAAATATCCGAAAAGAAGGCAAAACAAAAAAAGGATATGCTTAATGTTGAACAGCAACGTGAGTGGCATGTTTAACAAAGAACCTAAACTAACTAAGACCACTGCTAAAGTATCTCTTAGATTTCAAGTATCTTAGCGACGGTTTATCGAAATTTCAGGCCGGTTGTTATGCGTATCTCGGTTATCCTTTGGCATTTAGCTGACACTTGTGATTTACGCCTTTACGGGCTGCATAAATTTCGACAGTTTAATAAAGAACGAATACGAGCCATAACTGTAAAGGCAAAAGGTGTTTGCTGGCCGAAATTAAATGCAAATACTTAACGGCCTCAGCAGCTTTAAAAGCGAAAAGCCTTTGAGCCTTGCAGCTTATTCAAAAATAAATGGATTCTTAGCCAGCCTGATTGAATTTGATTCCCTGATGAATGTCCTGGCTCGACAGCTCACAGCGTATACATATTCTACTGCATAAGTTAAAAACATCAAAAAGCCAAGTGACGAAACGAAGCGAGGCGAAACGCAGCGAAATGAAATGATATGAAACGAAATCCAAGCGAGTTGAAATGATGACTTTCTGCATAATTTAAGTGAATTTACAATTTATAGCCACGCCGCTCCATACCCTGGCAATCTACAAAATAAAGAGCTTGCGGGTATATATGCTATTTGTAAACGAATGTAATGCAAAGCACCAACAAATTAAAGTGTAAGCTGTAAGTTCTTTTTTATGTTCATAATATATATGATTCAGATACCCTTAAAATGTTTGAAATAAAATATTTTAGCAAGAGAGTATATTTAATTGTAGCATAAAACAAAATAAATACTTAGATTCAAGGTAACAGTTTCAAATTTATTTACTCCAAATGGGTGTTAATTGTCTTTAAAGTTTGTTTCAATCATATTAAGAAAAAGTGTTTACCTTTTGAGGCTGCTTTAAAATTGGAAAAGAATATCATAAAAAAAAAAAAAAACATTTCTTAAAACCCAAATAACATTTTCCTTATTTTTATTTATTTTTTGCTTTAAATTTGAACAACGAAAGTAAAGCAACGGTCTGGAAACTGTTCAAAAATATTGCAGTTCATATTTTTTATGCAAATTGCGAGTTGCTCAAGTGCGGACTGCAGCATTTTATGTAAATCAACTGGCACCTGATGTCCTAACAAAATATTTGCCTCCTTAAATTTGGTTTTATTTTTTCCATTTTCTCTTGTGTCGTTTTATTTTGTCATATTTATTAAAAATTTATCAATGTCATAAGTTTGGCAAGCCATCAATCAACTCTAAAGCAGCAAAGATTTGCTTAGACGACAAATATTGAAAAGGCCAATAAAAAAAAAAAACAAGCCACAGTTGCTTTGATAGAAAATTAATTTCCCACGTTGTGAATTAATATTCAGCCTGAAAATATGCAATGATTCTTTACCATTTATTTTTTTTATTGCCATTGTATGTACTAAAATTTCGGAAATTTTAACCTAGTCGTTGAAGAAAAAGTTGATTTGAATAAAAGCAGCTATTAAGCGAACATTAAAATAGATTATTCATTTGTTAACATAAGAATAATTATTATCAATTTACTTCAGATTTGAATGTTTGTCAAAACCAAATCCCGACGTAACACTAAACAAAACAACACACACAGTACATTACAGAAACAAACGAAACATTAAAACCTATACTTACACTAAAACATACTTAGCTACACTTAAAACCGCACACTTTAATGGACCCCGAATCAGAACAGCCTGAAATTGTAGGTCACACCTCCAATCTAAGCGCTGTCAATCCTGAGAATGTGCCTGATGAAGCTGCAGATGAATTTCAGAAACCGGACCAATCTGAAGCACCTGTTGATCTCCGAATTGCATCAATTCTAACAGTTGTTGACCAATATGATCGGCTCAGTGGTCAGGCGACTGAACCACAAACGGAGGAAGAGAAGAAGGCAGAGCGAAGGGCTCGTTTGAAGGAAAAACGATATCAACGTTTCACAATTAATGAATTTTTTGAGTCAGCACTAGATGAGACCATACAGATTGAAGAGCAGAAGCTTGAGGATGAAGGGCAGGCTGAACAAAAAGAAGATGAAAGTGGTTCCTCTGTCGATAGACCAAAACAAGTGGAAGAATCGGAAGTTGAAACAGCCGAGGATGAAGAGATAAAATTTACCTCTTCATCGGAAGATGAGGATGAAGACGTCGAGAATAGAGAACCCGCAAAGAATGATGCAATCGAAGCAAAGGCGAATTTTTTGATGAATTTCGAATTGCCCTCATTATCCGATATTTCCGAAGAGCAAGAAATTGTTGAAAATGAACGCGTGACAAGTGCTGTAATGTCCCATCACAGTGAAACAATAGGGAAATTTGTTAATCCCCTACGACAGGAAAGCAGTTCAAGTTCTTCGGGATCGGCTGAAATTGTTCCTGTTCCTGTCTCTATTGTTGCTAATGATTATACGGAAATTGATGATGAGAGTGAACCTGAAACCGATGACAGTTTAGATTTTAGTGATGATATTTGTGACAGTAAGTCATCAGTCACAGACGAGGAAGATGTAATAGATGTGTTTGTGAAATTCCAAGCTAGTAACATACATATTGTCCAGATTGAAGATCCTGCTGATTTGCTTGAGGGCACGAAATGGAAACAAGAAGCACTTCAGATAACGATCGACTTTCTTAACGAACTGTTCAACAATGTGGTCAACAAAGTGGAGAATGTGAACGAAGAAGATGGTTTACGAAATAAATTTGATAAGCTACGGCTTCTGGAAAAATTGTCAGAATTAAGGGATAATTTGATGTTTGAGAAAGAGCTGAGCACATATCTAAATATGAAAATGTGTGATTATTATAAGCGCATGAAAAACGTTCGAGTGTTCTCAACTTTGCCCCCAGATATCTATCTGAAAGATAAAGAGAGATATTTGAATGCCCTGGTTCAATTGGATTATGTCCAATCTGTCGCAGCGGAGACAAAAAAGAAGAACGCCATCCTCATGTCCAGTGTACTAATGGATCTTACACATGTACAAAACATTGTCATGGATAGCGAAGAACATTTAGAAAAGCTTATGATGACAACACTGTCTACCAACAAATCGGATGTATTCAAACGTATCATTGAACGCGAACTGCGACTAATGAGCCAGAAACGTAATGAAATCAGTGATGATCGACTCTATTTGATCTCCAGAAAACACACACTGGGACGCATCACAGATGTAAGTATCAAATACAAATTCAAATTCCCCATAACGAAGATTTTATATTAAATATGTAAACACAAGCATACCAATTAATTCATTATTTTTGTGTTTGCAGAAAATCGTGAGGCTGGAACAAATCAATGAGGATCTTTGCATGGATGACTTTATTAATATACAAAATCAAGTAGCTTCATTGGACAAAAAGATCGAAGGTAAATATGCGTGACCCAATTCCCCATACCATATTTGAACATTTGAACATTGATCAGAGCGTAACAATGAATTGAAAAGGCTACGCTTGACCTATCACACGGAGCTGCATTTAACGCAGCACAATCGGGAGAAGGCGCTGGCACTTGGCAGCAAACTGGGCGTTGCCAAATTTAACCTGGAGATAAAGCAGAATAAGCAGGATCAACTGCGCGAGTATCTCTATAAAGCCAAATTGGAGCGTAGCAATATACGGAAGATGCACTCTGATCTCAGCTTCCAGGGTGGTCTCTTGTCGATGCCAGCTCTGATGTTCGACTATGATCAGACTGTGGAGAAGGTGAGAGTAAAGCAGGCCAGTGTAAAGGAACTGAAGGAGACCTTTAAACATATCACACAACGCATTATGGAACTTGAAACACGCATCACATAAAAATACTTACCAAATAAACAATTTCCCCAAGTACTTGTTAAAACCTACTTAAACTTATTTCTCATATATATTTAAACTTATATTTCCTATTTGACAAAGTTATACTTTTAAAATATCTCATCTCAAACTAATTATATTTTTTTGGTTGCTTGCCAAAGTTGAACATTCATTGACATAAATGAATCTGACAAGATTCAATAAAAAAAAAAAAAATCATAATAGAAAACAAAATTATGATTCCTACATATCAAGCAGTGATCTACATACATATATTCATTATGAATAGTCGCCATGAAAATGACAGAAAATCTTTTAATGAGCAAACATAATATGCCTGGGTTAATTTTCAGTGTCAAGTTTGATAGTTTATGTGTGTTTTCGTTAATGTTGGGGTATTTCTTCTTTGAATTCAAAATAATTAATTAATAAACAAAAACGCGTTGTTCAAATATATAAATAAAACACATATATATATATTTGGAAGTATGTATTTCTGCCATTCAATTTAACAAACAACTGCAGAAAGTTTGCAATTATAAACAAATCCAAAATGCTGACACACGCTTTAATGCCGTTACTTCTATATATAGACTTGGGCAATATATTACTCAGAAAATTATTTGTATAAGCGGCATACTTATATTACTTAATTTTCAGCTAAGACCAAATTGTGGACACTATTGAAAAAAATGTGCACAGCATTTTCTTTTAAGTCCGGAGAAAGAGTACCAAATGCATTTTCATTTCAAATTAAATATATTTTTTTTCTTTTTTTGGATTTCGTGGAAATTGCGATTTTTATATTTAGAATAAAGTCATGTCAGCAATTAGCAAAAATTAATGAAGTACATTTTTCATTTGTGCTGTAGCACAACAATGTGATGCAAAAAATCAAGAAAATTATATGCCAGCTGCATTCTAATTAAATGGGGGCGTGAAATTCTCGACAACGTCTCGGGCCTTTCGAGGCATGTTTTCAATGTCGGATCACACCTGCATACGTATTCCAATATAGGAAAATTTAACGGTATGCTTTGCCAAAAGAATAATAATTAAAATAATTTTAAAAAAATGTGTGGGGTTGTTTTCCTTAATGCCATATAATAGCTAACAGATTTATACGTATATATATATATATGTGTGTATCTATATTTTGAAAGTAGCTATCTGCAATGACCTCAGCACGCTTCAATGGAATTTTTCGCACACACTTGTAACAGCAGGCTGTTTATGTTTTCAACGATGTTCACGTATATATATATATATATATATATACAAATTACTTATAGACGTGGCCAGAATTAGATCATGCATATAGTGTAGATATAGTTGTATAAATCAAGCACGCAAAAAGATAGACAAATGAATAAATAAAAAGATACACCCACACAAAGGCAACAAGGCAACAAGGCAACTTTTCGCGGCTGAAGGTTATAAGTCGATGTGATTAGAAATGCGATGCTGGAAATGAATTCGATTTCTACTTGGTAATAAAGTTTAACTGGCGAACCGCGTTTCGCTTTCAATCAGTGCTCGTTGTTATTCTCAATTTCTCCACAATATCATCTCTTTATTTGTATAAATAAACTTAGGCGTATACTTAATATAAGGCACATCGACGTGCCTTTTATGTTTTGTGCATTTGCATTTGTGTGAGTGTGTGTTTTGTTTTTCATTTTTTTTTGTTTTCTTTTTTTTTTTTTTGTAAGTGTTTGTATGAGGAATATTTTTGTGGTTTAATGTTGGTTTGTAAACTTAACAATTAAACGATAGACATAATTTGAAAACATATTAGAAAGACAGAGAGAACATAGCAGAAGCTGCAATTGCTGCAATTTACTTGCCAAGCAAGATCTTGCGGCCAGCGCCAATATTCTGGCCAGCCTGGGTGGCACCCTTGTTGGAACCGGCCTGCAGGCCGACGATGGTCTGGCCAGCCTTCAGCTGCTCCTCGCTGAAGTCGCGCTTGCACTCATCGGCGGGCTTGGGGCCCAGGAAGGGGCCTTTGAATTCAGCGTGCTTGTAGGTCTGCAAAACACCAATCAGTCAATCATTCAATCAATCAATCAATCAATCAATTAGTCAGTTAATCAGTTAGTCAGTCATTGACATCAATCAATACTTACAGCGCGACCCAGAGCAAAGATGGTGTTGGTCACATTGGCAATATCCTTCTTCTCATACAGATCAACAGTCTGGAAGACATCAATATCGGGCACACCGTATGCCTTCAACGCCTTCTGGAAGTTGTTGAGGTTCTCCATGAACTTGAACTGTCCACCGGACGAGTTGATCTTGGGCACAGAGTCGGGCGACAGTTTGTTCATCAAATTGCACAGCACCTGTCCGTCCTTGAGCACATCCTCATATACCTGACCAGCGGGGAATTTCTCACCAAGAATGGCCTCAACCCATTCCTGGGCCTCTTTGTCCATCTCGGGATTGCGTTTGCCGGCAATCTATAGCCATAAAAAAAAACTTTATTATTTTCTTTTCACATATTTTTTGCACTTTTCAATCGAATTTTAATTTTTTGCATTTTAATTATTATTTTTTTATCATTTCATTTCATTTCTTCTTTCTTTTTTCGTATCACTTTTATTCACCTTGGCACGAACAGCACGTTCTAGAGACATGTTTGTGATTTGTTCTGAGGGGGAGAGTAATCGGTTTATAAGATCTTCACCAAAGCTAATGCGAGCCTTCACTGATGCCTGGCCACAGGGCGTATGCGGCTTTTAAAGCGCGAGAGCAAGAGATGATCGCACACACGCACACCACTGCGAAAACCACACACACACACACTCACACATAGACCGAATTTCAAGAATTTTCCAAAAATATATCCGAATTCGGAGTCGCCTATGTGGGAGCTTTGTGCTGGGAGATTTGTGGCCAAGACGTGGGCGTCGGCTGCATGAATCTGTCAGGTAAATATATATGTGTGTGTGTGTGTGTGTGAGTGTGCGGTGTGTGTGTGTGTGTGTGTGTGTGTGTGTGTGTGTGTGTGAACGTGAGCACCAATTTATTTCTCACTATTCCGACTTTGAGCGTCGCCATCTCGCATGAGTCGTGCGTTTTAATTTTAGACCAGACCATCCAAAAAAACTTAGCATAACCAATTTCAATAATTTTTCACACGTATTGTGAAAATAGACGTGCGCCCCTAAGTAAATTTTTTGTATAAACTTTTGCTGCTTTTTCTTCTTCTGCTTCAACTTATTTGTTATTCTTACAACTCAATTAACGTATACACAATGGCTGCTCATCCCAAAAATTTCCACTTTTCGGACTTTTGGGCAGCTGTTTGGCTGCATATTTTTTGTATTTATTTGTCTTTATTTGTTGCTCGTAATTTCCATTTGCAATCGAAATGCATTGGATCATGCTTATAATTAACATTCCGAATACTTTCCAATAAGTGTTAAATAAATTTTTGTGTGGAAATGTGTTGAAAACTTGCACAGTTTTTTTAGATTGGGATTTGTACAAAATTCTAAGATATTTGCTGCAGAGTCAGTTGAGTGATTTGGCTGATATTAACTATTGTTACCAATTTTTATAGAAATAAATTAAATCTTTCAAGTTGTTTTGATGCAATTTACTTTAAACGTGAATATTCTTCTGTGTGCTCAAATTTCCGGAAAGATTTGGCGCTTTTGTAAATAGCAGCAGAATTCAAATAATGTTAATTTTGTTTGTCAGCCTTGGGAATATAATCAATTTTGTTGACGTCTGACGTCCTATAAAAAATTATATTTAAAAAAAAAAACAAACCAGAAAAACAAAACATAAATTATAAATTTGCACACATGGGCTCTGACAAAGAGAATCCTAAAAACACTAAATTAAGTCCAAGTCAAACATCTGTAGATACAAATATTACAGCTGATATAAGTTTATTGTGCACAGAATCCGAATCGGATTCGGAAAGTGAACTTTTTGGACAGTATAGAGAAATGGAAAAAGTAGCTAACAAAAGAAATAATGCTGAGACAATAATGGATCAGCAGCAACTGGAGAACGTGCCACAAACTATTGACGAAAGTAAAGGTAGTCAAGTTTTAAGTGAGAAGGAATCCCTATCGGAAGACTCAAAGCGGGTGGAGAGAAGGGCTCGCTTGAAAAGAGTTCGATATATTCCTTTTAGAACTGGGAATTCCGAGACATCTTTGCATTCAAACGAAACACAGAAAGTATCAGAAGAGCTCAAGCATAAGATTGACATAGAGGTCACAGATATAGCCACTTCCTCTACCACTAAAAGTCAACAATTGCAATTAGAATATGAAGAAACTGGGAATATTGAATGGTTTTTTGATGAAGAAGATGACGTTGAAGAGGAGGAAGATATGCTAAAGACGCCAACGAGGGTGGATACAATCAAGGCTAAAATGGATTTCTTAAAACTTTTCGAAATACCCTCATTATCGGATATATCTGAAGATACGGAAGATACGGAGGAAAAATGACGTTCGCCAATTTATATAACTCTGCTTCAAGCATAACAAGGCTCTTTAGTAAATTATATTTAAGACTTGCCGTTCATCAATTACAGGACATAAAAGCTATGCAAATTTAATGATTATAAGCAAATTTTAATACTTATAATGGTTGACACATGCCATTAGTGTTACCATTAATCTAAAAACGGAAAACAACTTTTCAAATGACCAAGGTCGAAGCCATTTTAATGTGCAGGCAATTAATTTAATTTATACGCTGTGCGTTATTAAAAAACGCTCGAGGGTGGCCAGCAAATATTTAAATTATGTCCAAATTTCTAATAAACACGAAGGAATTTTATGCTTTGTGTGACCTGCCAAAGATTGAATACTCTTTTCAGTAATATGCTGAATATCAATTTATTAGCAGTGAAGTCCTACAGTAAGGAAAACAAATGTTAAAAGTTGGATATGAATGTGTATACAATTATTTGCTTTGTGAAGTACAAGCCACATAATTAATCATAAATTGCGGAAAAATTCTCAACAAAATAAGCTCAATTTCAAGTCATGTCTGGCGGGCAGTTTTGGACGACCGGGCCAGACGCAAAAGTGCAGACGCCTAATAAAACTTAATATTTTATTCACATTAACAAAACAGCGCAGCAACAGAATATTTGACTAAGGCCAGAAACAGCCAAACAAGAAGCAAAACAAGCATAATTGCAAAGTAAATGCGACTGGGACTGCGTGACCTTGTTTAACACAGACGCTGACATCACTTGGCGGCAGCGATAACATTGCCTGCTAGAGCGGATACGGTTTCGATAACAATCGTCTGCATACCTATAAGGAGGCAGCAGGCAGCTGGCAGCTGGCAGCATAAACTGTCCAAGAAATTGTGCTCTGGGTTGAGTCTATTTTTGTGCGCTGTGCTTCGCGGCACATTGAACAGGTGGAAAAAGAAAAACCAAAATAGTTGCGCTGCGTCAGCATTTGAGATTTTCCAGGCGACCGCTGGGGGTGGCGTGCGGTGCGGCGGGGCTTTTGTAGCATTCGTGCTTGCTTGGCTTGCTGCTGCGATGTGTGTTTCATGGGCTGTTATTGTTTTCTTCTTTTTCTTCACACATTCTCGCCGCATGCCGTGTTGGTTTATTTTTACAGCCGTTGTGGACTAAAGCAGTCCAGTTCTAGGGCCGAGTCTCCGAGCTGTCCCCCAAGGCAGCAATTTTTTAATTAGCAAAATTTGGTTTTTTGGCAATGGCCAAAATAACATCGCATTGCCTACTGTCATTTCATTTCGGTGAATTTAAATTTGCCTTTCGGCTACAAATTAAACGAATGCTTCGCGACTGCCAAGACAATTTTTTGTGATTACAATTCGCGTTGCCATAGCTTCAAATTATGAAGAAAAATGAAACAAGAAAACTGAAAATCAAATTAAGTTAACAATTGTTTGTGTGGAATGCAAATTGAAATACTAGTGCCATTTAAATAATATTAAAATAAATAGCAAAATATTAATATAAATTATGAGAATAATGTTTATAAGCACAACATTCGTAATTGTTTTATAAAGTTTGTTATATGCACTGGTTCTGATATTCGAATATACCCCAATTTGCCAGGGAATGGCGCATAATATATAGTTCTTCAGCAGCTTAGTTGGCAAATATAAATAGCAAGTTGACCGCTTCAACGCTTGCCACTTTTTGTTGTTTGCTTAGTAAATTTGATTTGGAGTCGCCCACGCAAACAGTTCAAGAGCAGGCTTAGACTTGGTTAGCGCCTGGCACTCCATGCTAAATGCGCTCGGATTATATTCACATAAATCAACATAAAAACGTAACAAAAGGCCGCATTCCACAAAATGGCAATGGCAATGGCAATGACCAAAAATTGTTGCCACAATACGCAACAAGCAGTTGCTAACGAGTGCAAGCCGAATATTGATTACCCTTAACAAAAAATATATTATATTATTGTATAATATGAAAGTAGCTAAATCGTATGGAAGTCATCAATTATATCCTGTTACCATTTTAATAGCAATCTGTTTTTTTTTTTTTTTTTGGCTTATGAATGTATTGAATATCATTTATTGAGAGAAACAAACAGACAGTCATTAAATGTAATTGGGGTAACCAAAGAGTTTTCCCACTGTGTGTAACATATACCACAACAAAATACGAATGCCATTTGCTACTAGTGAAAAACAAATGCCAACGCATAAACACAAAAAAAAAAAGAAGAAAAACAACAACAAAAAGGAAGTCAAGCGAAAATGGGTTCAATGCGTTGGGGGGGTTTTACTGTGTTGTCCTTCGGGAAAATGCTTTCCTATTTTCGCTGCTTCTGTGGGTTAATTCCACTTGTTTGATATTGTTTGGAGTGGCTGCTCAACGTATTTCCGTTCTTTTTCACAACATCGAATCGGAAATGAAGTCAAGCTATACTTTGACTGTCCCCCTGTCAAAATATTTCACACTTGACTTTTGCGCTTTCGCCTGTAACGAACATTTTTCACAAATAATCGTAAATAAACAAAGCAGCTGTTGTTTGCCAACTAAATACACAGTTCCGTAGTTTTCCATTGTGGGACAGTGGGTTAAAAATAGTCGCATTATTTATTTAAAAAGTTGACTTGGTGCTTAACATTTTATTGGAAAAACACGCGACTCAATGTCGTCATTGGTCTATAAAAATATTAATATTAATATAAATACAGCTCATCGGGCATACGCCGAGTGGTCCACAATAAGATCACCATCACAACAGGAATAGAGCTGGCAATTGATATTTATAGGTTTCACATAATACTCTTGACGTCTGCACTTCGTTTATATTTTTGCCTCGAAAGGCAATTAAAAATGTTCGTGAAAATTTTGCAGAAACTTTATTTGCATATTAAGTAAACATATTGTATATAAACCCCTTTTTCGCAAGAATATAAATTAGCTGTGCACGCACTGTGGTCTGCATTTATTGACAGACATTTTAATTATTTATGCTTTTGTTCTATTTTTTCTTTTGACTTCTTATTGTGGCTTCTACATTGAGAGACTCTTAGGTTTCTTTTGAACTTTTCCTGTTCGCTTGTGTTATTTGCTTTGGTTTTTGTCTGCCCGCAAATAATTTACAGCCCTTCAACGTTGCTTTCGCATATTTCAATCCAGATGGCCAATGTAACCGTATGACTTAAAATAAAAAATAAAATTGAAAACCCTAATTACGCATTCCAAGCAACATGAACTTAAACAGCAGCCAACGATAAAAAAAAAAAGATTGCTTCCCAGTCCCAATTCAATAAAATTGCTGCTCATTCAAGCTGAAAGAAGATAAAATTAGAAAAACCAAATACAGGTAATAATTGTTCGAAAAGTGGAAAGCTAAAATACGTTTCTATACCCTGTAATTAGAAAATGGCCAAAGCAGGTATGATAAGATTTAAACTTAGCTTCAGCATTAAGATATTCTCACATTTTAACATAATTATTTCAGCTTATTTTAATCCTCATTTGGATATGTGACAAGTATTTTTAATGATTTTAAATGAATATAAATAAAATATAATATTTAGATGAATACCAATCATGGTTTCAAAATAGACAAGATAAAAATCTAAAACTAACAACAAGTTTCAAGTTTTCGAGGCAGCTGAGAAAATTCAGCAATGAATATCTAATTAACACAAAAGTTGCGCAATCAATTATTATCTCGTATCTTTCTATACAATAATTGATTGCTTAACTTACAAGGTATTAATGAGCTTAACACCCTTAACTAAAGAAAACTTGATTTCTTTTTTTCCATTTTTGCTGCCCCTTTAATCAATAATTCAGCAACGACTGAATTTCAATTCGCTGTCCGCAAAAACTGACATTTGGCCAACTTCAGAGTTTTGGCAAAGGCAAGGAGCAAAGAAAATGAAAAAGAGGAAAATCTTTTTATTTCTTGTCCAAAACTTGTCTGACCCAAATAGAATCAACAAATGTGGCTTAAAGTGCTGATGGAATGCTTGGACCATAAAACTTTGTCAATATTTCCGCAGCACACGCACCGTTGACTTGGCCGGGTGCTGGCTGTGGTAAAGTGCTCCCGAAGTGCGGTGGTGCGGTGGTGCGGTGGTGCGGTGGTGCGCTGTTGCGGTGGTGCTTTGGTGCGCATGTGGATCGTTCAAGTAATCTTAAGTTGGGCTAGCCAACACTTTAAAGCAAGCATCTGGGTATAGTTAATAGATAGCAGCACTTAATGAGATTTTCGACTTAAGAGAAAAGGTCTACAGTAAATTGAGTAAGGCTAAACAAAAATAAGCAGAAGCAGAACTTGAAGCTGATGTGAATGTGACATCAAAGCAAACATTTTTCCCATAAATCAATTTACAAAATTTATTTTTCAGCATTAAGCTCAAGTTGCAGACGACCTTAACACCTGCCCACCCTGCCCCACAAGCACCTGCCCCGGGATTTAAGCAAGAGCTGCTGCCTAAAAAGTTCGAAGAGACAAAAAAAAAAATACAAAACAAAATATGCTGATGTTGCTTGGAGTCGCTTGTCATTATAACTCGATTTGAACACCCTCTGCTCCAGCTCCCACTTGAAATTTTTAACAGCTATGCTAATTTACACTCATTATGCGCTTAATTATGGCGTCTCTTGTCAAAAGGCGTTGCCTGCTTTTAGGCGTTTGGTTTGTTGCCGCCCCTGCATTTACCCCTTTTCGGTCCGACTTTGTCGCTGTTCTCAATTTATGCAATTACAACTCATGCCTCCCCCCTTTCCCTCTCCCTCCAATATTTTAATATTTATTTAGTATAATTATTTGCGACAATAAATCAAGGAAATGTAATTAAAGCATCTGCAAATTATTGATGCTGTTGTAATTGGCTTTAAATTCGATTTTAACTCGTTCAATACAAACAACATTTTAAATCGTGGTCAACTTTTCTTCGACCAGTCGTATCCCAGTTCAGCGCCTCACTTTTCTCCTCCCATGCAACAAAACAGAAATACACTCCGCGAAATTCGATTAAGGGCACTCGATTATTTCCTTATAAAATTGAAAATAAAATTTAAACAAATATTTTTGTTCCCCACAAGTTAAACACACGTCAAATAATAAAGGAATTAAATTTGTAAAATTAACGCAACATTTTTTATTATTATTTGTTTTGTTTAAGTTCGATTAAAAGCAGTGTTAATAAAATAAATATAATATGTAGAAATTATATGAAAATAACAAATTAATAATGAGTTCAGTCTCCAGATTGGTTTATAACTAAAATAAAAATCGATTTGACATCGATTCAGCAACTTTTTAGAATTCAGATAGTGGGATTTTGGACCAGTCCTTAACGACCGCCTTCGTAGCTGCTCAACTGTCTCAAATTGTTGAGTACCAACTTAAAATCGACGGACCAGGTGTCCCGATATGTTCTCTATGGGATTCAGTTTGGATGATCTTCGTTTAAACCATTGAAATTAAAATTGTTTTCATCAGCAAATACCATTCGATCATTAGCTGATAAAATTTGTTTAACACTATGTTTCGATATTTGTAACCTGAAATCAAATAGACTTTTAGATGCCGTGGCATTTTTATCCAAGATTGTAGACTTCTGTGTGTGTGATTATTTTTTTATGTTGGTTTTTTAGTGTCGGTATAAAATGTGTAAACAAGGTTCCGTTAGGCCTGGTACGGTTTTTAGCACCATAAACACGGAGTGCCTTTAATCGAATTTCGGGGAGTGTAAATAAAATCAGTTGCCGGCAGTTTGATTTTAAATCGAATTCAACGCAAAATGCAAATAGCAAAGGGGAAGCAAACAAAATATAAACATTTATGAAATCAATAATAATAATAAACATTTTCCAATTTTTATACTTTGAATGTATTAAAATTGGGTAAAAAAAAGAGTATAATGGTTATGTCAAGTTCAGCAACATCAAGAAAAGCTCTAAGCAGACAATAATCGACAAAAAAAAAAGTGCAACAGGTGTTTTCTGAGCCGCTTGGCTCTATTCTGCCCGGAAGGCAACGCTTCGACTTTTATTTGTTTTATTTTTATACAAATATAGATTTAAAAGGGATTACGTCCCAGTGCGCAGACGGCTGGCTATTCAAACAATCAATTTCGCATGTCGAGACAATAAAACCACTTTTGATATAGTCAAATATGAAAATAGATTCTTTCGCATGAATTCTTAAGATATGCGTTAATAAAAAGTTAAATAGTCGACTGTCACAAAACTGATCGAAAGTAAAAACTCATTGAAAGCAAATCTATTTCAATCCATTTTAAATCGACTACAAATCTGTTTTCTAGTGGAAATTTGAGGAATCAAATGCGAGATAGCTTAGAATGAGGTTACCTGAGATACTTACTTTATAGTGGGACTCGCTTAAGTAGAAAGACGAGTATTGTTCGATGAAATAATCGGACTTCAGTTTAAGCTCCTTACGGTACATCCAATCCATAAGTTCTATCCTCGCATTGTGGTTGAAACTGGCCGCAGCGACAACGCCCAAGCAGGCCAGCAATGCAATTGCGATTTTCATGTTGAAGTTCAACTGTTCCGGATTAGTGAAATAAGATTTAAATTCAATGCCTAAAGACTGCTGCTATATAGCGGCCAACATGCTGCTTATATATCCCACAGAAAGCGAATGCAGCCCCAAATATCTGTCGCAGTCATCGTCAAGGTGCGGCTAGTTGCAGGTTCTCCAACTCACCCAACCCACTCAACCCAAGTGAAAAGTTAATTTTTCGAAATAATAATGTATAAATATTATTTAATTATTTATTTCATGGTTGACTTAGCGATATACATTGTTATGTTGTACTTATTGCTTAATTAAATATTATACAAAAATGTATTAGTTCAGCAAAATGGTTTTTTTTTAATAGCGTTCAAAAATACACAAATTTAAAACAAAAAGTTTCTGTTGTTTATAATTCATATACATCTATATATTTCATAAATACAGAAGAATATAATATAGCATTTATAAGCTATATATATATATATATATAACAATAACAATTAAGTATTTCAAAACGTAGGCAATTAAGTGTTACAGGTAAAAAATAACTTGGAAATTATACGTATATCTTCCCAATTTTGGAGAAAAACATAACTTTTAGAAAAACACAAGCTTCCCTTTTATAAATATACTTTCCGAATAATAAAGTGACCAACACTTGGACCAAAAGAAAAGCAATTTTCTAAAATGCATACCGATTGTTTTTCTGAGTAGAGTCTATAAATATTATAGATATACATTATTATTTAAAGCCTTTTAAAGGAAAGCTATAATTGTTATTGCATCTCAGGCATTCCCACAAAGGCAAGTAAGCTTCACAGATTGTGCATCTAAAAAGAGTGACAGTTAAAATGTACTTTTTATTAATATAAGCTTTTTATACAGAATAATGTTTGGACACTGCTTGCAAAATTGAAAAACTTGCTGCCTGCAAAGTTTGAAAGAAGATTTTTGCCCAAAGCGAAACGGATAGCAATTGTTGCATTTTGTGCACTTTCCACGTCTAAAAGAAAAGTTGCCAGGTGACGTGGCAGCAACTGAGATTGCCACTGACTGACATTAGAAAGGGTCGACTCATGCTGACTGGCGGCATGTCCAGGGCCGACGGGGGGGGGCGGTTCTATGCGCGCACCGAGTCGGTTAAAGTAGATTTGAGTTGGGTGACCAGGGAATAAGAAGAGCAAGTCATAAATTACATCAGGTGCGTGCAATTAACGCCTAGTACTTTATGGCATTTGAAGTAATACCCAACTCAATTTTACGCACTCGATATGGCCATTAGGCATGACATGCTGTCGTCGCTCCGTACGCAAATATTGGCCAACATTTCGAGTGCAAACAGTACGCGTAACCCTCCACAATTGAGCAGGACTTCAGCTGGACTGTGTGTATGCTAATGAAGTCCAACTGCGAGAATGGGTCTAAAATATCATTAGCGGTTGTTATGTACACACAGCATATGCCTTGAGCAAACAGTAAATGCAATTAACAAGTCTAGTCTAAAGACAGCAGCTATAATAACAAATTAATTTTCAGAATTTATCCAAAAGATAAATAGCATATGCATTCAGCCTGGCTATCCAGGCTACTCCAGGCTGGAGTAATAATACAAATAAAATTTACAAATTGTTTTTTATTCATTATTTGTGTATGCATTATAAATTATATCAGCGAATAAGTGATAATATTTACTTTCTACTCACTTTTTATATCCAATTTACCTTAGATGATTCCATATCTTTTATTAAAATATATATTCCTCTTAGATTTGGAAAGTAAGAGAATATATTTGTTTTATATTTTGATCAAGAGATTCCTTTGATTGATTAAATAAATATTCGTTTTACGCTTTCAATTCATTTATTAAAAGAAATTGTATATAAAAAAACATATACGTTATTTGAACAGAATACAGAATATGCAATTAAATTTCTAAACGTTCCTAAGGACGATCACTGTACTATATGATATCAGCATTATTTTGTCGCCTAATCGGACTGCAACTGCTGCTGCTGCTGCTGCTGCTGGTGTTGGTGTTGGTGTTGGGGAAAGTGAAACTTGCCCAGTTGCTCAATAATTTTACGCAGTTTCTCCAAGCCCAGACGATTCAGTTCATAGGCATCCAATTGCTGCATTATAGCAAACCAGCGATGCAATTGCGGCCAACGTTGCGCCGTCACTGGAAACATGAGATTCACGGTGCTCAATGTGGTCACAATGGATATATCGGCGAGCGTAAGCTAAAAAAAAACTAAACTCAATTACAATTTTGTGGTTTTGCTTTAGTTCTTCTACTTGGGTTCACCTGTTCGCCGGCCATAAACTGCTGGTCGGCTAAATAATGTTCCATGATTTCGTATGCCTCGCACAGTTTGCGCTCGTGGTAATCCACATCCACATTGGCGTACTGCTTGCGTACGATTTCCGACTGTGGTAAGCTGAGTAAGTGCATCTGTCAGGGACCGGACTTAAATGAGAACTCACCATTAAATCACTGTCACGGCGAAACAGAAAAGAGCATTCGAAGAACAGGCGATTTAGCACCTTCAGTCTGCCATTATTGTCCATGGGCCACAGTTCACCCGTCTCACCGAACTGCTCCACGAGATGGATGAGTATCACATGACTATCGGTCAGCACAAGATCTCCATGCACCAAAGTGGGCACGCTATGCTGCGGATTCAACTGAAGAACAGAGAAAAACATAAATTGGAATAAACTTAGCCAAATCGGCATACGATTTGCATGGCTTACCGACAAGAACTGCTTCTCGAACTGGGCACCCTTGAATAAGTCAACGTAGCGCAATTCCACATCAATATTCAGCATTTTGATTAGCATCAGGCAACTGCGCACAGGCGGACTGCGATCATCATAATATAAGATCGGCTTGGACATGATTCGACAGTCAAATCAAAGACGGACAAATAACTCAGCAAACAATGCAACCGCTCTCACTGCAAGCGAGCAACTGAAACTCAAACAGCTGTTGTCTGAGCTATTTAAAAACTGAGATAAAATAAATCCCGAGTGAGCGAGAGAGAGAGGGGGAGAAAGAGAGACTTATATTTGTAAAGCTAAATTTAAGTCAGGCTACAAGAAGGAATGTATAAAATAGACACACATTCCAGTTAATCAGTAGCCATATTTACGCTCACATCAAATTCATTTTCATTTTAGATTCAATTAATTATATAAAAAAAGAAATGAGAAAAATTCAAAATTAAAATACCGGACTTAATGTAAAGCCAGCCAAAGTCGTTCAGTTGGCTCCACACCAGTCGATCAGTATCGGCAAACCGCCTCAGTTAATCGACATGCTATCGTTGACTGCCAACAGCTGTTTCACATTCTTCACTTCCTCACTTTGGTCACACTGCTGCTACCATCTGAAAAGCAATTTAATTTTGTTAATTATTATTAAATAACTTTAACTTAAAGTGAAGTGATTTTTAACTGTCAAATCACTCAGCATGTACCTATCGCCCCAATTGAGACTGCTGTCCAGATGCCGCCTGGCGCGTCACATTGCCAGTGGCAATGGCACACATTACACAATCGCCGCATCGCCGGCCACCGCCGCCAAAGAAGAAGAAGAGCACATTGAAATTCCCAAACGGATTCAGCGCTCGCCAACAGATCTGCTGCAGGCGTTGGCCAGCACCGTGGGACGTGACTCGACGGCGCCGCACTACAAATACCACGATGATCCCTACCTGATACCCATGTCGAATGTGGCCAAGCGAACCTATGCTCTGTCCAAGGAGGCGGGACGCAAGGCGGCCAATTGGATTAAGGAGGAACATCGCGAACTGTTCCTGGTAAGAGAAAGGAGGAAATCTAAAATCTTTAATCTAATAGCTTCCTCCGTTACACAAATTAGCACCAAGAGGCGCAACCGGCCATTGAAAAGTTTGCACCATCCATGGTCTACACGGAGCAGTCCGAGGTGGATGTGGACTCCCTCCAGCGGCTGATTGACCAAGGTGAGCTGACGGATGCGACGCTGGTGTACAACTTGCTGGAACAAAAGGGCGTCGCGGTTAGTGATGCGCTCAAGCAAAGCCTTTTGGAGCTGGTCTGCTTTTACAACAATCAGGAACCACTGCCCGAGGAGTATATCGAGGAGCGCTGGTTCCTGCAGAACAGTCGTCGGCGTGAGCGACACGGCAAGACATGGAAAGATGGAGATTTGGCCGAGAAACTCTATGCAGCCATTGAGCCAAAGACTCCCCAATCCTATGCAGCCCTCATCCGTGGCATGGCCAAGTATTTGCAGTGTGAACGTGCCTATGCGCTGCTCCAGGAGGCGAATGAGAGGCAGATGCAACTGGATACCAACACCTACAATGCCATCATACAGATTGTCAGCTATCTAAAGGACTCGGCCGATCAGCGTTGGCAGCTGTGCTCGGAGCTGCTACAGCAGATGGCCGATCAGCAGCTGCATCCCAATCTGCATACGCTGAATGCGCTACTCGAATGCATCAGTTCCTTTGGCAATTTCAAACTGGCTCGCAGCTCAGCTCTCAAGTTGCTGGCCGAATTTAAGAAGCTGGGCGTGGTGCCCAGCTTAGGCACCTATTATTACGTGCTGATCATATTCTGTCGTGAGCGTGCTCCAGTCTCCCATGTCATTGTGGACATTCTGAACGAGATTGGAGGCAAGGAGTTCAGGATTCAGCATCCCAAGGACACGTATTTCTTTGCAACGGCTATGGATGTGTGCCGCAATCATTTGCATGACAAGGCGCTGGCCAAGAAGGTGGATGAGCTGCTGCACACGGGTAGCAATTACGATTTGGTTGGCGACTCCTTCAAGGAGTCCATCTACTATCGCAATTATCTGGCCCTGCTCTGCCAGACCGAATCGATTGAGGACTTTATGCGGACCTACGATGTGCTAGTGCCCAACATCTACATCCCGGAGCCGGGCATCATGGAGGAGATACTCAGAGCTGTAGAGATCAGTGGAGCCGTTGACCAGGTGCCTCGCATATGGTCGGACATGGTAATCTTTGATCATACGCATCGCGAGAGTCTGCTGCTTTATGTGCTTCGCATAATGGTCGATAATCGTCCAAATGCTGAGCTGCCCGCCCAGCAACAGCTACCCGAGCAGTGCGCCAAGGTCGCCCTGGACATGTACAACAAAATCGAGGAGTCGGCGAAACGCGTCCGCAAGGTCTCCTTCACCGGCCAAATGCTGGGCAACATTCTCACGCTGCTTGTGCGCGACGCCGGCAACAGCAGCAGCTTCGAGAAGGCCAGCGAGGTTTTCGCCTACGTTGACAAGCAGCAGCATCGCATTCCCGGCACACCAGCCGACTCCGCCCTGCTGGAATACGTGGAGGCGGCCGTGGTGCATAAGGCGCCTACTCAGGCGCTCGCCGCCCTCCAATATGCCGTGGAGAACAACATGGAGACGAGTGCCCTGGCCAAATGCATCCATGATGGCTACACGCTAAGCGAAGTGCATTTGGCCAAGTTGAAGTCGCTCGTCGGCGAAGGCTTCCTACAGAAATAAAATCCAATCGTTTGTCTGATTTAATTCGTTTTGTAATTGCAATAAATACAAATTAGTTTATAATTATTTAAATATGTATATAAATGCAGGGAATGCATCGATCAATACTAAAACTTATTCGATTTGTGTTGAGATTGCTTAAGTAAGTATGACTAGTCTGGAGCTTGATATTTGTGATTCAATCCTTTTTCGGCCCCGGCAGCCAGTTGACGCCATCGTGCGGCAGATCGCTGCGCACGAAGGGCGACAGCCAGGTCCAGAGCATCCGCTTGCCCAGCACCATTTCGCAATTGGCGCTCAGGCCGAGATCATATTTGGTGCTCTGGCGCTCCTTCATCACAGCGCCACGCTTAAACATGGGCAGATGATAAATGAGCAGCAACATGGACATACCAAAGGCCAACAGATTCAGTTCGTAGATCACTACATAAAAGTTCTCCCAGCTCGCGTGCACGGTGAGGCTCAGTGCCGGTACAAAGATGGTAATGAGGGTATATGGTCGCCAGTAGTAGTCGGCGTGCAGATACCAGAGATAAATGCTGGCATTGATGCTCACATAGCAGGCGCCGATGCACATGTAGAGCAGATAATAGAAGAAATAGCGATAGTTGTGGTGACCAATGCAGCAGCAGGTGAAGCGACAGTGATGATCCCGCTTCAGCACGCACACATTGCACACCTCACAGTGCCAGGCACGGGGCGGCACAAGCGTCTGGCACATATCGCACATATGCCAGCGACTAAGCAGATGAGCTTCCAACGGCGGCTTCAATATAACCACTGCAAAGTAAGTTTGTTAAGATACAAATGAACATACTGAAAATTGACAACTACTTGCTTTTAATAGACGTATCCACCAGCATGCAGGCCAGCATGTTGGACGTTAGATTAAACACCAAAAAGAGTCCGGCCAGCCAGATAACCGTGTACCAGAAGCTGCCCACATTATGCAGTTCCGGCATAATGACGGTGACTTGAAAGATGTACGTGATTGGCACGAAAACAGCAATAAGCATGAAACACGCTCCATCGGCAATGGAACGTGGGTGAAATGCCCGACCCAATGGTCGTAGTATCATAATTCTAAAGTTCACTAAATTAATTTACAATAAATTACAATTTTTAAATTCGTTTGACAGTCCAGTTGGACACAAGCATTAGTAAATAAATAAGTATTTTTGCTTATCGATAGAATTCCGATATTTTTTTTGGTAATTTTGTATATCGATTTTGCTTGCGTGCGTGAGTAAAAGCAGCTGAATGAAATTAACAGAAAATGAAAGTCACAGCATTAAAATGCGAATAAATTAATATATAAATAAATTACATATTAAATGGATGAATTAATTAATCACATTACTTTAGCTGATAACATTTTTTACCATATGATTATTACTTTTACTTTTCCTATATTGAGTGACTATTAAGTTGTTATAGTTGAGCAGCACTAATTGCAATGCCAAACCTACCTCAAAAAGCCTGCGAGCATTTTCCTGATTTCAATCACAGCTGCATAAACATTTACCCTACCCCAATAACTCTCCACGGCTATTTATATGCATGTGCGTGAGTCACTGTGATGCAGTCACTATAATAAGCTGATGCTGCTCATCTCTATTGAGAGCTGCTAATGCAAAGAAGAAACACAAGTAGGAGAGAGGGAGAGAGAGAGCGAGCGTAAAGCGAAAACGCTTCTGGTAATCAAAAATTACTGAAACCATAAAACATTCCAAATGCTACGGTAAAATAAATATCGTATCAGTCGTACTCATTGCATTGCGCACCGAACACCGACAACGACAACACACCACAAACAACACCATTCAACACACACCAAAAACAATGAATCGACAAGGTGCGCAGCTGGCACTTTGTTTAGTCGTAATTTACCTGCTGGAATCGATCTCTGCTGGCGTCCCCCTCAATAGATACGAGACGCTGTTGAAACAACAATCCGAACCGCAGGATGAGCTGCTGGGCCTGTACGATGGCCAAGATAAGGTTGTCAAGCTAAACGTTAACAATTTCAATGAGACGGTGCTGGAACAGAATCACGGTTCGCTGGTTGAATTTTACAATACATATTGTGGGCATTGCAGACGTTTTGCGCCCATCTATAAAAAGTTGGCGGAGCAGCTGCATCCGTGGCAGGATGTGGTGATTGTGAGTGCCATCGATTGTGCCGCAGAGGAAAACAATGGCATTTGTCGCACCTACGAGGTGATGAGTTATCCCACGCTGCGCTACTTGGGACCTGGCTTCACGCCCAGCGCCACGCAATTTGGCGTCAAACTGGAGACACAAAATCCCGGCGAGGTGCGCTCGCTGCTCGCTGGTCTGGTGGCAGCCGAGAATCAGACTGCGAATAATATACACTGGCCAAATTTTGCGCCTGTTACGGAGTCTGATTCGGTTGCTAATCTGTTCGAGGATCTGCAAAACGTGCGGGAGCAGATAGCGCTAATCTTTGAGCCGGAGAACACCACGCTGGCAATTGAAACGGCGCTGTTTCTGTTAAACTGGCCAGCGGTGGAGGTGCGTCGAATTAACGATGCTACCATTGCTGCTAAATTCAAGATTGATAGCAAGCAACATCAGCTGGCGCTGCTGGATCGGCAGGGTGCCATCCAGATACACACGCCATCCAATCAAACCAGCGAAGCCTACGCCCAGGCCATAGAATCTGCGGTTCGTGCTTTGAACTTTACGCCCCGACCGCAAAAGGAGTTGCAGCAACAGCAGGTGCTCCCGTCTGCAACAATCAATCACAATCGAGAAGTCAGCGAAATTATCAACGAGGTGCATCGCAATAAGCATTTGATATATCAAGCGGATCTGGAGCAGGCAATACGCACCATTCTCCACAACGAGGTGTCCAAGCAGAATGAGATTGGTGGCGAGCTGCTGTTTGCTCTCCAGCGTTTCCTAACTGTGCTGGAACGTTACAATCCGTTGGGCAGCAATGGACGGCAGATGGTCAGCAAGCTGCGGGAGTTTGTGGTGCAGTTCAATCGAAAGCTGTCGGGTCAACAGTTCGAGCAGGAGCTGCGCCGCTTGGTATCGAAACTGGGTCAAATATATACCACCACAAATTATGTAGGCTGCACTGGCTCCAGTCCGCATCTGCGCGGCTTTTCCTGCTCACTGTGGACACTTTTCCATTACATGAGCGTACAGTCAGCCGGCAATGGGGAGACGCAGGATCCACTCGAAGTGCTACAGGCAATGCATGGTTACGTCCGGAATTTCTTTGGCTGCACCGATTGCAGCAACCATTTCCAGGTGAGTCACTTAGCTTCTAAACTCTCTGTCTCTCTCTCTCCCTCTCTCTCTTTCTCTTCCTCTCTCAAATCAAATCAAATTTTACGTGTTAATAATACCTTGTTGTTATTGTCATATACTATATATATATATATATATATAATAGGTGCTTTCACTATGAGATCAGCGTATGACCCTCGGGCTATTTTGACGCAGGCGGGGGAAAAACTGTGTTCAACTATAGGCTAATCATTGTTCAACAACAAAAAAAAATACTTGTTTGCTTTAATTAGTTAAAGCTCAGAACAACAACAACAATGCCAAGTTATCAACTGCGACTAAGGGGTTACAACCTTAATCGCTAAAATAGTAATATACATATATTAAATAAATTAGATTCGATTTTGACTAACGGGTTAGCACTTATACCAAATTCGATTACACTTACAAAGTCAGAATTAGGTAGGAATGGATGAAGCTATCTATGGGAAATGCAGTGGTATTATTCAAATATGTAAATATATATTTAGATGAATTGTCAATCATAGGTTAGTAAATCCAAAAATGCCACAGTTTGTGGAAATTATATAGCTCTTCTATTGAGGCGTGTCATGTAGATGGATATCTGACTTCTAATGCCTTGCTTTGCATAATAAATATAATTTCAGTATCATGGCAAACTTTAAGAGCTGTCCATATAAGTATAAATTTAACTACTCTTAACAATTAGTAAAGAACATATTGCGTATTATATAAAATTATATATACATATAATTTAATTAACCGGTTGTGGTAATAATTTTATTTCCTTGTTTGTGCATACTGTGACCAATAGATGTGGTAATTGAAAGACCGTGACTTTAACGCTATGCATATCTATGTGCATATATAATTGGTATAGAAAGTTCCGTGGTAAAAATAAAAATAGGACAAAGCTTAGAGTGACCCAGAAATTGGCGTCTATTATTTAAACAAATGTTCCATCTGTTTACGTAGAATAGTAAAATTATTTTTGTGCAGATGTAGAAAAGCCTAGTTTTTGCAAGACGTTTCATGCTGAATGAGCATAATGTATGTTTTTCATGTATTATGGGGGGGTCAAAGCCCTTATTATTTGTATGGGGAGAATAATCAGCATTATGCTGATAAATAAGTTTAATTGACCGGTCACGTATGCAAGATCAACGTGGATTGCGAAATTGTTTAGAAATTCGTTGCACTGACGTTTATTATACTGATGATGTTTGTTGCGTAACCAGCAAAAGCCAGCGTAAAATTACAATTTGTCTTTATTTATCTTTGACATCGACCTAAATTGTTGTTTTTCTTTCTTTTTTTTTTTTGCGCCCTCTTATCAGCAGCTGTTTAAATTGCTAAAAGAAAAAATTGACACAAGTGTGTCTGTCTCTGCTGTACGAGAAATCTTTATTAATCTATATGGTATATCGTATTTAGGAAATGGCGGCTCGCCGTAAAATCTGGAACGTAGCCTCGAAAGACGAAGCCGTACTTTGGCTCTGGGCGGCCCACAATGAGGTCAATCAGCGACTAGCCGGCGATGCGACCGAGGATCCACAATTCCCAAAAATACAATTTCCCAGTGCCAACAGCTGTCCTCAGTGTCGTCGGGCAACCGCAAATGCCTCGAAAGACAGCTTGGAGTTGAACTGGAACAAGGATGCGGTGCTGAGTTTCCTCAAGAACGTACATAATCCGCAATTTATCAGCCGCTATGGTGTGCAGCGCGAGCAGCTGCTGCACGAGGCGCTCGTCAAGGAACGCCAGAAGCGTCAGATCTCCAGCGTTTTCTCCGACATGGACGTGCGAATGGGCATGTTCCTCTATGCCTTCTGCATTTTCATGATGGTGTTGGCCTTCAAACTGTTCGCCTTTAAGGGCGGCTATCGGAAGAAGCCCTACGGCCACGATCTGCTCGGTAAAGTGTAATTCAAACGAATCGAAGAATTACACTAAAAAAAAAAAGAAAAAAAGACACGAACACCGATAGTGATCGCAATATCGAACGACCACCTTTTATTGTTTGTTTTTTTTGTATGTATGTATGTATATGACACAAAGTATTTAAGATGAAAGTGTATATATCAATAATCTTCCAGTTGTAATCCTTTATCATAATGACAACAATCGCTTTTGTAAAATTACGTATTAAAATGTTTTGTACACCAGCAGTCCAAATAGAAAAAAAAATTCTATCTACATGCGATTGCATATCGGCAAATCATTCAGGTAGCTCTTGTCGGTTCCCAACAACTTATAACATATGTTTCGAGTCGGTGTCGTTTGACTTTGACACGCAAACATTTGAGATAAGAATTGGTGGCTGGGTGGGCCATTAAAATACTCGATTACACGATTCTGATAATATTGAATGCAATTGTAGAAAAATCTGTTTACAAGAAGGGCTGACCTTTGAACTGATCTTAAGAGAGATTGTTCAACGTGAACGACATGCAAAATGAGTCTTAAAGTCTGGATGCCACCAGGGCAGCACTTTATAGCTTTCCATGTGGGAATATTTCACAGTCATGCTGATTTGACCGTTGCTGCTGCTGTTATCCTCGACAAAGTCCAGTTCCAGTTTCGTGGTCCGCATATCCGTGCAGAGCAGCTCACGGGTCGCCTTGAGGCGAAAGCGCGACTGCTGCTGGTTGTAGAGCAACTGCAATGGCAGCGGCATAAATTGTCGACATACAACAATCAGCAGGACAACACCATCATGCCGATTGGCGTAGCTTTGTGCTGGTGCACCATCATCCTCGGCAAGTGTTTCCCAATCATTGACAACAACCGTATCCGCCGCCATCTCCGCCAGATGTCTAGATGTCCTTGCTTGATTCGAAAGTGTATAATAGACGAACCACAAGTGACGAAACTGTCTCTGCGAGCAGCATACAAATGTTCGCTGCAGCAGCCAGTCCAGCCTGTAGCCCAGCTCAATTCGCACCCTAAACGGTCGATAACAATGGAAAAGTGCCTGAATCACTCGGGATCGCAGCGCTTTCGCATCACAATTATGTATTGCTTCCAATTGCAGCTCGGCGGGCAGCTCCAAATTCCACACCTTGATGGATCCAGCCAGGCAATAGCGTTTGTACATGTTCCGCCAGAAGGCTCGCGAGTTCACCAGCCGGGCGGTCTGTTTGCATACCAAAGCAAAGGTTTGCACGTCCTCCGGATCTAGATGCATCGCTATATGCAACCAAATATCATGTCCAATACAAATCCCATTGTTGTTGTTGTTATTGCTGACAGCATTCTCATTTATTGCGGCAGTTAATGTCGCAGTGGATTTCGTCTTCAGCTCAACGTGAAAATCCGATTGACGTGCAAATATTGCTGTGTTTTAACAAGTGCTAAATTATAGAATGTAAACAAATATGCGCACTACTTACCGCACTTACCCCTGCTGCGGTACAATTTCTGATGTATGCATTTCTCAGTTTCATCATCCAACATTTAAACTTCACGTTCTGTTTGCATTCCCAGCAGTTTAATTACATTGTGGATACTCCCTATAGGCAAAGAAATAATATTGTTATATATAAACATAAAATTTATTTAAATAATTATATTTAGTATAGAATTTAAATAAACGTTATGATATGAAGTCAAAATCAACTGTTGCAAAATAATATTATTTTTAAGGATTTTCCTTTGAAAATTAAGTTTCAAATGGAATGCCCGTTTTGCTCATATCAAACATTATTCAACACTGGACCACATTTATCGAAAGCAACAATGCGCTTATCACTGCACGTTCTTTATTTATAAACAATCTACTGTCATATTTATTCTGTTAAAAATGCCCGTTGATTGTAAAGCTAAATGTGGCAACAAAGCCGCCTTAAAGGTAAAAACTGAATTTCATTGATGTTAATACAAGCTATAATTATATCATTCTGATAGCGTCCCAAGACCGGCGACGCTCTGTGCAAGGATTGCTTTTTTGCTGCCTTTGAAGCTGAAATCCATCACACCATTGTCTCGAGTCGTCTCTTTCGACGTGGCGAAAAGGTTGCCGTCGCTGCCAGTGGTGGCAAGGACTCCACAGTTTTGGCGCATGTGTAAATTTAACACTAACACGTTTCCAACCCATCCTAATCCCTGTAATTACAGCATGAAGCTGCTCAATGAACGACATGATTATGGTCTGAATCTGGTGCTGCTCTCGATTGACGAAGGCATCACGGGCTATCGGGACGACAGCCTGGAGACGGTCAAACAAAATCGCGACGACTATCAAATGCCACTAAAAATCCTCTCTTACGAGGAACTGTACGGCTGGACTATGGATCGTATTGTGGCGCAAATTGGCCGTTCCAACAATTGCACATTTTGCGGCGTCTTTCGCCGTCAGGCACTGGATCGGGGTGCAAAACTGTTGGGCGTCGACAGCATCGCAACCGGTCACAATGCGGACGACATAGCGGAAACGGTGCTGATGAATATACTACGCGGAGATACAGCACGTTTGCGTCGCTGCACCAACATCCGCACTGGCGGTGGCGAAGATTCCATTCCCCGGGTCAAGCCGCTCAAATACAGCTACGAGAAGGAGATCGTTATGTATGCGCACTACAAGAAATTAGTATACTTTTCCACGGAATGCGTGTTTGCACCGAATGCTTATCGGGGACATGCACGCGCCTTCCTTAAAGACCTGGAAAAAGTGCGACCATCGGTAATCATGGACATCATCTATTCCGGCGAACAGCTGCGCTTCAAGGATACCGCAAAGAAACCTGTGCGTGGCATTTGCGAACGCTGCGGCTTCGTTTCCTCCCAGCAGCCATGCAAGGCATGCGTGCTGCTGGAGGGACTTAATCGAGGTTTGCCCAAACTGGGCATTGGCAAGAAATCGAAAGGTGATCGCATGATTGCCCAGCAGAACCAAGAACTCGCACTGCGGGAGCGCGCAAATTTAGTAAAAAACGATTTTTAATATCAAAAATGCATATTTATTTGTTGACTACTTTCTCTCATGTAATGATTCGCAGCATTAGCTTGGATCTGTCCGATCGGATGGAGGACCTGTAACAGAGAATGATGAAGGATTAGTATACTTGTTTGGCCACAAACACGACTAGAACATTAGGTATAAGACTCAGTGCCAATTTATTAACCAGGGTCCATAACTGGCTAAGCAAGACTCCCAAACTCCAAAAGAATATTGAAGCAGATTGTCAGCGCTTAGCTTTTATATGGTGTCTGTGAATGGTTTAAATTATCATCACTGCAAGGGCAATACAACAGCACCTCGTAATAGAATACTAACCAAATCAAATAAACTCTCGGTGCATTTAAGGGAACAACTCCACTTGCGGTTCAAATCTTCCCATGTGCGCATATAACCTACAAAAGAAAAGAGTACTTCATTAAACAATTTGCTAAAGATGATATGAAAAGTATGCCTCAATAGCATCTTCAGTATTTAATTACAAATAGAATGAATCACAGTGGTTCATATGAGGTGTCAGATGTAAAATTTCATCAGAGAAGGAAGCTAAATTAACATTTAAAATAGTTATAAACTTACCTTCCTTTTAGAATACGATATAAATTAGCACGATTCTTCTTTTGCCTGCAATAATAAAAATAGTACTAAATTAGTTAAGCCGAAATGTGAGTTTAACCACTATATAAATGTATTTTTTTAAAATGTTTGCTTCACAAAAAAAATATGCACCGCAAATTTCCGAAATAAATTTGGGTTATGCTTGTGTGAAACAAAATTAATCTGCGAACAGAAAAAAAGCACTAGGTAAAGTGGAAAATATATCTTTACACCAGCGACTCGTGTTCGCAAACAAGAAAAACGAATTGTAAAACAAATGTACACTTACCAAATTGAAATACGCCTGCTTCCGCTGGCTTTATTGCTTGAGATTCACCTGTTAAAAAGAAAGAAATAATGTTTATACAACTATATTTAGTGGGTGGCCAATAAAATGTGCAAGTGCAGGAAGCGGATCCTGTGCCACGTGACTATAATAATAGCCGGCATAGGGACTCTGCTGTCCTGCACTCAAGTTTGATCTTGCAGCATTGAGTTCTGTAGAAAGGCTTGTTGTACACTTAACACAGTTATATTTGCTGCAATCTCAATTTACAGCTTTCAATTATAATAAATAACTTACATTTTGGGAGTTCAATTTACCGACATCTTCCACAACCAGAATTAAAGTGACGGAAACCAGCAAAGTTGGCTGCGCTAGTCGTCAGCACAGAGTTGCACACAGGCTTGAATCGATAGCTAGAAGAGAAATAGGCTCGATATTTTTAAAGAGCAACCCATTCACACACACCCATGCAGTCCTTGTTAAAAATCTAACTGTTGTTGAAGAATTTGGTGCCTTTAAAACGAAACGCTTCGATTTTATTGCAGTGAATTTCTCTTACTTCAAGTTTAGGCCACAACTCAAAATGACTTCATTTAATGCACCAACTGTACTGATGCCGCTTGGTATGAACTTATTTCTTAAAAAAAAATTTTAAATGAAAATGTTGAAATTTGCCGTTTTTCTCTTGTTTCTTACAGACGAATACTACGATCATTATGTGAACCCAAAGCCCCATATACCAGAAAGCTATCCCGGATATAGTGGTCGAAAGCAACGGCAAGCAGCTCATCTGCAATCCTACAGGGATGACCCCGATGACAATGAAGAGGATGACGATGATGACGAAGAAGAGCAGCCGCAGCAGCAGCAAGTTGATGAGTATGATTCTCCCGTGGATGAGTCCAACCAGAATCAAATTGAGTTTGAAACTAATGAGTTTAATCAGCTTTATAAAGACATCGATGGTCCAATGGGCCCAGAGCAAGCAGAAGCACCCCCTACTTCGACACAGTGGCGAATACATCCCAATAATGTCAACAGGCCACCGGGCGCTGCTCCTTTGGTCCACAATAATGCTCAGGGTAAATCACAAATGCAGCAACACGGATCACGCTTCAATCGCCCTGGACCTAGGCGCTTTAAAAAACAGATAAATTATAAAAACTATTCCAATAACTCACGAATCTCTGTATATGACCGTTTGGGCAATAATTGGCAGCGTGGTCAGCAGCGAAACCGCAATTTTCTTAACTCGATCAATAAGAGCCAAAAACTAAACGTTAACATGAACAACAACAACAATAATAATTATAATAATAATCCACAGCAGCAGCAGCAGATCTTCATGACGTTAAACACTCAACGTCAGTATGGTCAGGGAAATCTAATGGTGACCGCCGATCTCAGTCCGAAAGAAAGCCCAGGTTCATATTTGAGTGGACGAAATTTCAAAGCAAATGGTTATCCGAGCCAAAACTGGTGCAGTTCGAACTCGATAACTTCGCTGACAAACTCGGCTAACCCCGTTCAAAGTAATAGCCGAGCTGTAATTCATAACAATAATATAAATGATAATAATCAAGCTGAAAGACTTAATCTCAATAATAACCAAGTGGAAAATCATTTCGGGCATGTTACACGCGTCACTTCTACCAATGAGCCGGCTCTGGACAAAACCAACGGTGGAAAACTGCAACCGAGTCTGATTAACCAAAGCAGTCAATTGCAGCGTTTAACGGCAAATTCGGGCACTTGTGCTTTGATTGCCTCAGACTCAGTGCGTCTGATCGATCTGCAGAACAACGGACAGAACTTGAATATAGCTGAGGTGGCCAAGAATGCCATGCTGTTATTGAGCCAGGTCTTTCACAAGCCCTTGCTGAATGAAGATGTGCAGCAGGAGCTCTCCTATCTGCAGGTAAATAAACAATCAAAATTACTCCCAATATGAATATAAACATATCTATTTGCATAAAACAGCAAAACAACGGTCTGCCTGAAGAACCAACTGGACTGGACATGGAGATAAATCCTCAAGTCACCAATATGAGGATGTATCATCGCTTCCAGTAGGTCTTCAAAAATATAATTTAGAGAATATTTGTGCTATTTTCGTATAATAGCATAGATTCAAAAGAAAAAATGAAAAATATTTATGTTCAAAAGTTTAGCGCTCAAGTATTCGTTCCAGGCGAATGGTAAAATAAGAATGGCACTCTATGTGAATAGTGCGTAGGCGTTGTGGAAGAAGAAGAGAACAGCTGCACCGTGAATGGCAACCAACACACACTGGTACAACTGAAAGTTTATTTTATTTTTGTATTATTATTTTTCGGCTGATAAGAAAAGGCCGTGCCGCTTTTATCAGCAATGCACAACAAGACAGAAAGAGAGAGGCAGTGCGTGAGAAAGAGAGAGGGAGAGAGATGTGAAGCGAAAGCGTACAAAAATATAAGCAAACCGCGATAAGTGACGAGCAAAGCAAATATATTTGTATAAACGCAAAGATTTGATGACGATTAGGAAAAAGCAAACTGAAAGCAAAAACAATCAATTAGTAAATCTACTAAAGGCTTACAACGTGGACGTACAAATTTTGCAAATGGATAACGATAACGTCTCAGTGTGTGTTAATTGATCCACTTTTAGCTACGAAAATAATTAACCTACAATTACATTTAGTAATAAATACATCAAATGAATATTAAAATTAACAGCTGTGCGAGGAAAGCGTAAAGCGATTTTTAAGTTTTCCGTATTAAATCTATTATTGAATTACATTCGATTTATATTCAACATTTAATGCATAAAACGGATAAATAAAGAATTTTCAATAACTTGAGTGCATAATATATATATATATATATATATATAAATATATACCAAGCAATAAATGCCGCTTCATTATCGCCGCTCAGCATGTTGAAGTCCAAGCAATTGCTAAAACATTTAGCCAAAGGTAAGCAGCCTCAAAAAACCTTGTACTTTCAATTTCTGGAGCGCAATTTAGCTGGACAATCTTAATTTTTTATTAAGTGCCTGACTTGCTTGGTTTCGTTCGTTGTTTACTTCGTCCGATTTCTCTGTTGCGCTTCCAGCGCGTTTCCGTTTTTTTATTATCAGCTTAAGCTAAGGCATGTGATTGTGTGATGATGACATTGCCAGGAATCATATTCTAAGATAATCTTGTCTTTGTGTTGCCGCAGACTACTCAATTTTCTAAATCAAAACTCATCTTTTGTCCGATTCCATTCCTATGGCAGCTATATACCTTTGACAATTGTACTGGTAAAAATGTTGTAGATTTCATTATCAACAATGAACAATGAAAACATTGTCGGAGTTCTTGAATAAATTAAATAATATTTTACAAATGTCTGACAATTGCTTTATTCAAGAATATTCAAACTTTGCGCCCGCGAATTTTAAACTGAAGCGCGCATTGGTCGTATCGAAGCTGTCACGCTATGAAGTGGAGCAACTGCGTCATCCGGATCTTTCACGCGAACAGCTGGAGCAGAAGCTGCGCGATCGCGGCACCGATGTCGAAATGGTCCTCTATCTGCACAATCTGCACAAGGACTTTGAGCAGCGAATTGTGCAAAGCTTCCAGAATGTCGGCTGCGAGGTGAAGTTGTCCAGCAGGTGCGTGGCTCCTCCTATCTATATATATATATATATATACTGTGATACTAGTACCTATATGTATGTATATAAATTTCTAACGTTTGTTTGCTTGTGTGTGGCTTTATTGTGGCTATGTCTGGTGTGTCACCATCGTCCTCGTCGTCCAAATGTCAATTCTACGAAATTAACTGTATTGATTCCCGCCATCCACATAATGTGTCCCTGTCGCTGTTGACTTTATTAAACAAGCAGACTTGAATTTAGAAGCTCTCTGAGCAAGGATGTGATGAACTGGGCGGATGTCATTGTGCCCGTTGGCGGCGATGGCACCTTTCTGCTGTCCGCCAATCGTGCCAGTCCTCTGTTCGCGCTCAGCCAGCAGAAAACACCGATTGTCGGCTTTAATTCGGATCCACATCACTCCGAGGGACGTCTGATGCTGCCCAAGCATTACTCCGAGAATCCCGCCGATGCAGTCGAACGCATCAAGAGCGTAAGTCACTAATCCAGATGCCTTATAAACAATATAGTCTTTAATATTGAGTATTATTCTCTGACTCGCAGGGCGACTTTAAGTGGATACATCGAACACGCATTCGCACCACGTTTCTAGGCAGCAATGGCACGATTCCCGAGTCGACGGACCTCTTCAGGCACACGACTGTCAAAATGGAGCAGGTGGATACGTCGCCGGAAATGCTGGATAAGCATATGGCTGGCAAGTACAAGGCCAAAATGAGGCGTGTTTTACCCTATCTGGCGCTCAACGAGGTCTGCGATTTAACCCAGTCAGTTGTCTGTTCGAGCTAATTCTCGAATCCTCTGCAGGTCTTCATTGGTGAGCATCTGTCGGCACGCGTGTCTCATCTGCAGCTGGTGCTTGACCATCAGGATGTGGTGAACAAGACGAAATGTTCGGGACTGTGTGTCAGCACCGGAACCGGATCCACATCCTGGCATACAAGCATCAATCGCATCACCAGCAGCAATGTGGACGATCTGCTGCAATCGCTGCCCAACAGCGATTCGCCGGTTGTGCTACAGTTGCGCGAGAATGTCGAGGAAATCGCCCAGCGCTACAATCAGGGACTGCTCTTTGCGCCAGATGATCCGCGCCTCTGCTACTCCATTCGTGAGCAAATCTGCGTCGGCGTATGGCCATCGCCAAAGACATTCAAGGCGCGCGACTTTGTGCAGAGCGTGTTCGTCAAGTCGCACTGCATCGATGCCAGTGAGTAGTAGTGTGATTGATTAATCTGTTTTAATATATACATGAATACATATGGAATGCATTTAACAGATCTGGTCATTGATGGCAGCATATCCTATCCGTTTAACGATGGTGCCAAAGTGCTGCTGGAGGTCCATCCTGAGGATGCACTCCTAGCAATCGCCCTAGACTGAAAGTTCAAAACTTGAAAACAGACGTTAGAAAAGTGCCTGCTCTAAAAATACTGAAGGCTACTTCTGCTGCTGCATTCGTTTAAAGCATGGCTGAAATATTTAAATTACATTTAATATATTTAATGATGCGTTTCCCGACTGCTTAGTAGTGTAAGCTCGAAAGTTATTGGTTATAATATATAAATATATATACACATAATTTAATAACCCTCATGTTGCAGTGGCCTTGCGCTTCACATTTGCTTTCTTTTTTAATGTGCTTTTTGATTTGGATGTGCTGCTTCTACTTTGTTTGAGTGGCGTTTTTGCTTTCTCATCTGTTGCTGGACGTTTCCTGAATTTCTTCTCAAATCGCGCACTATCCACGGTCTTGAAGCGTTCATCCTGCAGCAGCGCCTTACCCTCCTCACTGGTGGCCTGATCCGCCTGCTGCTGCCTCCGATTGCGGCGTATCTCGCGCAATTTGTCCTTTTGCTTCTTGCGATACCTGCATATAAAGTGGAAATAGATTAAATATATAGATAAATATTTGCAGTGGGTAGATTCGGCACTTACAGTGCCTCCATTTGGTCTGGATCCTTGCCCTCCATAATCCACGTTTTGCGTCTGTAGTTCTGGGCCCGCTCGTCAAAGTCATTGTTGTCCAGCTGCATCTCCGACTCGCGTCGTGACACATTCACCTGCATGAATATGCGCTCCACCATACGCTCTAAAAAATATTCACAAATTATATAAATGAATCTGGATTAGATCTGTGTTACACATACGATCGATGGGATGCTCTGTAAGTTTAGTGTTGATCTCTGCTTCAATGGCGCCAAGCAATTCCAAGTCGCGTGGAAATCGAAATATTGATATGGCCAAGCCTTTGCGTCCCGCCCTCGCAGTGCGACCCACACGATGTATATACTCCTTGGGTGTACGCGGCAGCATGTGATTAATCACCAGCTGTACACTGGGTATGTCCAGGCCACGTGCCGCCACATCTGTGGCAATAAGTGTACGTATATGATTAGATTTGAAGCGACTCAGCGCCGCAACACGCTCCTTTTGCCGCATGAAGCCATGGAGGCAAACATTCTCGATTTCCATGTTGGCCAGCGTCATGGAAAGAAGCTGACAGTATCTGAAATTCTTGTGATATCATAATTTCTGCAGGATTTTTATGTTCTAGTCACTCACTTTTTCGTATTGGTAAAGATCATGACATTGGAGTTTTCATTCTCCTCGCGATATTTGCGCAGAGATTCCACAAGCACCATATCACGATCATAATCGGCACAGAGCAAATAGCGCTGATCGAGTGTATCCACAGTAGCCACATCAGAGTCCTGTGACCATTCTAGACACTATATACAAGGTAACTAATTGAAATACATATATTTAAATTATATAAATTTACGCACTCACATCTTTTGCTATGGGAAAAATGCTAGACTCCTTCATAAAGTCCTTCATTGTGGCCGAGAAGAATAGATTCTGTCGACTCTTGGGCAGGCATCTTTCGATTATGGCCAGACTTTCGTCAAAGTCGCCATTCAGCATGCGATCTGCCTCATCCACGACCAGATACTTCAGGTTATCGAACGAGAAAGTGTCACAGCCCGTCAGATGATCTGCCAGACGTCCCGGCATGGCAACTACAATGTGTGGTCGCTGCATTAACTTCTGGCTCTCAATCATCTGATCTGTGCCGCCGGATACAACGCAAACGCGGACGCCCATTGCCTGGCCGGCCACAAGGAACTGTTCGGAAATTTGGTAGGCCAGCTCGTGTGTGGGCGTCAGCACAAGGGCAAAGTGACTGACAGGCTCTTCGCTTAGCCTCTCCAGTATGGGCAAGGCGAAGGCAAACGTTTTACCCGAGCCTGTTTTAGCCGCACCAATGCAATCCTTGCCAGACAAAATCGCTGGTATGCAATTTTCTTGTATAGGCGTCGCTCCTTTGAGACCTGACAAATTGTTAAATTTAAAGACTCCTAATAAGCTTATTTATTTATTTTATTTAGCTCACCTAATTTGGTGAGTTGCTTGGCCAGCCATGGTCGCAAGCCAAGTTGTAGAAAAGGATTTGTTTCTTTGCGCTGCATTTTTGTGGCGAACACTTCAACCAAAATAAACACAACGTGCACAAGACCAGGGCTGACAAATTAACGTCTCTTCGCTAAACGATATCTATTATAAAAAAAATCGATATATCGATTAGCTCAGTCACAAGCCTCTAACTAACACAAATACCAACTATCGGCGTTATTTATAATTGTTTTTTTTTTTTTGCTTGTGCTCTTCTGGTGAAATACGGTTCACGGCACACCGATAAGTGCGAGACGTGTTTCAGTTATAAGAATAGCTTAGGCAACATGGAAGCGGAAGCACCAGCAACAACAAGCTCACAAGCTGAGTCACTCAACGTTTTGTGCGGCATTTGCAATGAGTTCTATCGTCCGAATGACATCATATTTTCAACCGCCAGCTGTGGTCATGTTTTCCATAAGGATTGCCTGATTCGGTGGCTATCCCGGTCGCTGAGTTGTCCTCAATGTCGGGCCATTTGTCACCGGCAGCGAGTACATCGCATTTACTTGAATTTTGCCGAATGCACCGAAATCGAAGATGTGGAACGCCCCCAAATCCAGTGGGTGCCTCTCGATTTGGAGGATCCGACGTCGCCCACCACAATCGAGGGTGCCGTTCAATGTGGCACCGATCATGACGGCCACGATACGTATGTGGCTCGCGTCTATCTGCATGAAGATCTGCTGCCCGCCAATTACGTACCCCAACTGAAAGTCGTCTACACTCCCTGGAATTGTAGGGCACACAGACTCAACACCGAGGTCGATCTCCTAGTGTTGACGGACTGTGAACTCAAATGGGTGGCGGCATCAGATGGATACGTGCCGCCGGGCGCCCTCAAGGCTGGCTACTCGGAAACCGGCGAGGCCTTGTGCACGGGTCGTTCTGTGCATGAGGGTCTAACGCTGCTGGGAAAAGTGCATCCATCTCATCGCGTCTTATATATGCCCTATCAAAGCCAGGAGGTTAGCTCGACCAACTATGAGGTGCTCGTGGTCACACCCAAAGAGCAGGCCGAGCGTTAAAATAATATCGAATCGAATTTAACTTGTTGCTCCCAATTTTGCATTGTTATCCAGCCATCATCTGTGTTATATTTATCAGTTTTCAATATATATGTATGTCAAATCTCAAAATCAAAGTCTTGGAAATACTTTTATTAAAATTGTTATTGTTAGACTATGTATTTGTATATATATATATAGTATATATATATATATATATATATATATATATATATATATATATATATATATATATATATATATATATATAAATATAAACTATGATTTAAACGCTTGTTATGCTTAAAAAATACGTATATGTATCTGACTTTAACTATGTATATATCTTGCATTCAATATTGTTATCTGTCAATTCTCATTTTGTGTTTTTGTTGTTTCAACAAATTCGACACAATAACAATGCGTGTTTCTCTTTCATTTCTTTTCTTTTTTTTGTTTCTCAAATTATTTATAATAACTTTTCTTTTAAGGTATGCATGTAATATGTATGTTTCTGTATTTATCTGTATTTGCTTAATAAATCTTCTTGATCTGCATCATAACATGACATTTAGATATATTTAGCTAAAATACAAGGTGTGCAATCGTGCATGTAACATTTAAACAACATCATTTTTATTCATACAATTATAATAGAAATAGGATTTTTGTTTCATGTTTATGACTTTTGTACTTACGTTTCTAACAAAACTTGTATAAAACATGCTCATGTATAATTATGTACCTATGTATATATATTTATATATGTATATGTGTGTGTGTGTGTGTTTGGGTGTATATATATGCTGATCGCTCCGTCGTGACTACAATAGATATATATTTACAATTTGTTTGTTTATGGATTGCATAAATTGTTTCCGATTTGTATAAATATTACTTGAGCCTATCTTGATTTGTGATTAGTTCGATTTCTTGTTTATTTGAGGCGGGAATTGGAGATTAGATGCAAATGGCCACGAGTTGAGTTAAGTTCAACATTTGAGCTCTAATTGTAGATTAGAAGCAGTCTCTACTAAATTATACAAAACATATTAAATGAACGCCACAATTATAATCTAACAATTCAAAAGTGGTTACAACAAATCAAAATAATTATAAATACAATATTTGAAAAACAAAATTGAAGAGCAAATTGATTCCATGGTCGGTTTGGGAGTGGTTAGCGGTTGCAGCTTGAAAACAAAATTGCAAAATCGTTGCAGACTTTCAATTCAAATTCAATTTTATGACAATAACTTTATGAAAATCGTACTCGTGCTGATATTGTAATTACTCCATACATTTCTATTCACGACTTCCGCTTAGCTCTCTTGCAGCGGACTTGTCTATCTCATTTCTGCGCGGACAGGTAGTTCATGTATTTTGTTGTCTGTTGAGCATTGCGCACCAACTCGCTCTCATCCTTGTCAACCGCCTCGTGCCAGGTATTATCGGCATTTGGATGCGGATGCTGCTGTTGCTGCTGTGAACTCGGTCCCTGTTGTTGCTCCTGCGGCTGATGGATGTTTGGCTGTGAGCGACGCGTAAAGTTACGATGACGTTGCGGCTGATGCTGATGCGAATGGGCACGCTGATCTGGAGCTCGCTGGCGGCGATCAAATGTGCTGGACGCTTCGCTAGCCAGGCTGCTCTGACTGCTGTAACGCTGAAAGTTGCGCGGTCCACCGACAATGCCGACGCCGCCGCTGCCACTACCACCAGGACGGTTTGGGCTCTGACTATAGCGATACGCATTGGAGTTGTTCTTCCTGGTGCCGTCATCCATTTGGGATTTAGCCGGACGCGGCAGAGTGCGTGCTCGCGACGAGCTGCGACTGTTGGACTCGGGACCGTTCGAGTTGTAGGCACAGTTCTCATCCTGATATGCATTATTAATGGCCGTATTCGAGCGACGCCAAGTTTCGCTGTGTATCTTCTGTTGATCCTTGTGCTGCTGGTGATGCTGCTGCTGGTGTTGATCATGATGTTGTTGCTGCAGCTGCTGATGTTGCTTTTGGAAGCGCGGCGGTTTGTCGTAAGTGTTGCGATTGTGATTGTTATAGCGTCCGCCGCGCTTGTAGCTGTTGCCACGCTCATAGTTGCTAATGTAGGAGCGCTCGCTGCGATCATCGCGCTGATCCCAATTGGAGTTCACAATATTGTTGTAGTTGCTGCTGCCGCCGCCCAGATTGCGCTCATATCGCTCCTGCGAGTGCTTTCGGCGATCGTCGATGCTGTACAAGCGCAAATTACCACGACCCTCGCTGCGCACACTCTGATGATCATCGTCGCAGCTAATGCTGTAGCGCCGTTGCTGATCCTGACGTGAGCGACCGTTCGAATGATCGGCATCGTTGGCGCGATTGAAGCGCGTCTTCCGCCAACTGGGCAGCGGCTTTGTCTCGTCGCGATCCTCACTGCTGCCCATGGATGGATAATGATCAGAGCTGATATTGCTACGTGTTATAAATGATACGAATTTAGTATAATGTACAACATTTTCTAGAGGCTAGGATTACTCACTCAGCGGGTGAAGTCTGTGTGTGAGCCTGCTTCAAGGGACGCGGCACATGGCGTGGCTGATAACCACGTCGAGCCTGTCGTCCCGGCGTGAAGGTGTCGTGGCCCTGATAGGTATTGCCGGCATTTTCGCTATACTGATGATGCTGTTGCTGCTGCTGCTGTTCATCACCAATGTTGCTTCCTGTCTCGCCGTAAACAATATCACAGAGCGAATCCTCGCAGACCTGCTCGCTCCATTTCTTGGGTACCTCCTGCGCCGAGGTATTGGCACTGCTACCCTGCTCCTCACTGTCGCTGTAAGCATCCGTCTGTGTCTGTGTATCTGCACCACTGTTGCTATTATTATTATTGTTGTTGTTGACGCCATCGTCCTCGTCTTCATCCACGAGCAAATAGTTGGTGTACATGGCCTCCAGTTCCTCACCCACATGCTTGAAATGGCTGTAGAACAGATCGAGCACCATTAGCAGCATCGCCTTCACATTAGCCGTCAACGCTGGCTGCATGATCAGATGCCGCCGGACATGGTAGAGCAGCTGATCAATGTCCGTCTTATGGCGCGTTCGCATTATTTCGCCATTGAGCGTTATCTGTGAGAGGACGAGGCGCGCCAGTCGCGTACTCATCACCACCGAAATATCTTTAATTTCGTGCACCAATAGATTGAGCAGGGAATCTCCCAGAATGGTAATTGGTGCATTATCCGCCAGTCGGACACGATGATAGTACTCGCCTAGCAGTGTTATCGAGTTATACAAACGATTCTTGTCGTGCAACCGATACGCAGCCGCATTCATAAAGTTCGTCTCCAGGATCTTCAGCATTGCGCTGCGCACTTTCGTCTCCTTCATGGCCAACGCATCAAAGTTGCGCGACGAGAAAAGCAATGCGAATTTCAATGCCGTTTCCGCATCCGTCAAAGCTTTGTTGTTCATGTAGTCCATGGATTCGCTGAAATGCATTTAAAAATGTACATTTTTGTGAGTAATGCGAAGTTATTGTTTCTGTTCATAGGAATGTATAAGAATGTTTTAGTATGGCTAACCATTGTTAAGTAGACAAGAAAGGCATATTTTGTATTTCAATTTTTAGTTTTTATAGTTACCAAGTGAAAATTGCACTTAATCGAACTAATTACTAGCTGTAGGTGCAAATTGGAAAACACGAACATGCGTGATAAGAAGCCGCATAAACTTTTGTTTGCGCTGCTTAAATAAAACAAATAGAATTATAATTTTACAGGTATGTTTCTATGCAGATGGAAAACAAATTTTGTACACCCTTGTGATGGTTAGTCTCTTAGAGGAAAAGAAACTTTCTACCGGAATTTATCCATTAGCAATTTCACTATATTTATGTTAACAAAACAGTCTGAGGAGTGAGATCACCCTGATATCTGATATCAATATATATATATATAAATAAATTGAGCTGTGATCAAAATATTATGTGTCTAACTGACAAAGGGTATTCAATTTTCGGTCAGCCGACACTTTATGCTGATTTTAATCAACTGGTGGCGGGAAACTTGCTTCTTTTTCTCTTGCTCTCTTTCTCGCTGCCGTTCTACAGGTATCTGCGGCAGTATCTCATTGCCGAGTTTAAATCGAATTGCGACATCGTTTACATAAAAAAAGTTGTAAGTTTTAATAGTAGTTCTGCCGTAGCGAACATATATACATATGTGCATGGCAATAAATATACGTCTACGTATATACGTATGTCCGATTTGTATTAATCATCAATGGACGGCGCCATACAACACACAGAGAGACAGACACATACATACAGTGTCTCACCGTTCATTCGGACCAGTGTCTAGCAAAAATTTAAATTGCCTGCCATAAACTAATTATACATTATTTTTCAAAAATTCCAAAGACCGATGGCAGGTACATAAATTAACCACCAAAATGAATATATGATCCCAATAAACTGGGGGTTCCCCACCTGCTAGGTCGGGTTAAGTAAAAAAGTACCTTCATTTTTGGTCAAATATTATTTGGACCAGTGGCATTATGGACACCTGGGTGCCATAAAACCCGGATTTTTTACGTCAAGTTGATTATTTTCGGTATAAATAGACCAATCCTTCGTAGTCAGATTAGTTATATCCTTCATCCTGGGTGCAATCAGCCAACAAGGACTATGAGCAAACGGACTACCATTGAACAACGGAATCTCATCCTGGAACACTTCAAGATCGGATATTCACATCGCCAAATAGCTGAAATGGTCAATCTAAGCAAGTCAACTGTATATTATATCATTCGGCACTTCGTCGACCAAAATCGGATAGAGGACAAGGGCAGAATTGCACCAAACAAGATTTTCACCGAACAGGATGAGCGGAGGATCATCAGGAAAATATGGGAAAATCCCAAGCTATCGGCTCCAAAACTGACTCAACAGGTGGAGGATGAAATGGGGAAAAAGCGCAGTGTGGAAACTGTGCGCCAGGTTCTGCGCAACCATGACTTTCATGCCCGAGTACCACGGAGGAAGCCCTTTATAGGCGCAAAAAATAAAGAAGTTAGGATGACGTTCGCCAAAACCCACTTGGACAAGGATTTGGAGTTCTGGAACACAGTCATATTTTCATATGAGTCCAAATTCAACATTTTTGGCTCGGGCGGACGGAATTATGTGTGGCGACAGTCCAATACTGAGTTGAGTCCCAAAAACCTAAAGGCGGCAGGCAAGCACGGCGGAGGAAGTGTCCTGGTATGGGCATGTATCTCGGCAGCCAGCGTCCGAAATTTGGTGTCCACTGAAACAACAATGGACAAGAACGTGTACCTCAATATATTAAAGGAAAATTTACTCCAAAGTGCCGAGAAGCTAGGAATCCGACGTACTTTCCGGTTTTACCAGGCCAACGACCAGGACAACAACCAAGCATAAGTCCGGATTAGTACAGTCCTGGCTTATCTGGACCTGCCCCCACATGATAATTCCATTGGCCCAGTCTCCAGGCTTAAATGTTATTAAAAATTTGTGGGCTCTGCTGGAAAATAACATCAGGAATCACAGATCCGATCTCAAGAATGCTCTGCTGGATGAGTGGAGCAAAAACAGTCCAGAAACTACCCGGAAGCTGCTATCTTCCATGAATAATAGGTTAAGGGAAGTTGTTAAGGCTAGAGGATATCATCTAAGTATTAACATCCTTATTCAAGCTTTTATACGGCAAATATGTTACTTTTTTAAGACTGTCCCAAATAAACGTTGACACGTATTTTGGATATGTTTTTCAGTTTTCGACTAATTTTAATTAATTAATTAATATTTTAATAAAAACCAAAGTTTCTTTTTCAAACGTGATGTAACATGAAACAACTGGCATTTAAACATTTTGCGTTTGTTTCTTTGTTTAAACTTTATAGCACTTTACATTTTTTGCTAGACACTGGTCCGAATGAACGGTGAGACACTGTATACATACATACATACATACACACACACACACACACTGAGAGAATCACATACATATATACACATAGAAATAATTATACATACCATAACATCGATTCGTCGCGCACAATGTTGCAGAAATCGGTCTCAATGGCTTTGATTTTGTTGTTTAACACAATGCCGTCGTCCTGCAGGTTAAGGCCGCGCATCATGGCAATAATGTGATCGTAGGCACAACCACCTGTTGGTATCATATAACTTGGTGTGGCGCTTGAATTGAGCATATTACAGACGTCGCGGAGCGTTTGCACCTCACTGCCAACACCACCGACACCGACACCGAGTCCAATGCTGCCACTGCCACTGACACCGCCACCGTTGCTGCCGCTGCTGTTTCCGCTATCTGCACTGGCACTGTTGTAATTGTTGTAAGTGTAGGCGGCGGTGCTGTTGCTGTTACTGTTATGATTGCTGCTAATCATATTAGTATTAGCCATTTCTTGTGATCGCTGTCGCAAATGTTGTTGTTGCTGTTATTGCTGCTGCTGCTGCTATTGTTGTTGTTGTTGTTATTGTTGCTGTTGTTGTTTGCGTTTTCCACTGCCTCCGCGACAAGCGAGCCAAGTTCTGTGTATTTGTGCTGTGTCCCACCAAAAACAACAACAACACTCGAACTTTTATTTTGCGCAAATAAGCGTTTGACAAAGGTGTCGAAATGCGCACAAAATTTCACCTTTTATTCACTTGGCGCACCTGCATGGAACTTTACCAGGCCTGTATATTGTTAAGAACTTAACGTGCGTACTAAGCTAAATGCACAATTCTATTAATTTCTATTTTATTTGAGATATTTTACACCGAATTAATTTATGGCGAATGCGTGTGGTTCGCAGTGAACAGTTGCGTGAATCAGCTAATCGAACTAGAAAGCGTGAAAACGAACCTGTTCAAGAACTGCAATCGGGCCAAATGTTAACAGACTGTCGGCGCAATGTTATGCTCCGTTAGGGTTTGAAAATCGCACAAGCACAAACAATTAAAAGATTAGGAATTCCAATTTTAGACAATTTTATTCAGAAGATATATGCTTGATTTTGACTTTGTTCACAATGTCTTCTCTTCTGTCGTCATTTATTTCTTAAAACTAATGTATAGAGACTCGAAAGAATATTCAAAATTTCTGCCTTCGATGAATTGGAGTAAAGAATGCTCACCGATTTTGGTCCAAACCCATGGTAGATTCTGTAAGGAAAATACTTTAAAAAAAATCGTTCTAATAATGTTCTAAAAAACGTACTGTCTGTAGGCACGAGTTTTGATAAATGTTCACTTGAAGTGGTTTAGTGCGCTTCTCTGCAATTATTGATGCCACAAACTCATAATTATCAAATCCAAAAATACACTGTTCGAAGCTCACGAGCTCCACGTTTCCAATATTGTACATTAGACTGTTTAGATAGGCGCTTTTTTCAATGTAGCTGCTTTTTAAATACAGTTGCTTTATGTTTGCATAGTCTTCCTTCCGAAATTGGGCTATATCATGGAATAAACAGTTATCCGTAACGATCTTAAGAGAATCCACTTGAAGATTAGCCCTTATGACAGTGTTCAATACGTCTGTGGTGTTGCAAATCTCCAAAATTTTCAAATGCTGGTTAAGAATTAAATCACGCAATTTTCGGCATATTAAAAGATAAGGTGACATGCCCCTTGTCCCACACAGGATGAACTCTTTCAAGCACTTCAGTTCACTCAAATTAGCAGAAAACCAGGCCAGCTCCTCCAATTCAATTTTGATTGATTCGAGATTTTCCATACATTCTGGAGGCAAATTTATATTGCTCGATCTGATTGTTCTTTCGTCAAACAGACACATTTTAATTTCTTTGAGCTTATGTGTCTTCATGAGGATTTCTAGATTTTGTACGCAAAATCGCTTACAGTATGTCAGGGTGAGGCGTTCCAATAATGGGATATCCGAAAAATATTTTCCCGATAAAACGCCCTGAGGACTAAATGTTCTTAAGCTTGGAAAACTCTTAATAATTATAGGTATATCTGAATCGGTCAGCAATTGGCGTGAACTTGTTCCGATACGAAAATCATAGACTTTTGGGAAAACGTTGCTGGTGAGCTCTTTAAACTGTTCCAACGATACCATTTTAAGGTGTAGCACTTGCACAGTTTTGCAAATGCTTCGAAAGAAATAACGCAAGGCCTCGTTAGAAAAGTTAGCCTCGTACAATGACATGCTGACAGTTTTATACTGAGATCGCCAGACAATTGCCATTAAAGTATAGAATCGTGGATGCAAATCTATTATGATTTGCTGTGATTTTAAATCCAAGAAACTTAGTATGCGAATGACAACATAGTCGTTTAAAGCCTCCATATTTTACTAAAAGAAAAATAAAGAGATAAAAAAAATGAGTATGAAGTCTAATTTATTTGAAAAGTACATTTAATTATTTGGCTGGTGACCAACAGTGAATTGACAGCAGACTCGAATTTGCGTTCGCAGCCAACTTAACGCGACTTAGACAAACAGCTGATTAATGACGGTCTGGCAACGCGCACGGTTTTTCAGATAATCGTGTCAAAATTATTTTATAAACATGCAAAAATATGATAAAATGGAGAAAATTGGTGAGGGCACTTACGGGACGGTGTTCAAGGGCCGCAATCGAGACACTATGGAAATAGTGGCACTGAAACGAGTCCGTCTAGATGAAGACGACGAGGGTGTGCCCAGTTCCGCGCTGAGAGAAATATGCTTACTGAAGGTTTGTTTTTTTGTTTCACAACCGGAAGGTTTACTCAATGACTTGATCAAATGTTTACGTCACATTTACCACCAGGAACTCAAGCACAAAAACATAGTTCGACTCTGCGATGTGTTGCACTCCGATAAGAAATTAACTCTGGTATTCGAGCACTGCGATCAGGACCTAAAAAAGTATTTTGACAGTTTGAATGGAGAAATCGATATGGCTGTTTGTCGAAGTTTCATGTTGCAACTGTTGCGCGGCTTGGCTTTTTGTCACAGGTGGGTGCCTCAAGCAGCTGCAGTTGCACTTGCATTTGGATTTGAATTTTTGAACGTTTGTTTATATTATTTCTTGTAGTCACAATGTGCTGCATCGGGATCTGAAACCGCAAAACTTGCTCATCAACAAGAACGGCGAGCTGAAATTGGCCGACTTTGGTCTCGCCCGTGCTTTTGGCATACCCGTCAAATGCTATTCCGCTGAGGTGGTAACGCTGTGGTATCGTCCACCCGATGTACTCTTCGGCGCCAAACTGTACACGACCAGCATCGATATGTGGTCAGCGGGCTGCATACTGGCTGAATTAGCTGATGCTGGACGTCCGCTATTTCCTGGCTCGGATGTGCTCGACCAACTGCTGAAGATATTCCGTGTGCTTGGCACGCCAACCGAGGAGTCTTGGCCCGGTGTCTCGCATCTCTCTGATTACGTGGCGCTTCCATGTAAATATCTAATTAACAAAACGTTGACAAAATGTTGACATCTTTTCATTTTCCGTTTCGCTTAGCGTTTCCACCAATTACATCGTGGAGCCAACTTGTACCAAGACTGAATACAAAGGGCCGTGATTTACTGCAAAAACTTCTTGTTTGCCGTCCGAATCAGCGAATTAGTGCGGAAGCTGCCATGCAGCATCCATATTTCACAGAAAGCTCTTCATCGGGTCATTAATGTGGCAATCAGGTTAACTGGCTCTAGTTCTAACGACTGTTTCAATATTATGATATAATATGAATTTTATGTATATTTTAGGAATGTAATTTTTATTTATACACATTGTTTTTATCCTCAATTCATTGCAATTTCTATTAGCATAGTTTTTACCAAAAAATTATACCACGAGAAAAAAATGCCATCAGTTGTAATATTTGAATTATACATAATTAATTAAATTTAAGAACCAAATTTGCAACTGTACCTAGTTCACTCAATATTTATAGAATAAATCTTCATAAATATATACATACCTAAATATGTAAACAAAGCTCCGTTCTTATCACCAGCCAAACAACCACACAGCCTCTGCTAAGGGTTAAAGACGATGCGCACTGCGCACATGCGGGTCAATTCTGCAGTTGTTTAGTTACTTTTCGTGTTCTCGACAGACCGGTCGTCTCTCGCGTTCTTATATCTAAAAAAACAAAAAAGAGGGGGCTTCGTTTCTATAAATACTTGCTGCTTCGTTAACGCAACTCAATAATTTAATAACAAGCGGTATTTTTTATACGAGTGTAATAAAAATAAAATATCACCCAAAACGAACTTTTGAACGAGTTGCATTGAAAAACAAACCCGTGATCGAAATCGAGAATATTGTTGCAGTTGTAGTTGACTAATAATGACTTGGGGATTTGTGACCTGTGGCCCAAATGAGGCACTTGTCGTATCAGGTAAGCGTATTTATAAACAAAAGATTACAAATGTATCTTAAAAGATTGTCAATAAAGTGCTCTTGGGGCAGCACCCTCAAATGACGTCACTGCTTATCGATTTTTATGTACAAGCAAATTGTAAGAGTCCGAAGCCGTGCGTGCGCATCGACGAACGCCGTTGCGGCAAAAAAAAACCAATTTGAAATATCTGTGATTTTTGATGTTTTTTGTTTTCATTGTTTGTAAACATAACCGAAACTTGTTTGTTGTTTATTTATCCTGCTAGGATGCTTTTATATGAAACCATTGTTGGTGCCCGGCGGTCGAGCCTTTGTCTGGCCGTCGATTCAACAAGTACAACGGTAATTAATTCAATCAACCTTGAGTTATGACATCACGCTATAACTGTAACTCTTTGATTCAGCATTTCATTGAATACGATGACACTGCAAGTGGAAAGCCCCTGCGTATACACAAGTCAGGGTGTGCCAATCTCTGTCACTGGCATTGCCCAGGTCAAGGTGCAGGGCCAGAACGAGGATATGCTCCTGACTGCCTGCGAGCAATTCCTGGGCAAAACGGAGGCGGAAATTAATCACATCGCTCTGGTCACACTGGAGGGTCACCAGCGCGCCATTATGGGCTCCATGACCGTGGAGGAGATCTACAAGGATCGCAAGAAGTTCAGCAAGCAGGTGTTCGAGGTGGCATCCAGCGATCTGGCCAACATGGGCATCACTGTGGTGTCCTACACCATTAAGGATCTGCGTGACGAGGAGGTGAGCCAATTAAATTGATTACCCATATTCCATACACTACATATGTAGGTATTCACTGGACAGTGTTGCCATCTGTTTGGGAGAAACCAAGTAGTTGTTTCTACAATTTATATAGAAAAATCAGTGAATGAAATTTTGCCATTTATTTATTTATTCAAATGCATCGGAAATTTCATTATTAATATCGTTTTTATATAGCATAAAATTGCACTTTCTAATTGTAGAAACACTTTCTGTTTGGCCTGCATCTTTTTTTTTATCATCATACAGACATACACATTAATATATTCATAAATATTCTTTACTATTCTTATCTCATATCAACAATTTACGAATGGAGTTGATATACATGATTTTTGCATATATTTGTGTTTTTTTGTCAAATTAATATAAAGAGAAAAAATGCCAAAGAACAGCCCGATTTAACGGGAAAGAAGCGGAATTGGCAACACTGGCTCTAAATAAATTTATGTTTGTTTTATTGGCACGTCGTATCTTTTTGAGTAACCGAAATATTATGTATTTTTGCATGTATGTACATATCGACTCAGGGCGACTCCAAGGTGCGTATATTGTGATCGGTGTTTGGGAGTCCACCTAATCGAAGGCATTGCGACTTGTATTGTACTAAAAAAATCCCTACATGTATCCTCTTCTCAATTGACAGGGCTATCTGAGATCGTTGGGCATGGCTCGTACGGCTGAGGTGAAGCGTGACGCTCGCATCGGTGAGGCAGAGGCACGTGCCGAGGCTCACATCAAGGAGGCCATTGCCGAGGAGCAGCGTATGGCAGCCCGTTTCCTCAACGACACCGACATTGCCAAGGCCCAGCGCGACTTTGAGCTGAAGCGTGCTGCCTACGATCTGGAGGTGCAGACCAAGAAGGCCGAGGCTGACATGGCCTACGAGCTGCAGGCGGCAAAGACCAAGCAGCGCATCAAGGAGGAACAGATGCAGGTGAAGGTCATCGAGCGCACCCAGGAAATTGCCGTGCAAGAGCAGGAAATAATGCGTCGCGAGAAGGAGCTGGATGCCACCGTGCGCTGCCCAGCTGAGGCTGAAAAGTATCGTCTCGAAAAGTTAGCCGAAGCCAACAAGCTGCGTGTCGTGATGGAAGCCGAAGCCGAGGCTGAATCGGTTAGTTTAAAAATTAATTTTATTAAATGAAATTTTCCAAAACGAATTGCATTTCTTACAGATTAGAATCCGTGGCGAAGCTGAGGCGTTTGCCATTGCGGCCAAGGCAAAGGCTGAGGCCGAGCAAATGGCACAGAAGGCCGATGCCTATCGTGAATATCGCGAGGCTGCCATGGTGGAGATGCTGTTGGATACGCTGCCCAAGGTGCGTCGTGTCTCAATTATACCAACGAGCATTGCCTCTAATTAGTTTTCTTTTGTTTCTAGGTTGCCGCCGAAGTGGCTGCACCTCTGTCACAGGCCAGAAAGATAACCATGGTGTCGAGTGGCCAGGGCGAAATCGGTGCTGCCAAGTTGACAGGCGAGGTATTGGCGATTGTCAACAAAGTGCCGGAGCTGGTCAAGAGCATCACTGGCGTCGACATTGCCAGGGTACGTTCCAATTCAGAATTTATTTAAGGCGACTGCAAACCAACGGCAAACAGCGAAAACAACAACAACAACAACACAAAACTCAAAACAAATGGCAATCAAAAGACTTGGTAGAGAAATGTAGCTACATTATATGAAGTTCTATGATTACATATGTTTCTTCTGAAATGTGGAAATATTTATATGTATATACCATATATATAATTTTTTTTTATCATTCTGATTTTCCGTTTTCTCCATACTACCATATATATGATTTTGCCTTTAATTTAATTTTTTTTCTTCGTTTCAGTCTGTGCATGCTGGCTAAATGTCCGAATACAAAAATACTCTCCAAAATAAAATACCACTCCAAAATATATTTCGAAAAAAAAAACGAAACAAACAATTCTGCAAAATAATTGAGACAAAGCGCATTTACTCGTTTACTTTCAACAAATTTTTTGTATGTAACAAGTGTAATTTTGCACAAAAATTTAAATAGCTAAAACATATTTTGTATTCAATATAAATGTAAGAATTATAAATGTATATGTATTTATATATGTCTTTATACAAGAGATCTACACAAAATTCATTTAAATTTCAAATAAATGCGGCGAACAGTCGCTACAGTTTACATTACATTGTAATCGTTTGGCTGCATTCCTAATTTATCGATAGTTTTTTCGAGAAACGAAGTCTCAGCACTAATTATCACACGACTCAGCACTTTTCGTATGCCAACGATGCCAACGCGTTTGCATTACTTGAGTTGGCAGCCTCTGCGGACATTAAGCGAAATCATTTGTGGTTTTTGTACAAAAGTTGTGCTCCATTTTTAAAGGTTTTTTTCAAGATATAAACGCGCCAATTTGTATAATTAAGTTTGAAAGTTTCATCACAAATCATATACAATGGCTGATTCCAAGGGGTAAGTGTATATGTTACAATAAACATCGTCAAAAGAATGCCGACACTCAGCGCTGAGACAGCCACAATTTCGCGCAGTCATTGGCCGAATGAGAGAAAAAAAACCAAAAGGCCACATAGGAAAATTGTGTGAAAACTGAAGACAAATGAGCGTCATGTTATGTTGCTCAAATGAGAGTTTTCCGCAATAAATCTATGCATATTGTTAGTACTCGCAATACACTACCTAATTTATGCATATTGCGAAACTGAAACAATCCTAATCCCAAAGAAAATCGCCATTTCCGTTCTTGTTGTTGTTGCAGCCCTTTCTTTCTTTGTTGAGGGTTGAGCTGCAAATACTTTGCCTTTAATTGGGAACTGGTAATCCATAAGTGAGCCTATGGATTCCCAGTCAGTTTATCGTTAAACGTATATACGAAAACGTGACGCGGTGTTAGCTTTGTTTTCTTTAATTATTATTGGTCACCGTTAAGTGAAATTGAACAAAAAAAAAAAAACCTGGGGATATAATGTCAAACGGCAATGGTGAAAATGATGCCAGCAGCAGGTCGCAGCATTCGCTTGAGCAGCGCATAACGGATAACGATGTGCCCGACATGGTGCGCAACTATCGCAACGAGCTCGAGGACCAGTTGAAAATGAGCAATACTTTGGGGCAATTTAGGCCACAGGGTTCCATTGAGAAACGGTGCGGTTGACAGGGTTTTATTTATTAACACTCCCAACTATATTGCTTGTTTCAGCAGCGATGACCTGGCAACGGCAATTTTGAAGCGCAAGGATCGTCCCAATCGTCTGATTGTCGAGGAGGCGCAGAATGATGATAATTCCGTCGTGTCGCTTTCGCAGGTATGTCGAAGTCGAAATTTGCTGAAAGGCCACGTCATCAATTGACAACTAAACTTATCTGAATGTTTAGGCGAAAATGGATGAGCTGCAGCTCTTCCGTGGCGACACCGTCATTCTGAAGGGCAAGCGACGCAAGGAGACGGTCTGCATTGTGCTATCGGATGAGACCTGTCCCGACGAGAAGATTCGCATGAATCGCGTTGTGCGCAACAATCTGTGCGTCCATGTGGCGGACGTTGTCTCCGTGCAATCCTGCCCGGATGTCAAGTACGGCAAGCGTGTACGCATCTTGCCCATCGATGACACCACCGAAGGCGTTACGGGCAATCTCTTTGAGATCTATTTGAAACCCTATTTCCTCGAGGCCTATCGTCCCATTCACATGGGTGACAATTTCATTGTGCGCGCCGCCATGCGACCCATTGAGTTCAAAGTGGTGCTCACCGATCCCGAGCCCTACTGCATTGTAGCTCCCGAAACGGTCATCTTCTGCGATGGTGATCCCATCAAGCGCGAGGTAAGCTGACTGTGAATGTTGTTAAGTACACGCAGCACAGTGAATGACATGGTTTGGCTATCCTGGGTGTAACTGGTAAATGGGTTGATTTGGGCTGGATGTTCACGACCTGGTTTTATATACCTATATGACCAAGTATATCTTGGTCAGCATCAACCGTGGAGTTGAAGTCTGTCTGCATCTGTGTTAACTAAACTATCAGTAACTTGGTTTAGAGATCCGTCTTTTTTCTGTACTCCAGTATTTCAAGAAATCAAACATATTTTATGTTAGCATTCGATTCACCAAAGAAAACATTCTTTTTGTGTTTTGGCCATTTTCATCCACTGTGCTGCGTTCGAGTTGACTTTGTTTTTTTAACGCTCAACGAAAATTTCACGCTTCGCTGTAGGAGGAGGAGGAGTCTTTGAACGCTGTGGGCTATGACGATATTGGCGGTTGCCGCAAGCAGCTGGCACAGATCAAGGAGATGGTTGAGCTTCCGTTGCGTCATCCGTCACTGTTCAAGGCGATCGGTGTGAAGCCACCGCGTGGCATTCTCATGTATGGCCCACCCGGCACTGGTAAAACGCTGATTGCACGCGCCGTTGCCAACGAGACGGGCGCATTCTTCTTTTTGATCAACGGACCCGAGATCATGTCCAAGCTGGCTGGCGAATCCGAGTCGAATCTGCGCAAGGCATTTGAGGAGGCCGAAAAGAACTCGCCGGCCATTATTTTCATCGATGAAATCGATGCGATTGCACCCAAGCGCGATAAGACTCACGGCGAGGTGGAGCGTCGCATTGTGTCGCAGCTGCTGACGCTGATGGACGGCATGAAGAAGAGCTCGCACTTGATTGTCATGGCGGCCACCAATCGGCCCAATTCTATTGATCCGGCGCTGCGTCGCTTCGGACGTTTCGATCGTGAAATTGATATTGGTATTCCTGATGCCACCGGCCGCTTGGAGGTGCTGCGCATACACACCAAGAACATGAAACTGCACGAGGATGTTGATCTTGAGCAGATTGCTGCCGAGACTCACGGTCATGTTGGTGCCGATTTGGCTTCGTTGTGCTCAGAGGCTGCGCTGCAGCAAATCCGTGAGAAGATGGATCTGATCGATCTGGAGGATGATAAAATTGATGCCGAAGTGCTGGCCTCGCTGGCTGTGACCATGGAGAACTTCCGGTATGCAATGACCAAGTCCAGTCCATCGGCGCTGCGCGAAACGGTTGTGGAGGTGCCCAACACCACCTGGACAGACATTGGCGGCCTCGAGAACGTGAAGAAGGAGCTGCAGGAGCTGGTTCAATACCCAGTCGAACATCCCGACAAGTTCCTCAAGTTCGGCATGCAGCCCAGCCGTGGCGTTCTCTTCTACGGCCCACCCGGTTGCGGTAAGACGCTGCTGGCCAAGGCAATTGCCAACGAGTGCCAGGCGAACTTTATTTCAGTGAAGGGACCCGAGCTACTGACCATGTGGTTCGGCGAGTCCGAGGCCAATGTGCGCGACATCTTCGACAAGGCCCGCTCGGCGGCACCTTGTGTGCTCTTCTTCGATGAGTTGGACTCGATTGCCAAGGCTCGTGGCGGCAATGTCGGCGATGCTGGCGGTGCTGCCGATCGTGTTATCAATCAGATTCTAACCGAAATGGATGGCATGGGTGCCAAGAAGAATGTGTTTATCATTGGCGCCACCAATCGGCCGGATATCATTGATCCGGCCATTTTGCGTCCGGGTCGCTTAGATCAGCTGATCTATATTCCATTGCCCGATGATAAGTCACGTGAGGCTATACTCAAGGCAAATTTGCGCAAATCACCGCTGGCCAAGGAGGTCGATTTGACATACATTGCTAAGGTGACGCAGGGCTTCTCGGGTGCCGATTTAACCGAGATCTGTCAGCGCGCCTGCAAGCTGGCCATTCGCCAGGCGATTGAGGCCGAGATACGCCGCGAAAAGGATCGGGCCGAGAACCAGAACTCCGCCATGGACGTAAGTGCGATCGCATATTGCTTATCTGAGGAATATTTATGTTTGTGTAATTGTTATTTTGAAGATGGACGAGGATGACCCAGTGCCGGAGATAACGCGTGGCCACTTTGAGGAGGCAATGAAGTTTGCTCGTCGCTCTGTGTCGGACAACGATATACGTAAATACGAGATGTTCGCCCAGACTTTGCAACAGTCCCGTGGATTTGGACAAAACTTTAGGTAAGTTCGATCGAATTGAAATTGATGTCTTTTATCATAAATTGAGATTTTTATTAACTTGTCTGTCACAATTCATTACAGATTCCCCGGTAATGCCGGCAACACCTCAGGGTCTGGCACCAATATGCCAGTTAATTCGCCAGGCGACAATGGCGATGATGATCTTTATAGTTAGATTTCTAGTTTTACAAAAGACAAAAACCACAATTTTTAAATGAATTTTTCCTCCTAAAACAACAACAACAACAACTAAAACAAAACAGAACCGAGCGACAACCACAACAACAGCAATAATTTTAAACACATTCAGCGTGGAGGCAGAAGCGGCCAATCAAGTGTACCAGCTGCGCCATCATCAGCAGCAGCAGCAGCAGCAAACCGTAGAAAACAACACGAAAATACAGCTCAACAACAACAACAAAAGCAAGAAGAACATATTAAAATAATATAATTCGATAACAAAGATTTGATACCAATCCGTGGATCAAATTGTAATTTGTAATTGGCGCCTCTAAAAAACCAGAAGAACATTAGCCTCACTTATCATTCGTGCATTATCGGAAGGTAGATGAGCGACCGATATTGGAGTTCTATATACATTATAATGATAATAAACAATACACATATACACATACATATAAAGATAAATACATACATATATTAAACATCTTAAAATTATAAGTGTATTTGGAGCTACGTTTTTAAGTGAATAAAAATTATAAAGTCGGATCATTTGCATTTGGAAATTAGTAAAGAGTGCTCGATTCGACGATACCCTGTAAGCATACAGTAATGCTGGATTTAATGGTGTAGGAGTGCTATGGCTAAGAGATACCCTGTAGACGAATATGTATATGCTTATATGGAACATAAATTTTATAGGATTGCAGCTGACTTCTGAAATAAAAATAATAATAAAAAACTGCAAACGATTTAGTGTTTTTATCGCTTTTATTAAACTTGTATTCATTTCGTCATGTTTGCCTCGGCTTTTTGCTTTTTGCTTTTTGCGACACATAACGCGGTATCTGAAGAATATTTTCACAATACTATAACTTAGTATGCTATATAAGATTTATCCATGCCAATTGTTGCTGCGCTCAAATGACACAAATTCAAATCAATCTTTTTGGCATTGGTTAAATGAAAAGCAAATAATTTGAAGAATTCTCCATTTCTTTTTTTAAGCAGCTTCTGTGTGGCGTTTCTCAATTGATTGATTTGATTTTCCTTAATTTATAAACGCCTATTGCAAAGTTCCAATGAAATGTTCTTTTCTTTTTTTAGTTTTTTTGTTTTGCCGTGTCTACATTTTAAATATGCTCATTAAATACATACATACATATTTATTTTGATTTTTGTATTTTTGTTTTTTGTTTTTTGTTACACATACATAATTAAATACGCTTTATGCATAATTACAACACAACAGTTAAAATTGAAATATGTTTTCATTTTTAGCGCGTTTTCATTTCAAAATTCATGTTTGTTTATTAATCATTTTCACGTTTTCGTTTTTAATATTCTTTGAGCTTTGCTTATTGTTTGTTTCTTTGTTTGTGTGTGTGTGTGTGTGTGTGTGTGAGTATATTATGTAAGTGCCTGTGGATTGTGCGTGTGTGTGTGTGTTTTTTTTTTAGAAGAAAATGGCCAGCACTTTCAGCTTTCTTATATAATTATGTTCGCTATCATATTTTTTAATTGGTTTTCATTTTATTTTGATATATTTATGCATGCTTTCTTGTTGCTATGAAGGTTTTTTGTTTTGTTTTATTTGTTTTTTTCAAGAATTTGTTGCTTTAAAGTCTTGAACATAGACTAGACACCAATTATATAGGATTAAACATATTTACTTTAAATTTTTCGCATGTTTTTTTGTTTTTGTTTTTTTTTTTTGATTGTATTTCTTTTATTTATGTCACGTGTAACAAGTTTTTAATTTAATGATATTTGCATTTCTTATGTTTGTTTGTTATATTTTCTTTTATTAGTTTTTATTTTATATAGTTTTTGTGAACACCTTTCGACTGTTGGTATGCCAGTTAAATTGTTTATATTTGCTTTTACATAACTACAAAGTACATTTAAGTAATTTGGTTTTAGTTACGCATTTTACAAGCAATAAAGTAACGTTTATAAAGTACTGGAGTTTGGGTTTACCATATTTTAAGCTCATTCAGTTTATAAGTATAGTATATATAAATACAGAGACATGTACATGATATATATTTGCTTATTTGCACATGTTTGCGTGGATATAGTATAGCTTAGAGCTTAGAATTGGGAGGGGGATATAAGTGGGATATGGACAAGGGGGATAGGGTAAGGGTGGGCAACTATTTGAAATTGCAACATAGAACTCTACTAAGTACACATCTAGGCCATTGATATTGCTTTGCTTTTGCGCTACGCTACGCTTCGCTCTAACTACAATACTATATGGTACTCGTGTCTAGCCCATCCAAGACCATAATGCCAATACAATTTGTTAAGAACTGAGCAGATCTGCACCATATGTGTATACATATACTTGCTCCGCTAGATATATCATATCATATCATAACGTATCGTGTATTGAAAGTTTTGTTTACTAAGTTTGATCCCATGCAACATATATAATTGATTGTGCCTTTAGCCATTTGCTTTGTAGAGCCAATTGAAATTGAAATGAAATTCGTAATAAATGGTATAACAATTAAATTTCGCTTATATTGAGATCGTTTCTGTTTTGTTTTTTTGTTTGTTTGTTTTTCTTTTTCTTTTGTTATGGAAATCTTTAAGTGAACTGTCAAGATATTTGTTTTTGGAAGATCTAGTTTCTGACTGGCTGGAAACCCAAAAACAAGGGTTGTTTCAGTTTTATTTATTGTTTGCTTTTCGAAGGGGTGTTCTGGGCCATAACATTATCTTTAAGCGTGTCTCAAATATATATTTAAACAATTTCAAAGGTGTTTTATTGCGCAACATTTGCCAGCTGCTTTTTGATTTAGTTTTTTTTTGTTTTTTTTTGTTTTTCTTGTTATTTGTAAAGACTGCAAGAAGCAATTTTTACATATATAGACTAGTACAATGATTGATTTTGTTTTACTTTACTTTATAAATAAATAAGATTTGTTTTATGCATATGTGTAGGTTTTACTTTATATAAGTATTTAAATTTGTGTTTTGTAGATATAAACTCTTTGCTTGATGTGTTTCCATTTGCGCTTATTTGATATACACATATCTATCTATATATATATATATATATATATATATTTATATATATATATATAGTTATGCAAGTTGCAAGTTTCATTATTTGATTTTATTCCATCAACTTGCTTGATTTGTTGTTTACTTTTTCGATTGTTAAACTTATGCAAAAACGAGCTTTGTGTGTTGTTTTTTTTCTTTTTAGTTTTTTTTTTTCTGCTATATATTGTGCTAAATTATACGTAAATCAAGCGATAACAAATTAGTATTATAATAATCATAATAATAATAATAATAGATAAAAATAAGAAAAAACAAGACTATGAACTATGCACTTAATATTTTTCTTCGAGCTAATGACACACAAAAAATGGTTTTGTTATAAGTTATTTTTCTCTTTGTTTTCAATTAAATACATTAAATTACAATTGCTAATACATACATACAATATTTGTTTAAGTGTGCGTGAGTTTGTATGTAAAACATCGCATATAACGCAAATAACATTATGATTATCATTATCATTAGCGTATTATCGTAATCATTGTTTTTGTATTTCATTAACCAGCCTCAGCTTAAAACATAATTAAATCAAGTTCTTTACTTTTATATATATATATAGGGTCCGTGTGTGAGTGTTGTGTGTGAGTGTTGTGTGTGTGTGTGTATGTGTGTGTGCATGTGTGTGTTTGTGTGTGTGTTTGTTTGGTTTGCGCTTGTATTGGTAGTGGTAGTGCATTGCATGCTTGTTATTGCTGTTGTTGTTGGTTGTTGATGTTGGTTGTTGGTTGTTGGTTGTTATATGCCTTCGTTTAGTTTGTGCAGAGTCCTTTTAAACCCATTAGCCTGGTTGTGGTTGTTGTAGCTGCATTTTTTTATTGTTGTTTGTTTGTTTGTTTGTTTGTTGTTGTTGTTGTTGTTGTTCAGACTTTTTATCGTGTATCGGTGATATTATTTTTGCTGCCAAATATTTTAACCAGCTGCGATTCATAGTCATCAATGTTGCGCTTCATAATATCCATGCAGGGTCCGAGCAGACGCTCAAATGCCCTCACATCCAGAACTGTTAATCAGAAATCAAATATATAACAATTATTTATGATATACAAAAACAAAAAAAAAACAAAAAAAACGAGAATATTTTTGTGGACATGCCTTAACCTTCATAAATAATGGCTAATAATAAAAATGATAATAATAATGTTAGTAAACATGACAGTAAAGTTATCATTAAGGACCATAGATCACAACCGTTGACCCACAGGAATTCACACTGCCCTTATATGTATTTATATATTTATATATTTATATATTTATGCGGAATGTACATATGCATATGTTTGAACCCGTTGCCATTAACCACAGGCGCCTCAACTCATAAATATTATATAGAGCTGCGCTTACCAATCACACACAATGGAAACGTATTTTTTTTTCGTTTTTTTTTTCGACTTTATTTGTGTGTATTTTTTCCCCAGTTTTTTATTTGTTGGTTGTGTTATGTCTGTGTCAGCGGCAGACATTTTGATGTGGCTTGGGGAAACGTTGCGTATACGTGCTATTTTTTGTGCCAATCTGAATGCGTGTGTGTGTGTGTGTGTGTGTGCGAGTGTGTGTGTTTGTGTGTGTGCGAGTGTAAGTGTGAGTGTTTTTGTTTTTGTGAAGTAAATAAAAACTGCATATAAATTGATGTTTACTTCGCAACTGTACAATTTTTAATGACTCCATTCTCTCTCTCTCTCTCTCTTTCTCTCTCTCTACTTTTCTCCTCTTGCTGAACAATAAATTTTAGTCACAATAATAACAAAAAAATGATGATAATAATAACGCTTGATTGATTTCACAGATTGGAATTGCGACGGGCCATTTCGGTGAACATTTGCTCGTACATCAGAATATTGCGCTTGAGCACGTCGGTGAGGAAGCCCAGGATGCGCTCAAAGGCATCCGTGTCTAGGACTAGGACGGAATTTCAATTAGAGCTATTTACCTTACAATACTACAATAGAAATAATTATGAGGGGGCGGAGGTGCTTGTACTTAGTATAAAAACAATGTATATAAATAGGTGCGCACTTGTTATGCCAATTCTCATTTGGGATCTCAATTTAAACTCAAATACGAATGTCCTTCGATGCGATTCTCGCGATTTCAGTAGATTTAGAGTTATCTTTTACTGTGGTTATTGTCGTAGAAATGTTAGCTGATTCTCACTCACTCATGCTCTCTAAATTTCTCTCTCTTACTCTTTCTCTTGATATGTTTTTCAGTCTCTTCATTTCCTTAAGTTTCCCCGTTGCATTCCCTACTCAGGCGGTAACTTTCGCACCCTCTCACTGACTTGTCTTCTCCTTTTTTGTTATCTTCTTGTGCCCCTCTCTCTCTCTCTCTCTCGGTTTCCCATTCTCTAGCCAATCTAATCTTTCTCGCTCTAACGTCCTCTTTCTACATTTTTCTCTTGTTTTCTACCATCGCTTTTCTAATTTTTCTTTTCTTAAAATCTCTCTTTCTTTGAATTGCTCTCATTCTCTTTTGGTATTTTCCTATTTCTTTCTCTTGCTTTTCCTTTGACTTGATTCATTCAATAATACCATTTTATCTCTAACTCAGTTTCTGGTCTGATTCTCTCCCTCAAAGTCTTAGAGAATTTTATATATTCCACGTATTATAAGAGAGTGAAATGAGATGATTCTAACAAGTATTCACTCGCTACTGTTGCTGTTATAGAAATGTCTAAGCTGACATCCCGCCGCCCCCCCCATTTAAAGCAATACATTAAACAAAAAGTTAACTACAAGGTTAGCAGGCTATCAAAATAGGAGCGCAGATCGAGTTCCAGGTAGCGATAGTCCCGAATGCCGCACTGCAGGAGGCGGCTGCAGCTGCCCAGGAGTCGCTCGAAGCAGACCACATCCAAAGCTACTCAACACACAAAACAGACACACACACACACAACACAGAAAGTGACAAGCACAAACACAACACGAAACAACAACACGAAACAACAACAACGACAACAACAACAGTGCAAAATGGGCATCGGGGGGTAAGTGCGTAAACAAAATATGCGATAAACAGAAAAGAAGAACAGAAAAAATAAACGAGAATAAGCATTAATAGTGCTGTTGGCAAAAGCGAGTCCTTTAAGTGGCTTTCAGTGTCACGAACTTGGCTCGCAGATGACTTACATGCGAGCTTAACGGCGCCACCTGTGGCGTAAACGGATGCGGCACGTGGCCGATGTGTGACCAGGGCCAGTTCGCCAAAGTATTGGCCCTTGCCCAGTGTGGATATCTCGATTTCCGAATCGTCCTGATCCATGCGCACAGACACGGTGCCCTCCTCAATGAAATACATGCCATCAGCAGCGTCACCTGCTCAAAAATATACCAAACCAATCAAAATACTCTTAGCAGAAAGATTTGGACGAGTTGTGCTTACCCTGTTTGATGATGCGGTCACCATCCTCGTATGCTTTGGAGACCAGGGCATCGGCCAGATTCATGCGCTCGTAGTTCTGTAAAAATATCGTAATTATATATATATATATATCCAATATTCTGGCTTGGCATATTCCAGCTGTCTGTGCTCACCTGCAGGGCCTTCAGCATGGGCACATTGTTCAACAGCTCCTCGTACATTTTTCGCTTCTTGAACGCCGACTTGAGCAAAATGCGTCGGAATGTCTGGCGATCCATGGCCCAGAGTAGGCCAACGGTTTCCGCCTGCACGGTGGCCGCTCTGAACAATTTTCAAAAACGAAAACCTTTATTAATTTTAAATTTACATAGCTTCTTTTAAGAAAGAACATCTTTTTAGCAGCAATGCCATGCTAATCATAGAATAATATTCAAGGTGGAAAATTATACCCACAGAATCTATAGCTTGGCTAGCTTTGAAATGTTGTAGAAATAAATTACTATTTTTTTTCTTAATCGATTTAAGCTCTGAAATATAAATTATCTCACACCTATCCCCTCCCCTAATAAACCCCTCTGATATGCTCATATGAAATTAATGGAAATAGCCAAAAGTGTCGAGATGGAATTGAGAAATTAACACATTTCATGCACAGCCAGCGGGTGTAAATAATTCGATATTTCGCTATTTCGCTATTTGTCTAGTCGATGTGATAGGCCTTTTTAGAGTTGAATATTTGCTTACCTGGGCATATTGTAGAGCAGCGCTAATTCACCAAATAGTCCGGTGTGGTTGTAGGTGCTAATGTGTTTATCATTTATATAGACTTTGTAGATGCCACTGTGGAACAGGCGCGAGAATTAATCAATGCGAATCAAGCAACAAAATAAATTGAAATAAATCCAAATTAAATGCGTATACGACGTGTGTATGTGAAAAATATTTTTTGTTGCCTACTTTGACGGAGGGAGCGCATGTCGCACATGACGTATACGCAATTTAAGAGAATTATTCTAGCATTTTGGCGCACTTACGATTCAATAACATAAAAGTTATCACCATCATCGCCCTGGCGTATGATGAAATCGCCTGGTTCCACCTTCCGCTCGAACATCGCATCCAGCACTTGATTCATCTGTGTAAAAAGACAAAACAAGAGAACAGAAATCAGCCAGAAGGCATTTACAAAAACAAGAGGATTGGCAAAGATGGAGGTGGCATCCACCACAAATACCTCACACTCTTACACACACACACACACACACTCTTACACACACACACACAGAGAGAGAGGTGAAACCGCAGCCAACGTGCTTCGGCTTTTGTGGCTGTCTGTGCGGAAAGAGCTCTCTTGGCTTTTGTGTAGTGTGGTAAAGGAAACATGCCAGAGATTTATGTGCTAGATACGCACCTGTTCCTTCTCCAACGAACGGAAGAGCAGCACATTCTTCACCGACTCAACGAGACGCGCCCGCTGGTCATCTGTCTTGGGGAATATGGCAGTGGCGCCCTCATCATCGTCGTCCGCCTCCGGATCGTAAGCCTCGGCGAACACGGATTTGCGACGTGAGCTTTGTATTATTGGTGGTTCGGCTGTAAATATAATGGTTTCAAATCAAAATATTGAATAACATTGAAGCAAAATTTTTCAGATAAAAACTGTCTCCGAGTTGGAAAACAAAATCTTAGTAAATATGCTATAAATATGATTTTTTTTTCTGTATATTTCAAATTATTTGCTGTAGGTTTGATTGCTTCACGCAACTGATGATTCTACAACTTAAGCTGGCAATAAAATAGATAATAAATGGAAAAGTTTGAATAGTTTCCTTCAAAAATATATTATTGACTCGTTGTAAGTTCAAATATACAAATCGATCTAAGAATAAACCTTTGCTGTTTTGTGGGAGACAAAATGTTTTGTGGAATGTGGCTAATTAATGAAAATGGCCAGTTCATTTGGTTGTTGGCTGGCCTAAACGTTGTCTGCGTTGGTTATGCATTAAGTAGATGTCTCCATTGAGGACAATGTCCTCTGCGCCAGTTTGACTTTCATGTTTGTGCTCATTAACTAAAGTATACAGACACACAAGAGCAGGTCCACTTTCTGGCTTCATGTCACACATTAATTTCATTAAATAAGCGGGGGTAAGACCGAAGGGGGGTCTAGAGGAGGGCTGATATAGACAGGAATTCACTGATGATTAGAGACTGTCATGAGTTGAGTTGACTGCTGCCGGATGCGCTTCCACTCAACACCCATGCGCCCCCAAACCCATCATCATCTTGAGGCCATCATTGTATTAGCTGGGGAATGTGCTTGGGTGTACTCATAACACACGTACACTTTGCGTCAGCATTTGTGTTTTAGTCTTCTTTTTTTTGTTTTTTTGCTAACCAGCTGCGTCAAGTTTGCTGGAAGCTGTCTCATCAAATCGAATGCAAAAGCGACATAAAATGCACTCGCTCTGAATGAAAATGAAACGCAAAACAGACAGAAAACAGACACAAGCAGCGTGCAGAGATAGGGGAGCGAGGAGGGAAGGGGGGGCACTGACTGAGCCAAGGCTGTCCAGCTGCCCACACATCAGGCGTGAGAGATGTATAGATGACTCTGCTAACCATATATATATATATACATATATGCAAAAGAAGATAAACACAGACTAGCCCCCTTTAGATACAACAGCAGATATTTAAGATGAATGTGTTTACTGTATGCATCTGTATCTGTATCTGTATCGGTATCTGTATCTGTATCTGTATCTGTATCTGTATCTGTATCTGTATCTGTATCTGTATCTGTATCTGTATCTGTATCTGTATCTGTATCGGTATCTGTATCTGTATCTGTATCTGTATCTGTATCTGTATCTGTATCTGTATCTGTATCTGTATCTGTATCTGTATCGGTATCTGTATCTGCATTTGCAATAATTACGCCTAGTTGGCAGTTTTACTACTTGCACTGCCAATGCTTTGATGATGTATTTATTAACACCAGCAACAACAATAACAAAAAGAAAAAACAACAACTTGCTTGGCTACATGCACAGACAGTAAAATGTTTGCGATTCATCAGCGTGCAAAGTTGAGACAAACGAGACAGATGGAATGGGATAAGTGAAAACAACTAAAACAATTGCAGCAATTATTCATTTTTCCAGCACACACATAAAATATATATGTTCAACTATATATGTACTATATATGTTCGAGTTTACGACCATAACTTTTATTGTGCTCTCATATACACTTTGCCAACAAGTTTCCAATCCAAAAAAAAAAAAAAAATACTTCGCATTTATAATTTTTACATTGAACTCAAGCGAATTGGGTACAAAATGTGTATTTTTGTTTTTTTGCATCGAATATAGTGCAGACGGAGGATAAGTATATATAGTACTAAGTCTGTGTTATAGTTTTCTATTAAAAGCCAACCGAATTTGGTGCTGAATTAAGTACATATATTCTTTGGAGTTGCACACAAAATAGAATAGATTTCATCAATTCAACGACACTGACTAGATTTTGTCCAAGTTAAGATTACGCTATCTATCGTTTACCTGCCATATTATATATAATCTATTTGTCGAGTACTTATAGCTGTTATGTGTATGTATTTTGTTGTTTCTCTGTTTGTGGCTTGCATCATCCAAATCTGTAGATCAACAGATACAATTATCTATATAGCTATAATTGTGCGTGCGACGTGTCTGACCAAAAAATATGTATTTTTTTTTTGTATTTTCATATTAGGTATGTTGATATTGTTTTTTTTTTCTTTTTTCTTTCGTTATTGCTTACCGGCCAATAAATTGCTAGACACTTGCGTAGACATTATGCTCTGCACTCAATATAATTATTTTTATGGCTTTTCTCGCTTGATTTGTTGCTGTGGCTGGAATATTTCGTTATAGCTGCAGTTGCAAGTTTTTTTTTTTATTTTTATGTATTTTCAACAGCCTCGTGAAAATCGAAAACCAGTTGTGCGCGAACACGTTTTGGAAAAACTGCAACTGAAAACTCAAGGTGAAAACTCAAAACGCACACAATAAATATAAACGCAAAAGTATTGGCTGTCACACGCGGCGTATGCGTAATAAATAGTTATGCACCTGGCCTACAACGCGGGCTGTCTTGTTTTATGTTCGAGCTAACAAGTTTTTTTTCGCTTGCGTTTCTCAGCAAAAATCAACAATCCGAAATCTCAGCGCGCACTTCACGATTGAGACACTTTAAAAACTTATCTTCAACAGCCAACAATAAAAAAATAATAAAAAAAATGTCTTTGCAATGCGATGGTTAAAAGTCGTGTCAAGTGGGATACTTGCCATTTGAATGGTTCACACACTATGAAGCACACATTTATATATATATATATATATATATATAGATATATATGTATATATATTGTCTTGGCGTTATCCTTGAGCTGAAGCTGTTAAAGGGCGGAGCAGCAAACTCAATTGTAGTAAAGTATTTATTACAGCTTGCTTTGTAACAGGATGCGGACAACGCACGGATGTTAACGACAAGATTGCGTCGGAGGAAGGTCGGAAGTATGGACTTACTATAATATATAACACAATTATGTATGGATGGACGGCAGTATGCACATGCTATATATAGAACATATATACAGCTGCGAAAATAATAATAGCACAACACTCACAGGAAATGTTTAATAAGGTGTCCTTATTACATTTGTAACTTGCAAGGAATCTTTGATTAGTAAGAAAAAATCTCATAGTGACTGGGAGGCAAGTATCGTCATACTATATTTAGAACATGTAGGTATAGAATAAATTGGAGGGAGTACATAAACATACTATATATAGAATATATATATATATATATATATGTATGCCTGTCCGTCGTTTTGTGTGTTAGCTTTGGTCACATTTGTTTCTATTTGATTAGATTTGCTGCTCTGATGCTTTGATTTCAAAGGACATTTCAAGATGGCAAACAATGCCTGATAAATAGATAAATGAGCATTTTACTGCTTAGGCATATCAAAATAGAAATCAATTTCAAGTCGAAAACATAACTTGTGCGATTTCTACATATTTTCCGACACTTTTCATGCATTTGTTATTCTACAATAAATTTCAAAGTCATCTTTGTCAAAACAGTAACAGAAAATAATATATAAATATCGTTAGCACAGCGAAGCCACTTAAGCATCCCATTGCCTACTTTGCAACACAATATTTAATATTTAAATGCCCATATTATTGATATACGTAAACAAATAAATTATTAACAAGTCAATAGGCAAACAATTGCGTTCATTAATCAATGTGAAAACTGCAAATTGAGCACTTTATAAACGATATTTAATATTGGATTTAGCAATGTGTTTTAGGAAATTGTTATCAAATTTATTTTGGCTTAAATATGGTTTTAAGACGAGACGCACGCACGCAAACACAAAAACACACTGTAATAAAAACTTGGCAAACACGCGCGGGCAAATTTAATTAAAAAATGGCAAATAAAAAGTTGACTGCATTAAGTTCGTTAACGGAATGAGAGATGGAGACGATGACGCGAATGAGATTTGCAATGTGAATGCTAATGGGATGATGATGATGATGATGTTGATGACGACGACGATGATGTTGATGATGACATGCTGTTAGTTAACTAACTAACTGACTGACTGACTGGCTGGTTGACTGACTGGTTGACTCGTTGACTGGTTGACTGACTCTGTCTTGTGCGCGGAGTGACGTTTAGTTAACGACTAAAGCCACTGTCGTTGCCGCAGCAGCCTTTGAGCCAGGCCACAAATGCTCGCCACAAGTCGTCAAAATGAAAGGAGGAAATAGTGCCTGTAAGTAGGCAACAGCAAAAGAGATAGATGTGCAAATGTATTGGTTTGGGTATACATATACATATATGTACATATAGATAAATACAGGCACACACATGAAAAAATGGTTGTCAGCCTCTGTCTGTGGTATATATGAATAAGGGTGAGAGCGTCGAGCGTCGAGCGTCGCTTTGTCTCGATTAACATGAGCATTTGTTGATGCTGTTGTTGTTTTATATTTATCATTAAGCGCAACAGGAGGCACAAGCATACACAACACACACACACACAGCACACACACACACAACACACACACACACACAGAGGGAACATGACCAGTCATTTCCGTGCTGCTGCAAACGCCGCTGGCATGTCAATAATGTTCAAAATGTAGCTCGCAAAGCTAAAGCAATGACAGCGCATGGGCGTGGCAGCTAACATCTACCCAGCGCCCACCCTGCTCCTGTGCCTGCTGAAGCGCAAAACTGCGAAGCTGCTGCTGCTGGTTCTGCTGCTGCTGCTGCCGGTGCTGCTGCTGCTGCTGCTGTCGCTGCTGCTGCTCCTGCTGCTGCTGCTACGGCTGCTCATCCGCATGCTTCAATGGGCGCCCATTGCTTTAACTCCACACTCTCTCATCTCACATGTGTCTCATTCCCTCAACCTTGTCGTCTTACTTGCGCTGCTTGGCATTTTTTGTGGCCAACGTGAGCGTTAATAAAATGTACGACAAGCTCATCACAAACACACACACACACACTCATTCACACACACTCATTTCACACACACTCTCGCACACACCTTATTAGGCCACAATTTGGCACCCGCAAAAAATTGCTGAACGTATACTTAATATTTCATGCAAGTATTTTCTCGACTGCGCTATTTATGTGTGCGTGCGGCGCTTAAAGCGTATTTAAATCAAAACAGCTTCGCCTGACCATAAATAGACATCAAAGCACTGCAAGGGACGTGGCATACACACACACACACACACACACACACTCAAACACTCAAACACATAAACGTGAAAGCTATTTGCGTTTTGCGCTTACGCTCAGCTGAACTTTTGAGGGCTTCACTGAGCAAAGCCAAAGACAAATTTGTAGCAGCGGAAGCAACAGCATCAATAAAAAAAAAGGTGAAAACGATAGTGAGACGAGTCTAATGCAAACATCAATTAAATGGCAGGCTTGTTCTTAACTATATGTACAAATACAAATATAAAAATGCTTCTCTTTTGTTGATCAACGCACTCAGATTATTCTAAAAGCAATCAAACATTACCTAAAAAATAAGCGAGAAAGCTGAACTTAATAGAAACTCATTTTACGGCAGACATGCATGAAAGTTAGGCTGGAAAACATTAGTACTTTAATAGAGTTTAAGCGAAAACAGATTGGCAATTGAAAATCTCAGCATTGCTTGGCAATAATTGGTTCACAGATTTCTTTGGCGAAGATTTAATTTGCTTCCAATCCCCTTGAAACCAATTTAATTTAAATAAAAATCAAAGAGTTGCGTAGAAATTTTTAAAGGGGTTTAAGATTCAAAAGACTTTGACAAATTCGCTTAATTCCAGTTAGTAATTGAGATATATTTGTGTGTGTGTCGTCGTATAGAAAATGAGGCGAGTTGTGGTTGTTTGTCCAGCTCTTGAGCTGTGTGCGCAATTAATAGATTTTTAATGACAGCAGGACTCTAAATGCAGGATGCCCAACAAAGTACTTACAGAAGAGCAAGACAAATACCACACTTACAAAAAATCGCATTGAAATTTAGAAAATCACCCGAAAAACTAGAAAGCCTTTCTTGTTTTTAGATATATTAGATATATTTTTAGATATTTTTTTTGTATTTTTCAAAAATATATTAACAAAAGACAATATTTCTAAAAAGTAGGAATGCCTTATTTTTAGAAAAATGCATTTCTGAAATTCAGAAAATATTAATGAAATTTGCTCTCTCGAGCTGAAGTTTTGCTATTGTCTATTTTAGGCAAAGAGACAGCTTTCCTTTCTGGAAATATATACATTTAAAAGGCTGGTTTATCCTTGGGGAAAAAAGTAGTGCGATTTTTGTTTAAGTGCTAAAGCAAGAGCAAGAGCAAGTTGAAGAGCAAGACACATTCGCACACTTGACACGGTGTTCCTTGAGCCGTGCTGCGTGTTTGATTAACCGGAAGATAAACACGCAACGCAGCAGCAACTGAAGAATGCAAGGAGCGAGGAGCAGCAGCTGGTCCAGGTTCTGTGTCCTGTGTCCTGTGCTCTGCGCTGCTGTTACTGTTGCTCTTGACAGCTTTATCAACATTATTATTTAATTTGCTTTGGGTGCTGGTGGAAGATGAATGTGGCACGGATGCAGGGATCCGGCTGCGTGTCCAGCTGGCGCTAATTGTCCGTACACGTGCGTCGCATTATGGCAAATAATGAGATACAGATACACACCCCAAAATGTTACACAATTTCAAGTTGCCAACAAGCAAAACTTTTAGTACCGCAAAAAAAAAAAAAAAACTTTTCAATTTGCAACAACAGCAACAAAACCAACAACAAACTCAGTTACCATTTTTTTTATGGTTTTCTTTTTCTTTTTTTTGTTGGGCTTTCTGTTTTATTATTAGAATTTAGTGCAGGGCTTACGCCAAAATCAAGGGCCGGCGTTGATTTTGTGCGTTGCCACGTCTGACGTCAAATTGCATGACGGTAGTGGCTAACCCCTCCCCCTCCCCCTCGCTCCTTCGCCTTGACAAAAGTTGGGCAACCAAAAATAAAACCTCGGGGTCTAAAAGCAGCTGCAGTTAAAACTGTTAATGCCATGCCTCACAATGTGGCAACAATTGACGCACAAATGTGACGAGACATGAAAATAGTTGACCCTCAACGGAATTGTTGTTCTAGTTGCTATTGTTGTTATTGCTGTTGTTGTTGTTGTCAGGACACGCAATGTTCGCATTGCTCATTTGTTGGTAGGCATATTTCAAGGCGTAATCAAGCCAGAGGCAATATTGATTTTACTGTTCAAAGATGAATTAGTTAGGCAATATGAATAAATAATTGTTACGAAATGTTGACATGTTATGCCCACAAGTTATGCAAAGCTTCAGCTGATAGCAGTCGATAGTTGTCACCATCAAACATAAATAATAATATTAATATATAACCGGGCTGCTAGTTTTATAGGATGTGTCAAGAGTTCGACTCAGTAGTATAAAAAGTTATTTAGCTATATATCACTTTCTATATAGTTGTCGATAGTTGTCACCATCAAAGAAATATCAGATTGGATAAAGTATGCCAAAAATGCAACATTTTCACTATCAGTATGAAAACTCTGCTCATTTTATATTATATAAAAAAAAAGGATAAACTTGTCTATGTAGCCATCCCATAAGCATATGTAAAAGCATCAGAAATATGCTCTATTTAAGAATTAATTAATGGGCTACATCGAAAGTCTTAAATAATTAAATGATTTTTTACATTTCTATCAAGCTTCTTAATCAATCAGAAGTACTCGGTATCAGCGACTTGACTTCAATTCAAATCTTCTATTTATGACTTGCATAAATATTTTTAAATATTTAATTGATTTTTCAATCATAATTTAGCAATTAGCAGAACCGAAATACGGACTTGATAAATCTTGTATGAATGAACGTAAAATCTTTCTGGCTCAAAGCTACAATTTTAAAAAATAAATAATTAATTTAATTTTTAAACAATTCAAAGAAGAGCAGAAATACAAAGTATCAGCGACTTTTTGTATCTTGTGTCTTTTCAACTCAAATCGTTAACAATATTAAAATATTATTCGTTAACAATATTAAAATATTAAAAAAATTCTCAAATTTAAAGCTAAACTTTTTTATTTTTATTATCCTTTATGACTTACCGTCGCCATCTTGTGAGTTGAAGCTTAACTGATCATCATCCCCGTTATCAGTGCCTGTGGTTGGCCGATTTGCTTGCAGTTTGTTAAAGTATTCGGCGGCAAAGTCAATCAGATCCGGTGGCTGTTCGACCAGATACGAGATGGAGAACTGCAAAAGTACGTCTTTGAGCTCATCCGGCACCTGAATGCGTCGACTGGAATCGGAGGACATATTTGTGCTGTTTGAAGTAGAAAGACAAACATATGAAATCAGTATGCGAGAAATGTTTAAAAAAAAATATACTGAAATGAGAATTAAAATTTAATAAATATCAACAAAAGAAATATCGTTTATTTTATGGAACTTTGTGTCGACTGTCGTTATTTATAGAGTTTATCAGCCGATATTTATTTGTGTCAATATTTTCTAAAAATAGATTGATAGATTACGCCAGCGGGGAGTGCCACTTAACACAATTGAATTTCCAGCTAAAAATATTTATTTGGTGTTCTTCAATTGAATTTAAACCACTTATTTTTTGATTCTTGACGTTTCCCAGAAGAAACTGCACTGCAACTGTAAATGTGAATATAAAACAACGATTCTTTTGGCAGATATTTAGTGGAAATCGGGAGTACCCAGCTCTGTTGCCAAGTGTCAAGTGTAGGGCATAAAAATATAAACATATATCAGAGTGCCAGCGATTGCCAAATCAATTTACGACTAATTGCAATAAAGCGAGACGAGAAAAGTCAAGCGCTGACATAAGAGATAATCATAATATATATACATATATATATATATATATATATATAAATATATATGTGGATGTAGAATCTGGAGTCCCAGTTGCGTCCGCTTTATGCCCGTTTGTGTAATTTGTCACACGCGTGTGTCTGCCATCGAGTCTGTTGAGTGGCCCCCTAGTCCGACCAGCGACTTGCTCATTTTGTAGGCGACCCACGGAAGCTATGTGTATCTATGTATACCCATGTCCAGCAACAACAACAACTCGTCATCAAACATGTAAGCAACATAGGCAACAAGTGCAACAAGTATTGTCATAATACTATAGCTCATTCGGGTGTCATCCGCGTCAGCGCTTATTGGCGCGTGATTCAACGTTGCACAATTTTATTTTATTTTATTTTTTTTATTTATTTTTTTTTTTTATTTGTAATTTATGTCTTTTTTGAGATTTGTCGTTGGATTTTTCGTGTTCGTCGAAAACGTAGAACGTGAGCTGAATGCTAATTTTGTGACTGCAACGCCAAAATAATATTTGTAATGCATATGTATACAAAATGCACTTTGTACACCGCTTGTCAATAAAATGTAATTTTGACAGAAAATAAATATATTACAGATCCGCCTCAAGTTATAGACACAAACTATGCGCTGCCAATTTTTAAGTTTTGACTCTTAATAAAACATCACAACTTGTCTGATTTCTGTAAATAAGTTTTGCGATTGCAAATTTTAATATGTTTGAACACATCAACCACATTCTTATTTTGGGCCTATTTAAAGCAGCCAGCAGACCCACAAGACCTACTTGGCTAAACCTCCGCCAACTGCTCGCCTCACACTAGCTGGTGCAGCAGCAAAGTTGCTCCTTTCAACAAAGTACTTGCCTACACACACGAGCTATGAAATGAATATCTGGGAATCCATAGCTATACCAACTTTTGCACAGACGCTTAAGAAATCTGTGGAAGAACTTCATTGAAAAGCCAGCCGCATAAATATTTATAAGTCTGCGCCAAATATGCGTAATTATGGAAATTGCGCATCGAGTTACAGTTATTGTTGTTTCGCTCCACGTACACCCTAAGCACAATTTTCTCTACCCATGCCCCATGCCCCTGCTCCGGCCCCTGCCCCTGCCTTCAATGGTGCCTTGATTTTGGTTTCGCTGTTGAAAAGTTGCCCGCAACATTTTATTTGTCGTAATTTTGAAAATTAATTTTTGCCCCGGCTGGCAGAGGAGCAGTTAAGGAATTGTTGTTCTTGTTATGGCATGTTTACAGTGGATCAACACACACATACACACACATACACACACACACACACACATATACACACACACACACACTGTCACACACACATACACACTTGCAGTTCGTTTTCGAGACAAACTTTTTCAATTAAGTTCATTAATATTCAACTTAGCCTGCGGCCAGAAAGCGGCGAATAAATAAATATTAAAACCAAAATTACAAACTAATAAAGGCTGCCACAGCCGTTGGCCGTATGCGGGTGTTGGCCGTGTTTGTTTTGGCAATTGCAAATGGCCAGCTTGTCAATTACCAATTGTCACTTGCCACTTGCCACTTGCCACTTGCCAGGTAAATGCCTCTGGCCATGTTCCGCACTAAATGCTGCCACTATCAACTGCCCAACCACAGCAGTCAGTGCATAATCTAAAAGTGATTTTAAGAACAACTATTAAGTATTTCATGTTGCGCTAGAGCAGCAATAATAGATAATGGGATTAGGCACAAGCAAGAAGGGAGAAACTAAGACAAAATGCAAATTCACTTTCAGAACCATTAAAACCATGAAGATTAAATGGCCCCGCAGGCATATTGGAATTCCTATTGTTCTAATTTACATTTTGTGGGCAATTAATTGGACACTTAACCACTCACTTAAGACTAAACTATTGCATTTTGGCAAATATTTGTAAGACTAGGCAAAATCTGGTTTAATGCACAATTATATTTAAGCACTTGAAAAGCTGTCAAAAGACACGATTTTGTAAATTGTAATTCTGTTTATTTAATACGTATTTCGCAACGGCTGCACACACCTGCCGAACACATGATTCAGCCAAAGTGATTTTATCAATAGGCGCGGCAAGAAAATGAGAGAGAAAAAATATTTTATAAAGAAATACAAGAAAAATGGCAACAATTGAGAGAACAACAAAAACTATTTGCGAATAGGCAACTTTGTTGTTGTTACTGTTGCTGTTGTTGTTACTGTTGCTATTGTTGCTGTTGTTGTTGCTGTTGCTGTTGTTGTTACTGTTGCTGTTGTTGCTGTTGCTATTGCTATTGCTATTGCTGTTGCTGTTGCTATTGCTATTGCTGTTGCTGTTGTTGTTGCTGTTGCTGTTGTTGTTACTGTGGTTGTTGCTATTGCTATTGCTGTTGCTGTTGTTGCTGTTGCTATTGCTATTGCTGTTGCTGTTGCTATTGCTATTGCTATTGCTGTTGTCATTATATCGACGAGGCGTCCAATTAGTGGGTCAAGGTGGTTTACTCGGCGTTCGCACGTAGTACGCAATGCACTGCATAAATAAATTACATGCTTTGAAATCAACTTAACTTAAAATAGCTCACTTGTAGCGATGGATGGCGACTGGCAGGCAGATTGTGTCACAGTCAGTTTGTCTGTCTCTCTGTCTGTCTGTCTGCCTGCCTGCTGACAGAGTGCAACTGCGCTAGTTGTTCGATCGAACCGAGTTCCACTTTCAACTTGACTCACAATCGAGTTAAGAGTCAACCGGCAGCCGAGTGGGTGGCTCTATGGTGTTGGCTTGGTAAGCAAACACAAACATACCAAAAAAAAAAAACAACGAGGAAACACAGAACACACAGAGAGCATCCAACAGCGAAAGAAACTTAAGCCGTTTTCATTTCCTCGCCATTTCCGTTGCGAGCTCGGCAAGTTCCGAGAGAAAGCGTGTTGCATGGATTGTGGGGTGTGTAAACTGCAATTGTGTACCGTGCGTATACGTAATGTCGCAATGCCACCGCAAATAGCAGTTAGCAACATGCAGTGGCAACAGTTTACAGCTGGCAGTGAAATTGACGATTCGGTTTGATGCTTAACACTAAAGTGAAAGTCAAAATATTTTGCAAAATGCTTGAGCACTCTTTAAAAAATAATGGAACTCAGTCTCGAATTGTGCAGCTTTACACGTCTCTGGCTTGATCAATAAGTACTTTGTGCATTTAAATACATGAAAAATATTTAACTTGTCTTAAATCAGTAGATTTGCTCATTCCGGCAGACTATATAATAACAGCAATTATAAGTGTTGTTGGGTACAACATGTGTTTACGTTCCAGCAGTGCCTTGCCAATTAAATATAAATTAATCAAAAATAAAAGTTGCCAATCTGCTCAGTTATAAATTTGAAAAACTAACCGATTGTTGCTATGAAAAGTGGTTTAATACAGCAGTCCTATGTTAATGACCATTTTGCTGATGCTTATCAGGAATATATATATATATATATATTCTTTGCGGTCTCCTTAAGTGAGTTACACGACTAAGTTATAACACCCTCTGCAAGTCATTAATGGAAACATTCTAATTAACTAGTGACGTGGTTGGATTTAAATTAATTAAGTTGCTAAAAACAAGCAATTATAAATGAGTGGCTTACGCCACGATATATATATATATATATAAGCACATTAACAACTTAAACTTGTCATAAGCTCTTACAAAAAAGATAGCCATTCCTGAAATCATTAAACCAAAGGTTTTTTTTTCCTACTTTAATTAAGTAACTTTTTGTTAGTTCTTAAATTCGTTTAGCAGTTTCGCTAAGGTGTGTTGCGTCCCACTGAGTTTGTCGACATTTGCCCAACCCAATCACACACACACACACACACACACACACAGACACACACACACACACACACAGACACACTCACACACACACACACACACACATAGCCAACAAACACACACACACAAGAAACACCGTAGTAAATTAGTTTAGCTGCACACGTGTTCTAACCACAAGTTGGCTTTCGGTTGAGTTTGCTTCGGTTGCGCTCATCATCATATAACAGTGTGCCAATAATCATGTTGTAGCCAACTTAATTCAAGCATTTTTAAAGCCATTGCAGTCAGTAGGAGTTGTGCAGGCGCTAAAGCGCTTAGCTGCAGCTACAAACTACATCGATGAAAATACACAGTTGCTCCATCTAAACTAATCCCCACCTGCAGGAGACGGTAATGGATGGGGAGTGTAGGAGCAGGGTAGAGGTAGGAGTGTCACTGGCAGCTCTTGGCACTCAGCTGTCGGCTGTATTCACATTAAACATCAGTTGCTTAACCCACTCTGCCCACTCTGCCCACTCTGCACCACTCTGCACCACTCTTTCCATCTCCTCTGCTGCTCATCAGTTGCAGCATTGCATTAGAGCAAATTCAGTTTCAGCTCAGCTGTAATTGAATTTAAAGCTTGTCGCAAATGCAATTCACATGCACAGCACTTGCCAAAATATTTACGAACTTGGATTATAGAAGATTAAATAAAGCGTATTATTTCTTTATCACGTTTGCAACAGCTCGCCTTGCCGATATCTCGGAAGTAATAAGAAACCTTCGTTATTATTTGATTTTAATAATGAAAATGTACTTTCTTTTGCGGTATATTGACGCTGAAACTATACACATATGCTTGTTGTTATGCTTGACATGTGTGTGTGTGTGTGTGTTGACTGTTTTTGTGCCTTCGACCTTGGCTAAGTTATTATTGTTGTCTCGCATAACACACACACACAACAGAGATCTAAGCGCTGACCTTGAAGAAGTGCCACGGGCGGGCAACAACAAAAAAAAAGTGGCAACAGATGGCAAAGAATCAAGTGAGTATCAGCTAATTGGCAAGAGGTAGCAGATAAAATATATAACAGTAAAGGACAGAAGCAGCTATCAAATTACGTCAACAAAAATTGGGAACACCTGTGCGTGGGTTTTAAATGACTTCATTACTTTATGAGCTTCACTTTCCAGCGACCAGGAATTCGTTGCGCATAATTAAGCAAAGTGGACAAACAGCCAATGGCAAATGGGAGTGTGTGCTGTATGTGTTTTGACCAGATTCTGACTGCTGGCCTGCTGGCCTGCTGGCCTGCCTAATTATTATGACCAGCGCATATGGCACTGCCATTGACAGACTATACTCAACCCACAATTTACTTGACCTCCAATGGCAGAGGCGGACACAGAGGCAGAGCTCAAGTGTGTTGGCTTGTCTTGAATTGGGTCAAGTGTTGATGTAGACGGGGCAAAAATTCAATTCCGCATAAATAAAATGCACTGCCAGGGTATCTATATAGTCACAAAAGGCCGAAGGTCAGGACACTAACTCAAGTGCAATGATACAAGCATTTTCCGATGGCCAGCCATAAATAAAGTTTATGGTTAATCGAAGTGCGTCAACTGAATATGCAATGTGCTTTAATTGGGACTTCAAATTCAAGAAATGTGCTACGAATTTGGATGTGTACGTGGGAGTCTGATGGAAATACATACATATACAGAAGCACATCATTATGTTATACAGCATAATAACTCTGAACTAGTCTAGTTATTTGTCATGAAAAATCTCAATTTCATTTGATTGCTTTAAATGTGTATTTTAAATTCGCCATATTTTCAAGTATTTACTTTGATATGCCACTTAATAGGTTATTTAATAAACAAATTTATTTTACACTGCATTTTTAATGGGCGCTGAGCAATGCAAATCAATTGCAAATATGAAAATTTAACATAGTCAGCGGAAAAATGCTGAATTTCAATTGCCAATCGGCAAACTGGCCAATCATATAATCGATCTGCCATTTAATTGCCAGGCAATGGCAAGCGAAATTAAGTAATATATAAATATGAAATTCTCACTGACCACTTGAATTGCCGTCGCAGTTGTTGTTGTTGTTTTTTGTGGCACCCTAAAAATATGCCCAGAGCTTTGTGTCTGTGGTTGGCCAAAATGGTCAGAAACGCATAATTAAAATTGGATTTTTATTGCAATTCTTTGAGTACCAAGCAAATATAAATTTAATATGCCTCATACAAGTATGTCCCATTAAATAGGCAATTTACGGGCCTTTCAAATGAGTTGGGCTAAAAGCTGGGAATATTTTTATTGCATTGAATGGCTGATGACAAATTGATTTTCAGATAATTAAAAAACTTTTTAAATGGTACTCGCAATGGAGTATTTATGTGATTGTCTTTTTGTGAAACTAAAAGTATTTTCTTATGTTCTAAATTGGCTAAAATTTCTTTGATAAAAGTTACAATGATATTAATCTATGGTGCTCGAAATTGAGTATTTATGTTATTGGCCCTTTGAGAAACTAAAAGTATTTTCTTATGTTGTACGTTAGCTAGAATTTCTTTGATAAAGGTTGCAAAGATATTAATCTCCAATGTGAAAATGCAAAATAAGTTACAAAGCTAGCTGACAAGTCGACAAAAACAATAAAATAAATAAATTGTCAGGGACTGTCAAATTTGAAAGTAAGATTTCGTTACAATGCACACAGTTATTTTAAATCCTTTATTTTAATTTTGCACACAGTTATTTTAAATCCTTTATTTTAATTTTTAATTTAAACAAATGCTTTCAATTTTATACAATTTAATTTTCAATATGAATTTAATTTAAAATGTTTATTTTCTAAAGCCTTTTTAAATAATGAGAAGCTTTTTAAGTACACATTAAATAAATAAATACATAGTCAAAAAAGTTCACCAAATATGTAAAATGTATGCAGTACGAATAAAAATTTAAAGTATAATTGAAGGTATTCGGTGACATTTAGCAAAGTGTACTCAAAAACAATATATATGGTCATAATTTCTACATGTGATTTCAAACTGTTGTACAGCTTTGCATTTAGCTGTTTCCGGTCAATGCAAGAAAAAAAAAATCAGAAAAAAAGAGGATAAAAAGGAATTTTTGCCAAGCGACAAGCACTTAATTTTCCGCAAGTCAAGCAAAAGCTGGGCTGAGTGGGTGGGTGGTTGGGTGGCTGGCACAGACGACTTACATCGCAGCCAACCATAAAGTCGCTACGCTAAAACACGCGTCTCGCTCATTGTGACAACCAAAGCGACACACACACACACACACACACACAGAGAAACACACATTACATGTATGTAGATACACGCAAGGCATCAAAGCAATTTCAAGGCATACTTCGGAGCGCCGAGGCGAAAGCAACCAGACGGAGACACTGAGACCTAAAATCCAAAAACCAGAACTGGCTACAAACAGCCAGCTAGCAAAGCACACGGCAACGGCGCAACAACCGTAAATGTCAGAAGCAGCAAAGACACACACACACACACACACACACACAGACACACACACAGACACACACACACACATGCATGCATAACATACAAGCATATGTGATGTATGGGAGCTTAATAAAAAATATACACAAAAATAAAAGAAAGAAGCAAAAAAAAAAAAAAAAGAGCGAGTCCCGCGAGTCTTTGTAGCAAATTTCAGTTCGTCACGCAACTTTAATGGCAAAATGCTTATTTGTTTTTGCATTGTGTGTGTGTGTGTGCATAAAGGAAAGCGTGTGTGTGTGTTCATATTGAAGGTGTGTGAGTTGGGTGCCCCTTTTGGATCGTTCATCAGCTTCAGCGGTGTTAAAGTAAAAAGGTTATCAGCTTGAAATGTTTGTTAAAATACGACGCATGGGTATTGATTTATTAACGCGCTCGATGTGGATAAGCGCAGAGCAACGAGTGACAAATGAAGAGGGACGTGTGGAGATTAGGGTAAATGGAGTAGCTTATAGGGAATAGAACGTAATAAGTAGGCATAAGGACTTGTAGCAGTTGAGAAAAGAAAGTAGCGCGTAGCACAAGCAAAGAGTGCCAAATTAAGCATAAAGAGTAGCGAGTGGGAATTTGTGCATAAGGGAGAATAGCAACGGGAATGTTTTGCGAGTAGCAAGTAAGAATTGGGAAATAAGGAATAGCAAGTAAGGAGTAATAAGTAAGAATAGCGAGTAAGAATGAGAAAATGACGAATAGCAAATTGCCAGTAAGATAAGGCGAATAACGTGTAGCGTAAAACGTGTAGCGTATAACGAGTAAGGAGAACTAAGTAAGGTCGAGCGAAAAACGAGTAGTAAATGGATGGGTTTACACTTGTCCAACGCATAATACGTATATGGGGTATGATTATTGCAATTTCAACGGTATTAATATTTTAGTCACATCCGCTGACTCATTCCAAGCATAATAGCGAGTGAAATATTCGTAGAGACCCAAGCAAAAGGGGTGCACAATTGACATTTGGAAAGAGGCTTTAAAGCTGTTGCTGTCAAATGGAATTTCGCAGCAGGCAATAAAAATTGATACCACCATTTTGGAGGGGTGATGCGGAGTCCAACGACTTTTACATATATAAATATAAATATAAATATATTTATATTTATATATATATATATACCACATTTCATTGTTAATTCAGCGCAATTTGTTCGTTTTTGGTTTTAGATTGCGTGCCACGATGACAACGACAACGACAACGAAAACGACAACGACGACTGCGAGAGACGATGAGTTGTCAGTTAACCTTTGACATAAACTCTCTGGATATCTGTCTTCTTTTCGCCCACAACTTTGGCTTTGAGTGCGGCTTTTGTCTTTGCCGCTGATCCAATTGTATTTTAATCTATTGAATTTGCTCTTGCATGCATATGATTTAAAATCGTTTTGAAATATTTCAAGGCATTGGCTTACAGATTTTCTGGCAACCCCATGTTGTGTGTGGCAAGTAACTTTGTGTTGACTAATGTTAAATTTATGATGAGCTGGAGTTGAATTTATTTTCGTTTGCAACCATAAAACTTAATATAGCATAAGCTATCTAATCCATAAACGTATCCAAATGACTATGAAAATGGTGCTTAGAAAAGTACTCTCAGCTACTTTAATAGACAGCATTTACAACACTCAGACAATATGTCTTTTTTTTTTTATTGCAGTGCAATAATTTCCGAGCATAAATGTCCTTAAGTGTAACTATGTGTGACAGTTTTTGGGACCAGAGCTGTGACTGGGATGAGACGGAGTCTGGGGTCCTCAGTTAAATCGCATACTTAATGTGCCTGACCTTAGCACAAAGTTGTACGCAAAGTTAATGCTTTTAAAACTAATCCTTGAAACAAAAGCCAGACCATGACCATGAAGGCAGCAGCTGTGCTGGACTTCAACTTGGCTAAAGTAAACCCATTCGCCCCATTTGCCTATTCAAAGACAAGCTATAAATAAATGGACGCGTTAAATATGCAAAAGTGCCCACGCACAATTTTACACAGGATGATGATGATCATGAGAATGGTGATGATGATGATGAGGATGATGATGATGATGATGATGGAATGACAAACTGCCTGGGCGAAATGATTTGGCTCTCATTAGCGTTAAATTAGAGAGCAATTTCAAGGCGAACAGCTGCTTTTAAGACAAGCAACCACCCACCAGCAACAGAAATGCTACTGTGCGTGTATATCTAGGAAAATCTACACAGAAATAATATATTTACATTATGTTTTCGCATAAGCGTAATAAAAACGGGGTCACCACCTATTAAACATTCATTAATTTCATATAGTCATTTCACAATCCGACACAACAATTAATTCAAGATTGGTGTACAGTTGAAGAATGAATATTATGTTTGTTTGCATTTTATTTATTTTTTTTTGCCAGTGTAACTAAATACAAGTATCTACGATGATTATGTGCTGTAAGAAAACGTTTATCTACATGACGCACTTGCGTTCGTCCCCCCCCCCCCCGAAAATGTTGTAGTTGTCTTGCTTTCGTTGTTATTGTTGCCTACGTTTAATTTTAAAACCCACTTTTTGGTAAATTTGTTGCGCGTGGCTGTTAAACGGCGCGTGCTGAGGGCAAACGCGCAAACAAGCGTTGGGAGGAGATAGGAGAAGGCAGGAGTGGAAAGTAAGTGAAATAACAAGAAATAAAATAGCAGCTCAGCTTGCGCATGAGCCGTGTTAACAGGTTTTTCTTTTATTCTCTTTTTTTTATTTGGTTTTGGCAATTAACAATAAGGGTTCAGATAATAGCGTGGCAAAGCTTGAGTTGCTTATTCATTCAGATTGGAGTTCGTTGCGTTTTTTTTACAGATTGCATGACGCACGTTGATAACTGACACAGCTAACCCAGCCACGAACTGGCAAGGAAATACGCCCATTTGTTACTTTGTGTAGGGATAATTAAAATTTTTGTTCTGCCATTAACAAGACTAAAAAACCAAAGCAGTAACAGTATCGACAAAGTCATAAATATCAACAAAGTACGACAAGGACAGAATGAGAGAAGAGATAGGTAGATAGAACGAAATGAAAAGAGGGATAGAGAGTAGACAGCAAGAGGAAGACTGCTAAATACAGTTACAGTTCCAGGCATTCAACCATTTAGTGTAGCATACATTTGTGCGCCGATTAACCGCTGCCAGCCACAAATAACACAAAGCTACAAATGCATTTACACATGGTGTACACACACACACGCACACACACACACACACCTACACACACATGTATGCATTTCGCTGGTTTAGTTTGTGGGTTTCTGGTGTGCATTCAGGCACTGCATTAGCTAATTACATCAAATTAGAATTGAAATTCGAATTGATTGGAATTTGCAATTTGTGATTGTAAATGCAGTACCAACTATAAACAGTTCGATTCAGTGTCCTTTGAAGGATTGCGCATGGGAATCGTAAAGATTTTTTAATTAGAAATTATATGATTTGAATTGTGCACATTTAGAAAAACAAACTTGCAGATTTAATCAATTTTACAATATGACTCTAACTTTATTTATTTAATTCGTTTTTCTCCTAATGAGTGCATGTTTTCTTAAAGGATATCTTTTAAAATAGTCACGAAGAGCGTCTACCACAGTCTGGGCAAGTTACAAGAAGTCTAAGACCGGTTAATGGTTTGACTAGTTTGAATACATAGAAACGCCAAGTTTTGACGCATGCAAAAGCCTTGGAGTGAAACAGACACACATACATATATACATATGTATGTAGTCGCATATGTAAATTGTGCATGAAAATGTAATTTCTCCATTTGGTAGAAAGTCATTTGTAATCAGCTTAAAAAGTGGGTCGCGGCATTGCTGAAAATTCGCACCACCCCATGGATAATTATGCAAAAAGCCAGTTAGCCAATTGCCTTCGTCTTGGGGGCCATTCGAATGCAAAATGGCCGCCGTGCGCAAAACAATAGACACACAGGCATAAACCGTTAGCCAGCGCCCCTTCCACTTCCGTTTTGCATGTGGGTTAATGTGAAAAATGTGCTAAACAAGCCGTAAAATGTGAAAATAAACCTAAATTGCAGTTATTTTTGCACCCCATTCGCTTAATTTTTTTTTTGCTGCTGTTTTTGTTGCTGTTGTTGTTGCTGCTATTGTTGTTCTTGTTGCCGACACTTTGGCATTTTGAGTAACACTTATGCAAATGACTAGAACGACAACTGCAACTGCATTGGAAATCACTTAACATGCTGCTCCACCCAATCCCCACGTAATCCCTTTATTGAACAAGGCATCCACCCCTTAATGTCATGTACATGATGACACAAATGCCACTGCCTCTAATTGTGTGTGTTGCGGAGCGAGAGGAAGTGCTGACGTCAAGTGTGTGCTTGTGTGTGTGTGTGCTTCCTGCGGCTGTCATTGGTCAAGTTTTGGTAGCAATTGCATTTGAATTTGCACTCCATATTTACTGCTTTCGGGCAGCTCAGCTGAATAAATAATATATGTCTACCTATGCATACAGGTATATGTGGACTAAACAAACAAAAACAAGTTCGAATGCTCAAGTCGATAGACCTCGACTAGGGAACACCATGAGCCAAGTAGTTAGACTTAGTTATCGTATACAAATTTGGAATATCCTTCTTATGATTTGAAGCAGGCGCACAAAAAAATAAATAAATAAACAAATATATCTAATTTCCAGGTTGTTTCCTTTATGCACGTAAGCGCCGAATGATTACATAAGTTTTTTTAATTATATAATTATTAAACTTAATCTTAAGTTTTATAATTTTAACAATTTTTTTTTTCCTATATTAGAAAATTATTCTTAAAAAATTGAAAATGGTACTAATTTTCAGTGGGATTTCAATTTTAGGGCAATTTTCTAAATTTCAGTGATATTTAATGCCTGAGGTTAGAGCAAGTAGAGCTGCTGACGTCATGTGTACTGTTTAATTGTTGCGTTTCGTATATGCAACACCGTCGGCCGCAAGCCCCACAATATGCAATCAAATCACCCACTTTCAAAAGTGTGCCAAGTCGTTAAGATATTGTATTGCTGTGCCGGTCAAATGGAATATAGTCTGCTGTCACTCTTTGGCAACAACAATGACAACAACAGCACAAGTTGGAAACGCTCGAGTGACATTTGCCCGAGCGATAAATAAAAGCAAAGGCCATTTTACATGCCACACACTTGACATATGCACAAAACATTTCTATGCATATTTAAATATTCAAATGTATTGTATATGATATATTCAACATATACACACCATATGTGTATGTGTATATGTATTCATAAGTAGCTTAATGCTAGACAAATGTGTTTTTCTTTTTGTTTTGGCCACTTAATGTCTGAAAGACCAAAAAGCCAGAATAGCTCTGGCAGTTGCCAAATAAATTGCTAACAATTTGTTTGTTTAGCGCCGCAAATTAATTGCATTATTTAAAAGAGATTTTTCAAAACGCTTTGCCTAATTAATAGCTTGTAAATACTTTGGTATTATGTTTGCTGTTGTTAATTTCACGTAATTTGCCATTTATTCTGACATTAATTCGAATTACATTTTATTCAAAAAATCAACTCTTTGAAACGAATGTTCGCTAAACTGCCATACAACAATTAATACTGGCAAATAATTAAATCAATTTGTATAACCTTAAATTGTTTAAAGTGCTCTTAAGCTCTTAATTGTTTTTGAAATTAAATTAATGATGTATTTTATTTGACTGGCTATAAAATGAGGTATATTTGTTTAAAAACAGTTCCTATGCAAATTATGTATATTTATTATATACTAATGCTCTACACTGCCGCCTTTTATTATATTATTTATTAAATTATTTATTACAATTTTTTTTAATTTAAATTGTATCAAATTTTATTTAAAGATTACTGCTTTTTAAAATTTTTTAAAGTTGTGTATTGATTTAAGACCACATTAAATAAATAAATTATTTATATAATTTAAGGGTTTTCTCAATTTTATTGTCACAGGTTTGCCTTTTCATAATGCAGAGACTTTTAATTGATATAAAATATACCATGACATATTATTAACTTATTGCAAATTGAATTAAAATTATTTATATATTTGTATAGGTTATGTTATGTTTATGAATAGTATTAAGTTATTCTGGTCAGCTTTTGTGTGAGGGGCCAACAAATCTATTATAACCATGCTGCGCCTTTTTGTAGTGCAGCTCAAAGTGCATCTGCTGACTTTGCTGGGCGTGGGTGTTTTTGTGTGTAAATGCCATGTGCACACGCATGAGTCCACCCACACACACACACACACACACACACCCACCCACATATGCACATCCTTTTACACAGACACTCAGCATATTCGCCCATGAATAAACATAAGTTGCCGCATTCGCTCCCATTTCCTATATATATATATATATTTTTATGTGCAACAGTTTTTTACTTTTTTACGAGCTTGCCGAGGGACAATGTAACCCTTGGTCAAAGGCATATGGGTGTAGCTGTGTGGCACACACAATACGTGTATTATATATTGTTGGTGTTGTTGATTTAAATGCGTAAACTTTCAAGTGCTTTTCCACCCACAAGTTTTTTTTTTCTGTTTTGTTTTGCTGTTACGCGTTTCCATTTCCAAAGTGAACTTCTAATAAAAATCACATACAAAGTTTCGCAGTCATTATATATCATTGACATCATAAATATTTAAATTACTTAGCCTACATATATGAAAAGCATGTGTTCAAATGTGAAGGCGAGATTCGTTTAATTTGCTGCTCTGATTGCACAACTTTTCTTAAACCGCTTAAAATCGTTTTAGCTGCAACTTGCAGTTAAATTTTGTGTAATGAAATTTTAAGTATAACTTTTAGTTGACTGTTTTAATGTGCTCTTAAACCTTATTTACTTGGATTATAAAATATTGTCCAACTTTATGCAGCATAACAGATACGAAAATAGCTTGAACACCCTTAAAGTTTGGCGCCAATGCAAGCTAATGCTTTTGTTTGAGTATACTCTATATTATAATAAATAATAATATATATATATATATACGATAATAAGTCTAGTGCTACCTACATATATATATATCTATATGTAGATATGCAATATATTGGCAGCGCTTAAGCTATGTATCAGAATTTATGCAAAGGGACCAGCAAATGTTGATCCAACTGCTTTGCTATGCACAACTAAATTTCACTTTGAGGGCTTCATTTAGTGTGTGCAACGGCCAAAGAGTGAATAATAGAGGACGAGGACAAACCGACAGATACTCAGACAGACAGACAGACTGACTGGCAGACAAGCAGACAGCGAGAGTGTATAGGAATGAGTCAAATGTTATCCCTGAGCTTCAGTCAGGGTTCTGTTTTGGGTCGCACAGCTTTTGACAAATTGACCGGACCTTAAGCATCTGAACAGGCAGCAACATTTTTAAGCCGCTCAAGATAGCAACAAAAAGCACTCACACACACACAAAATTGATGAGAAAAAAGCGAGAAGACAGAGAGAGAGAGAGAGAGAGAAAGAGCAAACTTAAGCAAACAAGGCGCCACTCAAAAGTTGTGACAATTTTGAGCAAGCTGCGTACAAAATAGCAGCAGCAACAGCAACAGCAGAGCAACAGCAACAACAGCATCAAAAACATAAGCAAACAATTTTAAACAAACAATGAAAGTCAATTTTTTAAGAAAGGCTGTCAAAGAAAAGAGAAGCAAAATAAAAAAATAAAAACTAATCAACATGCTTTTTGTTGAGGCCTTTCCACACAATAGAAACCAGCACGCAGAACTCGCATCCATTTTGCATATCAGCTTCGCTTTCACGCTCAACAAAGATGCCCGAAACTTATGCGAAGTTGATCATAGTTGATAGACGGTTCGTGTTTGACAGTCAGTCGAAATCGGGACTTAAATATGTAGCTCTCAACATTGATGTTAGTTAACAAAATCGTTCTCAAAATGTTTAAATTCTATACTGAGAAAAAAAATCACCTTTAAATTTAGAAAATTGCTCTGAAGACTTGACAAATTTCCATGTTTGTCGAAATAGTTTCCAAGTTTTCGAAAAAATCTCAAGAACAATATCTCAAATTTGAATACCATAAATAATTTCTGAAGGTTTAACAGCGGGGCTCATGGGAGATCTCTCGATTAAAGTATTCTAAATTGCTTTGCTTGTTTTTGTTTATATATAGCTGTTTGAGCAATGTTTGAGAAGATTTAAGATTTTATATTTTCATATTTATCTGCCAAAATCCAAGCAATTAATTGTTAAATAACTAACAAGTTGGAAAGTGAAGTGCCGTTCTAGCCTGACATCAGATGTTTGAGATGCAGTAAAAATTGTATGAGCCAAACACAATGATTATACGAGCAGTCAGGTGACGATGGCTGCTGAACAGGAAGTAACACTCAGAGCCACTGACAGCCTGGCCATAATTTGGTTACAACAACTTTCGATGGGTGGCCACAGTTTATGGCAATGCCAGTGTCATAACAAACAGACAGACAGACAGACAGACAACAGCAGAAGCCGTTTCGACCATCAATTAAGCCTTGCATTTCCCTAGAAAGTCAATCAAATCAGTTGCCTAATATAATTTGGGCAGTCAACGAACTATTTGCACACAACACCCAGGAGACATGCTGGCTTTAAATCAGACAGTTTAAACAATCGTTAAAATTATTATTGAATTTCAGCTGTCATTTTTTAATATGATGTGCAGTGATTTTAAAACACTTAAGTCATTTTTATACGTTTTACAGACAGCTCGGCTCGGCTCGGCTTTAGCCGATATTATGAATTGCTTGCCTATGATAAGATCAAACTTTCAAGGAAAACTGCTTTCAATTTTCATATCAAGATTTGGGTCGCTGATAAAATCAAGTATTTATTAAGTAGTTTTAAGCGGTAAACGATATTGTTGTTATTACAAAGTGAAAACATAGTTAAAGTTAAGTGCGTTGGCTGTTAACAACAACGCATATAAGTAAGTTAAGTGAGTAGCTCAGTGTAGGCCTACACACAATATACAATATATGATCGACTAGCTATAAGTACAGCAACACCTACACATTCAAAGTGATTTTTTGCTGACAAACGGAGGCTGAGTTGAGCTGAAGTGAGTTTGGCTCTATCTTTGGCCAAGACCACTGTGTTGGCCACGGCAGCAACAAAAAGAACAATAGCACTGCCAATTGACGTCACACAGTTGTTGCAAACTGTAAGCATACCTTTGACTTTTATGTTTGCCACTTGCGCCAACACCAACACCAACACCAACTAACAATCTAAACTGACCTTGTGGCGAACGCTAAGAAAAATTGTTAAATCGATTAAAGGCAAAGTTTTTAGCAATGGCAAGAAAGAAAACCACAGCAGCCTGATAATGTCAGACAGTCAATCACTGGCTATATAACACACTGCACATACATTCTTCTATATATATATATAGTCTTTGTGGTTCGATGCAAAGTGCAAAGTTTTGCAATCAGTCGAAGTCAAAAGTTTGTGGCCGTTACTATGAAAGTTTTTCTAATTAGCAAGCATTTGCCAGAGTGAGTGATTTGTCGAGGTGTCATCAAAAGCACCAGCTGCACAATGATTGACCAAAACTCGTCACAAGTGCTCACTCTGTCTCTCTCTCTCTCTCTCTCTCTCTCTCTCTCTCTGTCCTTCCTCTATGGTATACTTTGCATATAGCTGTTGATAAGCATTAAATTAACTAAGTAAAAAGTTACGCAAATAATAAAGCGAACAACACAGCAGCTAAATGGGCAGAGAAGCGGCGCGGGGTGAGCAAATTGCGTCAAGTAGTCAAAATGTTGATAACTTTTTCAGGCCAGAAGCAAACTGGCTCGCTAGCCACGGCTAGCTGGCATACATAAAAGCCAAACAGGCTAGAATCACTGTTTGCAAATGAGATTAAAATTGAGTCGGCGACTGGGTCAGAAATTCACAGAAATTGTGTTTATTGCCTCATTTTTTTAGCTGTGTTTTTTGCGTAGGCGTCTCTTCTGCCTCTTCATTTGTGGCATGAGTCTTGCTCTCGTTTTTTGCTATGGTGCATCACTTTTTTTTTATGAAATAAATATGTAGGAGAATATACATATTTTTTGGAAATTTATGCGTTTCATAAAAGAACAAAAGACAAACAAAATACGCATAAAATATACGTGTTATTGTGTACGAGAGGGTTGATTTATAAGTCTGCCAATATCCATATATATGTATATACACGCAGAAAAAGAATGTCAGGGTACATTTTTAAATTGATATAATTACATTTATGCGGCTACTCGAAGACCCGTCGACAACAGCTTAAACAGTTGAGCGAGAACATTTCATAGACTGCAGCATAAATTTCATTGGAAATTCATTTAATACGCGAAAATGCTAAAAAAAAAAAAAAAATGTTTGCTAACCACCATTAAAAGAAGAACCTATTGATTTCAAAGTAATTAAGTAAGAAAGTGGCTAAATTCCGAGAACTGGTCTACAAATTGCTATCCTATCCATTCCTTTCACCAGATCAAGTTACAAACGTTTATTTTTTTATTTGAAAATTGCAAATATGGTTTCATATTAGAAGTTTAGTTGAACGAAGGTGAAGAGCAACAATGCACAAAGTTAAGAAACCTTGAACCCTATTGCTATTGAGTTAAAAATGCGAACGTTTCTTACTCCAAACAATGGGATATTTTAATGGAAAAGGTCTGTGAAAGCTGCATGGAAAGACCCTCGTGCAAGTACTCGTAAATTTAGAAACATTTTGTAAGTGGAACGATGACACAAAGTCTAATTTACTGCTAATAAAAAAAAAAAAAACGCGACGAAATAAATGCTGACAGCGTTACTCAC
>JAWNKZ010000041.1:2575000-2787500 GCA_035041615.1 Drosophila anomalipes
ATTTATGTGCGTACACGTGTAGGTAGATATGTGTATGTGTGTGAGTATGTGCGTGTCCACGTATCGCTCATTTACTTGTATTGTTTATTTGCACTTGTGCTTTGTGCTTTTTTGTTGGGTCTGTCTACGAATAAAGCAATTGCTCTCTGCTTTCTTTCTCTCACCTCTCTTTTCTCTTCTCTGCTTGCACAACTCCCACACACCCACACACACACACACACAACCACATGAGTTCACCTGCTGCTCTGATTGGCATTTGCTTTATTTAAAGGCATCGATGACCGTGACCCGATTGGGGCAATTGCATTTCGATACCTTGCACTCCAACCGATACTCCAATTCGATTAGCCGCAATTGCCAATCAGCGCGAGTAAATTCTATGTGTTTACAATCCTTTTTTATTTCAATTGATTTGCACAACTAATTAATGAACGATTGCATTAATTAAGTAATAGGGCCACACATACCCATCCACACACCCACACGCACCCACACACAGACACACGATTGTCTACCTATCGCAATCGCAATGTGATAAACTGATTAGCGGCATATTAAGTACAGCAGTCACTCGGTAAGTATCACTTTAAGTACAGTAGTCACTCGTTAAGTATCATTATAAGTACAGTGGTCACTATGTACACTCTGTAATTTTAAATACAGTGGTCTCTCTGTTACTATTATTTAAAGTACAGTGGTCTCTCTGTTATTTTATTTTTAGTATTATTTTAAGTACAGTGTACTCTCTGTAAGTAACACTTTAAGCAATTACGTTTCTCAAAAATCTTGAAATTTGATATACTTTTATTTATTTTATTTTTATCTAATATCTACTTGCAAATTGTAAACGAGGTGACCACTGTGCCGTTAAATAAACTTTTCCAACCGGCACTTAAGCTCAACACCCACAACTAATCCTCCCGCTTCTCTCCCCCACTCTCACCTACATCATCATTTTTGACCAATGCTTTTGCTCGTCTAAGGCGAGTCTAAGCGCTTTGCGTTTATTGATTGTCAACCCTCCCCAACCATTCCCCCCTCAGTCCGTAGAGCGAGCAAATGAATGTTTTGCCCCAAACAGGCGTCCCCAAAAACCTTGCCAACGAAAGCAACAACAACAGCAACAACAGCAGCAGCAAGGCTGGCAAAAGTGATAGGTAAATTTTTGTATGTATATTTTTTTTTTTAGTGGGAGCCTGCCGACTGTCGACTGCTGACTGCCGACTGCTGACTGTCGACTGCTGCCCACCACCTGCCTGAAAGCCCACCCGCCCCCGTTCGCCGCCTCGCCCACACTCTTCGTGCATATCGCGCCCTCGGTTTTTTATTACGCGCACATTTTCTACATACACTTCTTGATTTTTGCTTCTTACTTCACAATCGAGACGACAAAATTTGTAAGGTGAATTTTCGTTTTGCGATTTTTTATTTATTTTTCTTCTTTTTTTTTTTTGGTAAAATAGTTAGCACTGTTTTATGAATTTTGGTGTGAGTAATTAGTTTTCAAGTTTTGAACGCATGCATTGCCCGATATCCGAGAGAATATATCTACCACTGGCGACGACGGCACACGTTACTATAATACTGAAACTCGGATTCTGATTGGGCTGACTCGATACATTTTGTCAGCCGGTATCGGCGGTATCGGTTCGCCAGCCAGCGATGCCAGTCCGTTGAAAAAGGCGTGCAATAAACTGTGACGTCACACAGTGTGAACATATTTTGAACTAGTTGGCAACGCGACTGTTCAAAGCTGTTAGCAAATTAATTATTGTTTTTCGTTTCTTCTCCTTACGCACACTCGTGTGCAATTGGAATAATCAAAAACCATAGTAACTTTCGCTTTAGCATTTTTGTTGACAAAATCGTCAGAATTCACTTAAATTATTGTCAGTGCCTACATATCGATGAGTTTTCAACATCGCAACCTTATTTGCCCATCACTATCCACACCACAATCCATTCTTGGAGCGAGCCGTCGAATCGGATAAAAATATTTATTTATTTCGCACCGAAATCAAAACTAAACTAACTGCAATTATATATGCTAAATTGATCCCAACAATCAGGCGATGGCTGTGCAATAACAAACGAGAGGCATAACATGACTTCCAGTTAGATTTAATCACTTTCACTCTTGCCACAGCTGAGAAATCATCGCGGGAGAAAGACAAAAAGAAAGAGAAAAAAAAAGCAAAAGTGAAGAAAATACAAAAATACAAAAAAAATTCCCAAACTGATCCAATGAGTGTTCGTCTTCTGTTTGTGGGCAATTAACTGGCTGTGATTCACTTGGCCAAGGGGCAAGTGAGCAACAGCAACAAGGACAACAGGAACAACGAGAACAACAACAACAACAACATACAAAAATACACTGTGAGAAAAAATCTGTGAGAAGAGCATGGGCAACGAGGACAATCATCGACGCCGGCAGACACCTTGCGGCTGCTGCATGTCCGTGTTCAAGTGGATACCCGTCCTCTTCATATTCGCCGTCATCGGCTGGTCCTACTACGCCTACGTGGTGGAGCTATGTGTTCGTGAGTAGCAGCAACTCTCCCATTCCCCTCCCAATCTTCAGGCATTAATTCCCCCTTTGCCCATCGCAGTGAACACGGAGAATCGCATTGCGATGGTATTTATGCTGTTGTTTTATCATGTCGCCCTCGTTCTATTTCTCTGGTCGTACTGGCAAACCATTAACACATCGGTCGGCCGCGTGCCGGATCAGGTAAGTGAAACCCCACCCCTCGCCACCCGCCACCATGCCACACGCTTTAGTGAATCATCCACGACTATTGCCTTGTGGCTGATAAGGGCCTCTGAGGCGATAACAGCTATTAAGCATTGGGCAGCTAATTTCTGGTCTCACTAGTCACAAATACTTTCTATGATATATGAAAAACCGACGAGAAATATATAGGGAAAATCTTACATTTCAGTGGCGCATACCAGAAGAGGAGGTGAATCATCTGTTTCGAGCTGACAACACGGAGACACAAAAGCGAATTTTAAACAACTTTGCACGCAATTTGCCGGTCACAAATCGGTGAGTTTTTGCTGACAGAGAGATAAGAGCTGTGCTCGGCTTGCCGAAGTGCTTATGCACTTGAAATGCTTCCCCTTTTGCAGAAGGTGGAATAATTGCGAACTAATTTTCTTACTACATATTACATCCACAGCACAATGAATGGCTCTGTGCGGTTCTGCGAGAAGTGCAAGATCATCAAACCGGATCGATCGCATCATTGCAGCGTCTGCAGTTGCTGTGTGCTCAAAATGGATCATCATTGTCCCTGGGTGAACAATTGCGTTAACTTTAACAACTACAAGTTTTTCGTATTGTTCTTGGGCTATGCTCTGATCTACTGTTTATATGTTGCCCTAACTACGCTGCATGATTTCGTACAATTCTGGAAGGTAAGTTTGCCCAAAGGCACCCCGTCAATTCATGCACAGAAGCTTGTATAATATTATTATATTTTTGTGAGTGTGTTTTGTGTATTAACATACTGTAATTAAAACCCAATTGATTGCTAATGATGTCTTGAAACAGGGTCAGTTTACCGGCACTGGCATGGGTCGCTTTCATATACTCTTCCTGTTCTTCATATCGATCATGTTTGCCATTAGTTTGGTGAGCCTGTTTGGCTATCACATCTATCTGGTGCTCGTCAATCGCACCACATTGGGTAAGTCACACAATTTATATATATCATTTATATATTTCATTTATATTTAATACTTAAACAGAGGCTTTTCGAGCGCCCATCTTTCGTGTTGGGGGACCGGATAAGAATGGCTATAATCTGGGTCGTTATGCCAATTTCTGCGAGGTCTTTGGCGACAAATGGGAACTTTGGTTTCTGCCCATATTCACCAGGTATGCAAATCATACAACTCAATCATTTAATCGTTGATCAGTTCTGCACTCTCTGAAGAAACAAATCAGCTCAACCTGATCTTTAGTTGTTGTTTTTGTGTGTATTTTGTTTTAATTCCTATTATGCTGTGCATCGCTTTTTCCCTCAATCTTTTTGTTTATTTTGTTTTTTGCACTATTTTCCACCATTTGGCAAATTTGAGGCTTGTTGCAAATTAATCTCGTAGCTTTCGAATGTGTTGTGCACCTAACCAATTACACCCATTGTCCCTTTAAATAAACATTGTTTTTCATTTCGTAATACCAAACTCTTAAAATAAGTCGCGTTAAACTTGTGTAAATCTTTCGGGAAACAAAAACAATTGTAAATGTTATCTTTGATTTATGTAAATCTTATTTAGTATGTAAGCAATAACCAAGATCGCTACTAAATTGGGTCAATTAGCAATTAGTATACACAGAGCAACATGGATAATCAACCATAAGCGATTATCATAATTATAAATTGGATTATCCTTGCAGACGCCTGAATATTGAGGCTATCAGTAAAGCAAATTGATTTCTAACCTAAAAATAGCGTTCTTCTATTGAAAGAAATGTAAATAAAACTATTGAATTATTATTATATTATTATGTTCAGTAATATTTCAATGTGTCTGCAAGGATATTTAATGTTCGGCAAACCGAAGATAACACTTTTTTTTTCGATTAAGATCCTGCGGTTGGCTCTCAAAATAGTTCCTAGAGCATAGCAAGCATTATTGCGAAAGAGACTGTGACTAATTATTTCGAAAGCAGCTGCTAACAAATGCTTCCTAAAATCACACAAGCCACAACCACAAGACTCTTCAAGATTTATAAACTAAACTGTATAAAGTGCAAATTCTAATAACATCATCAACAACAACAACAACAACAAAATGCAACTAACCACAATTCAAAAACAAAACAAAAACGCTTTCTGTTTCAATTTCTGTTAACCGAATACAAAACTTTTGCTTATTCACTCACAATTCAAAAACGACACTCACAAACTGTGATTAGTAAGGGTGATGGATTGAGCTACCCGACGGCCAGCGAACAGACGGGGAACGTCAACGTCAACGGTCAGCGCTATGAGGCCATGGGCCAAACAACAGCAACAACAACAGCAGCAAACGTCGGCAGCAACAGGTTAGAGGGGCAACCAACAGATAAGTTGATTGAAGCTATTCCACTCAATAATCATCATCCTTACGTGGAGCTAGAGAACGGTCAATCATCTAGCAACAACCATTCACTAGTCCCATCTAGTCAGATCATTGTCAACGTTGAGCAAGCAACAGCAAAATTGGATCCCAATCACCACTCCGGCACTGCCATCGATATGATCGGTGATCGGCTGGCGCCTGTCATAGCAAAGGAAACAAACGGCGCACCACCATCGAGTCCTGCCAACCACATCGTGTAAAAACAACGCATTCAATTTATAGCCAGAGTAGCAAGCAAGTTCCCAAGATGTGTTGTCTTAGCTGCCAGTGCTTTGTTAATGTTTATTTAATATACTCGTAAGTTGTATGAAGGATTAGGTCCTTAATGATAATGATGTATATCTTTAAAAAGTATAACAAATTTTTACCTGTAGCTGTGCTTGCCCCGATACCTATCCAGGAAGACGAAGCAATGCCTATATATATATATATATATATATATATATTTATATTTATATATATATATATAAATATATATATTTTTATTTATATTTATATTTCATGAGGTGTATTGCTTAAAGAGCACCCAATTTCTAATTGAATAATACGTAGGCTAATTGTTTTTGTTCACTCAATTGCCAAGCATTGTGGGAATATTGTAATATTGAAATTAATCGAATCATTTTGAACCATTTTTGGCAATACTAAGCGTTATCATAGACATTAATGTTGTAATTTGGGGCACGCGCATATTGAATATGGATTGGTCAATTAGCATATTACAAACACCTCATGAAATCGTAATTGTGTGATCCAATTATTGTAATGGACAACATAAGACTTGACATCATAGCAATACCAATACCTAAACAAATAACAAAATTACAAATGTTCGTAAAACTGAACATCAACGTCAACCTGAACATAGCCCATAAAACATTTACACAACTCAATGAATTTCTACCTGGGGGCATTTTGATGCTTTTATTAACATTAATTAAGTAACTTATAGTATGGTAACCAATTAAGTAACTTTGTTTTTGGCCTAGTTTTCTAGTTATTAATTTTTGATATGACAACTTTTGTATTCTTGAAATTGAAATTCGTTTTCATTATTTGTACGCGCAAAGGATGACAAATATATAAAGTGCGTGAAAATGTGCAAATCGAAAAAGAAAAAAGAACCAGAAAAACACGCTGATGTTTGTTTGATTGATTTGTTTTTCATTTGCCCGCCTGCCCAACAAGCCAACTTGAAGTCTGAACTGTAAATATATATATATATTTATATGTTTGCTTCTTCTGCTACTTTTCTGCACCGCACCAATTTTCTTGTAGACACACACACACACACACACACACACACATCGAACATCCATCAATTATTTAGGCACAAGCAAAACACACACAAATTCACCAAAAACACTTTTTTGATAATCATGCAGAAATAATAATTTGATAAAAGAGATATTTAAAATTCATTTGTTTCTACTTTTTTTTTTTTTGTCTTCTATCGTTGTCTGAATTGTTGTTCAATATAATTATGGATAAATCTCATAGCTTTGGGGATGGCATTAGCTATCCCATACGACACCTTGAGGAGGATACCGAATCGCTGTTGGGCTATCACAGCGACACGCGCATCGAGCTGGAGGAGGACTTCCTGCCAGAGGCACGATTTCAGGACTCGATCATTCCATAGCTAATCATGACCAGCGACAATGTGGCCACGTATTACATATAGATCTTTAGTCTTGTGCGACAAATACAAATTCAGCATTTTCTTTATGTAAATAGGGCAGTATGTAGGATATATGTATATATATACATATATATATACATTTATTTTGTACTAGTTTGTATATTAAGTTAAAAGGATACATATAGATAAGGGTTAATCTGTATGTTAAGCGCACCATTGTTACCAAATTCTTTGTGTCTTATGTTGACAGTGCGAGTGACTGAATAATAATACCAATTAAATGCCTATATAGTTGCTTCTCAGCATAAATCAAACGCTGCCACAAAACGTAAGGACATTCTGACTCAAGAAAAAAAAAAAATCGATCAATGTATAAATTAATATTATTTGAACATTCCACATATTTGTGTATAGTTTCGTAAGTCCAAATGTTATAGGAGCGTTACGAACAAAATCAGTGTCTTTAGTGGCTAAGAATGAAGACATGTGTTGCATATGGTAGATAAGGATACAGTTACTAGATTTTATGCATAACAAACAAATCATTGCAATGTCATCTATGTATATTAAGAGTGAAACAGTACAATATAGTAAAAAAAAAAAAACTACACACATTCAATCGAAACGACTCAAATCATCCTCATCGCTGCCTGCGCTGAGCTGAGCTGCAACAAGTGGCACATTAGCTGGGTTAGCTGAAGAAACCACTTCGAAATCGTTCTCCAAATCGATGCTGGCAGCTTCAGCCCCACGCTCGTTAAACGGATTTGAATGCTGAGGAGCTCGAGCTGGAGCTGTGGCGGGGGCTGTGGCTGGGGCTGGTGGTGCTGCTTGTGTTACAGATTCCTGTAGCGCTGGGTTCTCCTCAAGTTTCCTCTTCTTCTGTTTTTTGCTAACCAGCATATCGCGTGCCATCGCAATGCCAGTGTCCTCGCTGCGAGGCAGCAAATCGCTCAGATCGCACTCCACATCCGTGCACTGTGGCAACAATTTCTCCTGCAGAGCAGCCAGGGCTATGAGCAATGCCTCCTCGGTGCGTATGGTCCGTGAGCCCTGCTTGGGCAGCACATTCACATAGTGATCGAAAAGGAGCTCGGGCTCGTCCACTGTCAACTTGGAGTCATTGGTCAGTGCCTCTTCCAAACCCTGCAGGCCACCAAATACAATGAGCATGTGATTGTATTGAATGGATTGGCTGTGCACATCGTGTACACTTGTGCCACGATCCGAAGTGCCGACAGTGACATCGTAGCCGCCCTCGTAGGGTGATCTCGTAAAGATTTCCGACAGCGAGTGAGCAATGCGCACCTGATAGCCCCAATAGACGCCCGTCTCGCGACGAGGCTCCTCCGGACTGACCAACGTGCCGCGTTGTTTCCTGCTCGCCTCTAAACGAGAAAAACACAAACGATAATTAACTATATAAGTTTATTAAAGCAAAGCGTACCGCTTGTTGGCTCCATTTTAACGGTAACTCGCACGCCTGGCTCCAGTGCCTTATCGATCAGCACATCGTTTAGCAGACCCACATTTGCATAGCTGTGGCCATCCTTGGCCTGTTTGTCGCAAACGACTCCTTCGCGATAGCGAAACTTGCTCTGTTGCCGAAGATGATGTGGCGTATCCAATGGATTCAGCAGGCCGGAGTATTTTAGATCTTTGTGCAGCGGAAAGAAATATTTGCGTAGATATTGCGGACACTCCAAATACTGCAGGATGCGGGCCAGCTGCAACGAGCTGCTCCGCACTGTGCCCGTTGTTCCGTTGCCATCGGCATCCTGTTCATAGCTGCGCTTCGTCTCACGTGCCGTTGCCACGCCCACATCGTCGAAGACGATCACCTCGTGGACACGAAAGATGCAAGCGGCTCGCGCTATCTGGCCGGCAACATATGCGCGGAGCTCGGCAGACTGTGCATTCTCCAGTATTGAGCCTGGCACCGCTATGCTCACTGTGGATGGATTTGGCTTGGCTTTTGTGGCATCTGTAGCCTCCTTTGTTGCAGCTGCTTCAGCATCCTGTGATCTCTGCAAATCTTTAATCGCTTTGTCCTGTTTCCGTTGACGTTTAAGTGCTTTGCGTTCCTCGTTGATCTTTTTCCACGATTTGTGCGGCTCAGTGGGTTTGCCATTTCGACCGCTGGCTGTTACATCAAACATCTTGCCCGGTTTCAATTCTACTAATCAAAATTTGCCCAATTAACGGGCAATAATATCAAAAACAATTCCAGCACGTGTCAACAACTTAAAATCGTTCCGACAAGTGAACTAGTTCAAACAGCTCAACGATGTTTGAGCAGCTGATAGCTGGAATAATAGAGATGCGTGGAAGTGCAGTTCTCCTGTTCTGCACCGATATTTTCATTATTGCAATTTGTTTCGGGTGACATGTATCATTTCCTACTTATATTCTTCTTAATTTAAGGTATAAATAAAAAGTAACGGAAGAAAGTGCAGACCCATATTGGTAATGGAACACACATCCGAATTTTAGAACTTCAAACATCGCTAAGAGATGCAACTCAGCGATACTTCGATAATTCAGGTGTTTATCGATAAAGGGTACATTCTTATTATAAACATCAAACAAAATATTCAATTTTGGTGATTTCCCTCAACAAGTGGCCAAACTAAGCATCTTGCCACAAAATGAGTCGCAATGTTTTGGCGCCACCTACTCAGCGCATGAGCCACAATCGCAATTATCGCATTAACGTCGTTCACGACGATTTCGGTGAAAGCAAGTGGAATTCTGCCAATCAGACAACTGCAAAAGGATATGAGGAACCAGGTAATAACCAATGAATTGGATATTTGAAAAATAATAAGAAATTCTTCCTTGCAGATCTTTATGCTGACGATGATTTCGAGGAGGACGGCACGGACTGCAATGTTGAGGAGCTATCCAATGGCAGCTACAAGCTGGCGCTGCATGTGCCCAAGTGAGTCCGCCTAACGTGATTTATCTATACAGCAAATATATTTACATCATATATCTGCAGATCCTTCTATGGTGGTCTGATTGGGTTCAAGGGCGCCACAAAGCGTCGCATTGAATTGGAGACGCAAACAGAGATCTATGTGCCACGTCAGAACGAGATTTCGACTGATTTGATTATTCAGTCCAAGGAGCGCAGCAATGCTTGTGCTGCCGTGCGCAATATTCGATTGCTCATCGAATCGCTGCGCAAGCGATTGCGGCCAACACATTTCCTGGCCGTTGCACTAAACTCGGGCGGTGTGCAACAGCGATTCCTGAAGCTAAAGGTCAGTGTCCATCCAGTTTGTTGAGAAGACTAACTCAGCATATCTTTGCCCACAGCAAAACATTTTGGATGCACAACTGCCGGGCATCGACCAAGAGCTTTTTATTCGAGAGGCCTCCATTCATATTACACTGGGCGTGTATGTGCTCTTGGATGACGCTGAGCGCCAACAGGCCATCAGCGAGCTGGAGCTATGTCGGCAATGGCTGGTCGACTTGCACACACCATTCGAGCTAAACATTAAAGGCCTGGAAATCATGAACGATGATCCCAGCTCGAGCAGAGTGCTTTACGCCCGTATCGAGTCGCCGGAGCTTCAGCAGTTCGCGAACAAATGCAAGAAGCATTTCCAAACCACCGGTCTGTACGCAACGGGCAGTAACGATCCCGATAGCATCAAACTTCACATGACGGTGCTAAACAGTCGATATACCAATAAGAAACTCAATAAGAATGAAAGCAGCAGCTTCGATGCACGTGAGATTCTTAAACGCTTTGGCGACTATGACTTTGGCACGGCTCAGTGCAACGAGGTGCACATGTGTGTGTCCAAATCGTACTCCGAAGGTGATGACTTCTACAAGACAACGGGTAGTCTGAAATTTTAATCAACTGTCCAAATAAAACTTGTAATATGGATGGTAAACATCAAACTTATAGTCCAATAAGTATTATCAGATTGATTTCATTAGAAATTTATGTTTTCCTTATGAATTTCTTATTTTTGATTACAATTATAATATGTGAAGAAATTTGTTATTAAGAAGAAATTTGATTCAACAAAAACTATAATTTTAAGCATAAGTACTGATAAGCAAATATATATGTATATATATATAAAATAATGCTATAATTACCCAGTCGACTGGGCTTTCAACTCAGTTTGGCTTCGCACTCTCCCTTGTGATGAATATAATCAGCGCTTGGAGCTTTGCACTTTATGTGGCAGTAGCTTATCGGTTTTCGTTAGCTGATGATGGCGGTAATATATATATTTATAAATTGTACAGTTCGCTCCAGATGCCCACATAAAATATACATTAAGCAGGTAATTTTTGTATGAGAGGAGATGGACTGCTTGGAAAATGCATATATATTAGAGAGTGTCCAAAAATATTCGACTTTTTCCAACTTATTAGAAGGAAAGTGGCAACACCTGCTGTCCGACAGTACATGAAGAATTCACGTTGCCCCGGCAATAAAAAGGTTGGTACATCATTCAGAGATTAGATTTACTGAACCTAAATCACTTAAATCAATCATTTTATTATCCAGTAGCATTTTGTATGTTGTGAAGAAGAAGTATCCGAGGGAGTTAAAATATTGTTGCAACAGGATTGTGGATATATAGGTTCCACTCCAAAGATAATTTCTGGAAATGAGGTAAGATTAATGTCACGGCCATGGATGGCTCTTCTTAAGCTCGAAAGCATAAAGCGTGTAGCATATGCATGTGCTGGCACCCTTATAACAAACCGTAAGTAAACACAGGAATCTCAACTGACACACTGATCTTTAATTAATTATAATTATTAGGTTTTGTTTTAACTGCCGCGCATTGCTTTCATGGACAAGAGCTGTAAGTAAGAACTATGAGCTGTGCGCCCGCTTTTCATATTGTAAGCTTCCAAATCTTTATTGTCATAGATTAGAAGTCCGTTTGGGGGAACACAGAATATCCACCGAAGAAGACTGTGATTTCATAGGAAACACTAGAATTTGTGCACCACCAATTAGAGATATTTCTTTCGACAAAATTTTTGTGCATGAACATTTCTCACCAAACACTACTGGAAATGATATTGCATTAATCAAGTTATCGACAGACGTTGAGAGCAGTCGTAAGTTAAATTGTTAGTATTATTTCCAGTTGCACACTTAATCGGTTATGTCCTTGCCACAGATAGCATTCGGCCCATCTGTTTGCCAGTGAATTACACACTGCAACAAGAAGCTGAACATGTGGAGATATTCAGGGTAACTGGCTGGGGAGCAACCGAATCGTTAAGCCACTCCGATGTTCCCATGGAGACGAGCGTCCATAGGCTGAATCGTTCACGCTGCCAAAATGCATACGGACAAATCATCAAATCGAGTTATATCTGCACTAGTAGCTTCGAAAAGGATTCATGCTATGGTGATTCTGGTGGTCCACTATTTTATCCGACTGTATATAATGAATTGCAACGTATGGTTCAGTTCGGAATAGTCAGCCATGGTTCCGAAGTTTGCGGGGATGGACTACCGGGTGTCTACACAGATGTTGCCAGTTTTATACGCTGGATCGCTGACAAATTAATTGCTAATTAGCGATAAGTTTCTGTTGTATTTTTCATTTTTAATAAATATGAATGAATATATCGAGAGCATAAGAGATAACACATATATTTTTTAGTAAATCGAAATGGTTTCCTGTAACTGAGCCAAGCGCTGCGCATTCGTCAACTTCCATGAGACACAGGCTAGAGATGTGATGAAGAAGCCAATGCCTCGAATGAGAATTGCCAGACGTAAGTCTGTGTCTGTGTCAAGAGGAGCAACGCTATGAGGCTGCACTTACCCATTAGCAGTACGGCCTCAGATGTTTCGTCCTGCCAGGATTTGGATACCGCGCAGAGCAAGATAAATCCGCTGAGCAGGCAAATGGAGCCAACGACAACAGCTAATGTTATTAGGATGATGGCCGGATCGGTCTCTCTGAGCGTCTTATATGGAAAGAGCGTTTGGCAGAGCGATGCCTTCTTCGAGTCACTGCTGTGGACACTGCGAGATAAATCGATGCATAAAATAATGGAAACGTTCGAGCCGTATCAGTTACGCACCAGGATTCTGCATAGGTTGGCAGAATGGGAACACTTCTGCATTCCATGACGCTGCTCTCTGCACTGCTAGCATGCGAGCAGCATCCGAAAGTAGTCTCTGGCTTACTTCGGATAGCTTGCACCACTTTTCTAAATATACATCTGTACTTACGGCAGACAGCTGATGCGTCGTGTGTCTGGTCGTCCCGGATGGGGCGCATCTGTTGGTATTTATAGTTAGATAGGAAGTGGCGGATTTGGAGTCGCAGCGGAACTAAACTCCCATTTCATCTGTGTTGCATTCAACAATGATGATATTCTTAGCTCAATGGGCAGGCCCTTCTTACTTATGTCTATATATATTTCCGTTAAGGTCATTGCACCTCCTTTTATAATGTTGCAACCATTTTCAAATACACAAATATATTTTGTAAGCTGAATTGGCGACAATGAGTATTTGATGTGCATATATATGTATTTACCTAGATTTCTGGGGCTTTGTATGCATGCTTTAATAATATAAATCAGAACAGTTTGTTGGATATATTTCTTTATGGAGTTGCTTGACTGTACAGAAAATCGTTAAAATTTTTCATTTAAGCTACGATTCCTTAGCCAGCACATTGGTTATCCATGGCATAAACCGGGCAACATTAATGCCCACACTTGGATTACAGCTTCGATAGCCAAGAGAAACAATAGCAAATTGGACGAAGCGTTTCATTCCAGAATAATCAACTAGACCACTCAATGGATTGCCAGATGTACCTCTGCAAAGAGACTCACTGCTTGCGGAGAAACAAATGTGGTTCTCGCTCTTAACAGGAATAAGCTGTCCACATGTTTGATTTGCAACATTATTGTTGACAGTCACCTCATGCAGCTTATCCTTCCTTAAGCCCCGGTTGTTATAGCCTCAGCCAGTTTGGAGCAGTGTTTCCCGGGATGTCGCTTCTTTTTCTAATTTTGCATTCACTGGCAAACAGATGGGACTGTTGTGTTCTGATGAAGGAAGTCAATTGATTTCAATTGCATAATTGATTGCATTAGAATAATTACATTACCTTTGAATTCAACCTTGCGTTTGGGTTTTATCAGAGCGATATCATAGGAAAATGATGTTGGTGTTTCAAAGTTTTCATGAATTATGACGCTCTCGATGCCAAAGCTCTCAATATTTGATAAACATGTTGTGTTCGTTGTGGAATTGTTGCAGTCTACATCCGTTGTTAGGCCTACTTGCATTGATATTCTGCAACAATCAATTATAAGCTGATTTGATCATACATTGTCATCATTATCATATCACGTAACATGTATCTATATATGAAATCTCCATATTCCAAATGGCTGATGGCGGTACTTACATTTCAGCGCCTTTAACACAATGCGCAACAGTTAGAACGATTTCTGATCGTGAAAGGTCAATTATAAAGATTAAAACTGTAAGTTGTGATCACGACAGTAACTCACGATCCGTAATAAGGGTTCCTGAACACATATTTGAATTTTTATCCGGAAGCTTTGTCCTAATCAGTGCCATCTAGGTCCTCGATCCAGTAAAACTTCCTCTCCTCCTATAATATGGCTTTCCTTAAAGATGCCACAATTGTGTTGCTCCAATCGGCGCAAACCATCCGGATTAAGCTCTATTTAGCCAGGGTGTAAAGATCATGACACCAATCGGGTTATATATGTATATATGTGCCGTTACCTGTTGCCGTACAGATTGCAAACAGGCCGAGAAGTAATTGAATCGACTTAATCGACCTCATGTTGAATAAACTCGTAAGAAACGACTGTTGAACATGGATGGGTTGTGTTCGCTTTTATAGTACCAGATTGAATTAAACTGCATGTACATCTATACATACAATATATATATATATATTGTATATATTATATGTATACATCCAATATACATAAATATGACCGACAGTTATTTGCTAACTTATGGTTTATATTATATAAGTATGTGTAATTTAAGTAATTTGCCTGTAAGGTTCTAGAATGTACGCACTTATCTCTTCTTATATTGTACACCTATTAGAATAACTTAATAAACTATTGTTTCATGCTTTATATTATATTATTGATTGTATTGATAACATTGATAGATCGGTAGCACGATTTGAATATTCTTAAGCAATCTGATAGGCTTGCTCAATTTTGTTATCCAGCTGGCTGGTGTGTCCTACCTGGATGTATATGAGGCAAGCTTTTGATGAGCCAAAAGCTACGCTGACTACTGACTATGCCCCGTTGAAGGGGCCAAGCCAAATAGCATAATTAGACGCTTGACAACATTTAGCAAATGCATATTCGAAAAGCACCAATTTTGCGCAGCAATTTTAACTTATCTGCCAATTTAGAAGTCGACTCACGTCGGGTAGCGAATGTCAAAAATATATACACACACAAATATATAAATGTGTACATTTGTAAATGCTACATGAATGCGAAGCTTACGAAAAATGGTCATGATTGTTTAGTGTTTTATTTAATATTGAGATCTGCAGAGAGACAACGGGCAACAGAGATCAATTCAGAACCCTGGGTTATCTCCACAATTCTCTGGAATCTCGGTCTGTGGGTAAAACACACGAGCACAAAACCCAACACACACAAAGAGAAACACTGAAAGTCTGCGCTTGCAATAAAAGTCTTGAGTCTCGAATTCGACAGTTAGTTGGATTTCTATAGACTTTTGATACAATAAACTACAATTATCATTTAAATACAATGTCCGATTGTAAGCGCAGTTATCGTTATCGCTCCTTCGATTATGTTGTAAGCGCCATTGCCTTCGCCAGCCTGTTTATCGTTATGAGCGCCAACTATAGACAGGATGATGATCCTGGCTCCAACTATATACATCCCAGACACGGCATGCAGTAAAGCCAATGACTTAACTAGACTTAAGTGATTTCTTTAAGTATTATTTACCTAATTAACAATACACTTCACTTTAGTAAACTGTCCAATATTTAATAAAAAAAAAACAAAGCTAAAGATGTTAAAATATGCGTTTTTTTAAAAATAAATAAAAAAAAATAAATAAATAAAACCAGGTGTTTTTCATGGGTTATTTATATAGTTTAATTCATGCATATAATTATAATTATTTTTTTACTAACGACTCGCATTTCCCCAACGAATAGAGATGCGTGGCAGAGCAGTTCTCTTGTTCTGCACCGATATTTTCATTATTGCAATTTGTTTCGGGTGACATGTATCATTTCCTACTTATATTCTTCTTAATTTAAGGTATAAATAAAAAGTAACGGAAGAAAGTGCAGACCCATATTGGTAATGGAACACACATCCGAATTTTAGAACTTCAAACATCGCTAAGAGATGCAACTCAACGATACTTCGATAATTTAGGTGTTTATATAAAGGTACATTCTTATTATAAACATCAAACAAAATATTCAATTTTGGTGATTTCCCTCAACAAGTGGCCAAACTAAGCATCTTGCCACAAAATGAGTCGCAATGTTTTGGCGCCACCTACTCAGCGCATGAGCCACAATCGCAATTATCGCATTAACGTCGTTCACGACGATTTCGGTGAAAGCAAGTGGAATTCTGCCAATCAGGCAACTGCAAAAGGATATGAGGAACCAGGTAATAACCAATGAATTGGATATTTGAAAAATAATAAGAAATTCTTCCTTGCAGATCTTTATGCTGACGATGATTTCGAGGAGGACGGCACGGACTGCAATGTTGAGGAGCTATCCAATGGCAGCTACAAGCTGGCGCTGCATGTACCCAAGTGAGTCCGCCTAACGTGATTTATCTATACAGCAAATATATTTACATCATATATCTGCAGATCCTTCTATGGTGGTCTGATTGGGTTCAAGGGCGCCACAAAGCGTCGCATTGAATTGGAGACGCAAACAGAGATCTATGTGCCACGTCAGAACGAGATTTCGACTGATTTGATTATTCAGTCCAAGGAGCGCAGCAATGCTTGTGCTGCCGTGCGCAAAATTCGATTGCTCATCGAATCGCTGCGCAAGCGAATGCGGCCAACACATTTCCTGGCCGTTGCACTAAACTCGGGCGGTGTGCAACAGCGATTCCTGAAGCTAAAGGTCAGTGTCCATCCAGTTTGTTGAGAAGACTTTAACTCAGCATATCTTTGCCCACAGCAAAACATTTTGGATGCACAACTGCCGGGCATCGACCAAGAGCTTTTTATTCGAGAGGCCTCCATTCATATTACACTGGGCGTGTATGTGCTCTTGGATGACGCTGAGCGCCAACAGGCCATCAGCGAGCTGGAGCTATGTCGGCAATGGCTGGTCGACTTGCACACACCATTCGAGCTAAACATTAAAGGCCTGGAAATCATGAACGATGATCCCAGCTCGACCAGAGTGCTTTACGCCCGTATCGAGTCGCCGGAGCTTCAGCAGTTCGCGAACAAATGCAAGAAGCATTTCCAAACCACCGGTCTGTACGCAACGGACAGTAACGATCCCGATAGCATCAAACTTCACATGACGGTGCTAAACAGTCGATATACCAATAAGAAACTCAATAAGAATGAAAGCAGCAGCTTCGATGCACGTGAGATTCTTAAACGCTTTGGCGACTATGACTTTGGCACGGCTCAGTGCAACGAGGTGCACATGTGTGTGTCCAAATCGTACTCCGAAGGTGATGACTTCTACAAGACAACGGGTAGTCTGAAATTTTAATCAGCTGTCCAAATAAAACTTGTAATATGGATGGTAAACATCAAACTTATAGTCCAATAAGTATTATCAGATTGATTTCATTAGAAATTTATGTTTTCCTTATGAATTTCTTATTTTTGATTACAATTATAATATGTGAAGAAATTTGTTATTAAGAAGAAATTTGATTCAACAAAAACTATAATTTTAAGCATAAGTACTGATAAGCAAATATATATGTATATATATATATAAAATAATGCTATAATTACCCAGTCGACTGGGCTTTCAACTCAGTTTGGCTTCGCACTCTCCCTTGTGATGAATATAATCAGCGCTTGGAGCTTTGCACTTTATGTGGCAGTAGCTTATCGGTTTTCGTTAGCTGATGATGGCGGTAATATATATATTTATAAATTGTACAGTTCGCTCCAGATGCCCACATAAAATATACATTAAGCAGGTAATTTTTGTATGAGAGGAGATGGACTGCTTGGAAAATGCATATATATTAGAGAGTGTCCAAAAACATTCGTCTTTTTCCAACTTATTAGAAGGAAAGTGGCAACACCTGCTGTCCAACAGTACATGAAGAATTCAGGTTGCCCCGGCAATAAAAATGTTGGTACATCATTCAGAGATTAGATTTACTGAACCTAAATCACTTAAATCAATCATTTTATTATCTAGCAGCATTTTGCATGTTGTGAAGAAGAAGTATCCGAGGGAGTTCAAATATTGTTGCAACAGGATTGTGGATATATAGGTTCCACTCCAAAGATAATTTCTGGAAATGAGGTAAGATTAATGTCACGGCCATGGATGGCTCTTCTTAAGCTCGAAAGCATAAAGCGTGTAGCATATGCATGTGCTGGCACCCTTATAACAAACCGTAAGTAAACACAGGAATCTCAACTGACACACTGATCTTTAATTAATTATAATTATTAGGTTTTGTTTTAACTGCCGCGCATTGCTTTCATGGACAAAAGCTGTAAGTAAGAACTATGAGCTGTGCGCCCGCTTTTCATATTGTAAGCTTCCAAATCTTTATTGTCATAGATTAGAAGTGCGTTTGGGGGAACACAGAATATCCACCGAACAAGACTGTGATTTCATAGGAAACACTAGAATTTGTGCACCACCAATTAGAGATATTTCTTTCGAAAAAATTTTTGTGCATGAACATTTCTCACCAAACACTACTGGAAATGATATTGCATTAATCAAGTTATCGACAGACGTTGAGAGCAGTCGTAAGTTAAATTGTTAGTATTATTTCCAGTTGCACACTTAATCGGTTATGTCCTTGCCACAGATAGCATTCGGCCCATCTGTTTGCCAGTGAATTACACACTTCAACAAGAAGCTGAACATATGATGATATTCAGGGTAACTGGCTGGGGAGTAAACGAATCGTTAAGCCACTCCGATGTTCCCATGGAGACGAGCGTCCATAGGCTGAATCGTTCACGCTGCCAATATGCATACGGAGAAATCTGCGCTGGTGGCTTCCAAAATGATTCATGCTATGGTGATTCTGGTGGTCCACTATTTTATCCGACTGTATATAATGAATTCCAACGTATGGTTCAGTTCGGAATAGTCAGCCATGGTTCCGAAGTTTGCGGGGATGGACCACCGGGTATCTACACAGATGTTGCCAGTTTTATACGCTGGATCGCTGACAAATTAATTGCTAATTAGCGATAAGTTTCTGTTGTATTTTTCATTTTTAATAAATATGAATGAATATATCGAGAGCATAAGAGATAACACATATATTTTTTAGTAAATCGAAATGGTTTCCTGTAACTGAGCCAAGCGCTGCGCATTCGTCAACTTCCATGAGACACAGGCTAGAGATGTGATGAAGAAGCCAATGCCTCGAATGAGAATTGCCAGACGTAAGTCTGTGTCTGTGTCAAGAGGAGCAACGCTATGAGGCTGCACTTACCCATTAGCAGTACGGCCTCAGATGTTTCGTCCTGCCAGGATTTGGATACCGCGCAGAGCAAGATAAATCCGCTGAGCAGGCAAATGGAGCCAACGACAACAGCTAATGTTATTAGGATGATGGCCGGATCGGTCTCTCTGAGCGTCTTATATGGAAAGAGCGTTTGGCAGAGCGATGCCTTCTTCGAGTCACTGCTGTGGACACTGCGAGATAAATCGATGCATAAAATAATGGAAACGTTCGAGCCGTATCAGTTACGCACCAGGATTCTGCATAGGTTGGCAGAATGGGAACACTTCTGCATTCCATGACGCTGCTCTCTGCACTGCTAGCATGCGAGCAGCATCCGAAAGTAGTCTCTGGCTTACTTCGGATAGCTTGCACCACTTTTCTAAATATACATCTGTACTTACGGCAGACAGCTGATGCGTCGTGTGTCTGGTCGTCCCGGATGGGGCGCATCTGTTGGTATTTATAGTTAGATAGGAAGTGGCGGATTTGGAGTCGCAGCGGAACTAAACTCCCATTTCATCTGTGTTGCATTCAACAATGATGATATTCTTAGCTCAATGGGCAGGCCCTTCTTACTTATGTCTATATATATTTCCGTTAAGGTCATTGCACCTCCTTTTATAATGTTGCAACCATTTTCAAATACACAAATATATTTTGTAAGCTGAATTGGCGACAATGAGTATTTGATGTGCATATATATGTATTTACCTAGATTTCTGGGGCTTTGTATGCATGCTTTAATAATATAAATCAGAACAGTTTGTTGGATATATTTCTTTATGGAGTTGCTTGACTGTACAGAAAATCGTTAAAATTTTTCATTTAAGCTACGATTCCTTAGCCAGCACATTGGTTATCCATGGCATAAACCGGGCAACATTAATGCCCACACTTGGATTACAGCTTCGATAGCCAAGAGAAACAATAGCAAATTGGACGAAGCGTTTCATTCCAGAATAATCAACTAGACCACTCAATGGATTGCCAGATGTACCTCTGCAAAGAGACTCACTGCTTGCGGAGAAACAAATGTGGTTCTCGCTCTTAACAGGAATAAGCTGTCCACATGTTTGATTTGCAACATTATTGTTGACAGTCACCTCATGCAGCTTATCCTTCCTTAAGCCCCGGTTGTTATAGCCTCAGCCAGTTTGGAGCAGTGTTTCCCGGGATGTCGCTTCTTTTTCTAATTTTGCATTCACTGGCAAACAGATGGGACTGTTGTGTTCTGATGAAGGAAGTCAATTGATTTCAATTGCATAATTGATTGCATTAGAATAATTACATTACCTTTGAAGTCAACCTTGCGTTTGGGTTTTATCAGAGCGATATCATAGGAAAATGATGTTGGTGTTTCAAAGTTTTCATGAATTATGACGCTCTCGATGCCAAAGCTCTCAATATTTGATAAACATGTTGTGTTCGTTGTGGAATTGTTGCAGTCTACATCCGTTGTTAGGCCTACTTGCATTGATATTCTGCAACAATCAATTATAAGCTGATTTGATCATACATTGTCATCATTATCATATCACGTAACATGTATCTATATATGAAATCTCCATATTCCAAATGGCTGATGGCGGTACTTACATTTCAGCGCCTTTAACACAATGCGCAACAGTTAGAACGATTTCTGATCGTGAAAGGTCAATTATAAAGATTAAAACTGTAAGTTGTGATCACGACAGTAACTCACGATCCGTAATAAGGGTTCCTGAACACATATTTGCATTTTTATCCGGAAGCTTTGTCCTAATCAGTGCCATCTAGGTCCTCGATCCAGTAAAACTTCCTCTCCTCCTATAATATGGCTTTCCTTAAAGATGCCACAATTGTGTTGCTCCAATCGGCGCAAACCATCCGGATTAAGCTCTATTTAGCCAGGGTGTAAAGATCATGACACCAATCGGGTTATATATGTATATATGTGCCGTTACCTGTTGCCATACAGATTGCAAACAGGCCGAGAAGTAATTGAATCGACTTAATCGACCTCATGTTGAATAAACTCGTAGGAAACGACTGTTGAACATGGATGGGTTGTGTTCGCTTTTATAGTACCAGATTGAATTAAACTGCATGTACATCTAATATATATATATTGTATATATTATATGTATACATCCAATATACATAAATATGACCGACAGTTATTTGCTAACTTATGGTTTATATTATATAAGTATGTGTAATTTAAGTAATTTGCCTGTAAGGTTCTAGAATGTACGCACTTATCTCTTCTTATATTGTACACCTATTAGAATAACTTAATAAACTATTGTTTCATGCTTTATATTATATTATTGATTGTATTGATAACATTGATAGATCGGTAGCACGATTTGAATATTCTTAAGCAATCTGATAGGCTTGCTCAATTTTGTTATCCAGCTGGCTGGTGTGTCCTACCTGGATGTATATGAGGCAAGCTTTTGATGAGCCAAAAGCTACGCTGACTACTGACTATGCCCCGTTGAAGGGGCCAAGCCAAATAGCATAATTAGACGCTTGACAACATTTAGCAAATGCATATTCGAAAAGCACCAATTTTGCGCAGCAATTTTAACTTATCTGCCAATTTAGAAGTCGACTCACGTCGGGTAGCGAATGTCAAAAATATATACACACACAAATATATAAATGTGTACATTTGTAAATGCTACATGAATGCGAAGCTTACGAAAAATGGTCATGATTGTTTAGTGTTTTATTTAATATTGAGATCTGCAGAGAGACAACGGGCAACAGAGATCAATTCAGAACGCTGGGTTATCTCCACAATTCTCTGGAATCTCGGTCTGTGGGTAAAACACACGAGCACAAAACCCAATACACACAAAGAGAAACACTGAAAGTCTGCGCTTGCAATAAAAGTCTTGAGTCTCGAATTCGACAGTTAGTTGGATTTCTACGCTTCACAAGTGCACACAATTCAATTCGTCAATTGATCGCATATAGACTTTTGATACAATAAACTACAATTATCATTTAAATACAATGTCCGATTGTAAGCGCAGTTATCGTTATCGCGCCTTCGATTATGTTGTAAGCGCCATTGCCTTCGCCAGCCTGTTTATCGCTATGAGCGCCATCTATAGACAGGATGATGATCCTGGCTCCAACTATTTACATCCCAGACACGGCATGCAGTAAAGCCAATGACTTGACTAGACTTAAGTGATTTCTTTAAGTATTATTTACCTAATTAACAATTCACTTTACTTTAGTAAACTGTTCAATATTTAATAAAAAAAACAAAGCTAAAGATGTTAATATATGAGTTTTTTTAACGAAAACTGTGGTTAAGCTAACTGGAAATAGTATAAATAAAACCAGTTGTTTTTCATGGGTTATTTTGCATATATTGTTTGATTCATGCATATAATTACAATTATTTGTTTACTAACAACTCGCAATTCCCCAACGGTCGCCAGTTAACCTGGGTATTGCCATAAGTCGAGACTGGTATTATCCCAATAGCGCAGTCGTGTTCGATTTCGCCCATATATGTGTATAGTGTAAAAACGAGTTTTTGCATTAGCGAACACGTGCTTAAATGCAATGTAAGCTGTTTCATTGGTACGTCAAACCCCTAAGTCCCCTGACTTCCAATACGTCTGATTAATCACCTGTAAATCGCTGTCGTTTCATTCATATCGATCAAATATCCGGTCCGTCTTTGAAGTTAATCGCGGAGATAACGGCTAAATATTTGTACTAGCATGAGCCATTAACTTTAAAGTACGATTTGTTGTTGTCCCAGTCTTTGCTATTTTCGTGAGTTTTCCATACTATTCAGCCTCCCTGACTGAGTGCCTACTTTGGAGCAGAAGTTTCATAGCTACGAAATAATCAAATGGAGTTTCTGATCGGGGCGCATGACGCATCCCCAAAAATATTGAAGCAGGAGCCTGAGAGCAGCCTGAGAAATTTCAGATTTATATCAAGCAAAATAATAAGATTGCATTATAGTCATCAATAATTTCAAACTCATAACTTCGTTACTTCGTATGGTATACATTGTATTTAAGTTCTTTCAGCCGACTCTCTAAGAATAATCGCTGTCGACTGCCTTTCAAGCTGTTCAAGGTAACAGCCCCGAGGCGATAGCTTCTGTTTGTACCAATTTGATTATTTGTTTTTTGTTTATTGTATATTTTCGAGTAAAACGAAAATATGTCAACATTATTATAGTAAGAGATACGCTAAGACTGAATGTGATTATAAAGTTTGTATGTATGAAAACTCTCTTAAATTATAATGAAATTATCAATCTGTCTTATATTGTGTGTGTCCAGCGTTAACTTAACACAAGAGACAAGAACAATGATGAAATATATAAAAAAAAAAACATTTATTTCTGGTTGCTGACTAGATTAAATGCATACTTGTGCCACTACCCAATAGGTGGCTTAGCAATTTTTATACGTCGTGGTCGCTCGAGCGATTTAAAGCGCACCAGCGTGAATATCGACTGACACTGGTCGTTAGATGGCGCTATCAAATGTTGATATACAAATATGTGTTACACAGAAAAATAATAGATATCGGAAAATCGTTCATAACTTGAGCATTTGAGATCCATAAGAGTCGAATAAAGCAGGAAAAGGAACGAATTTCCTTCAAATGGCTAAAGTAAATGGAGTTTTCTAAAAACAGAAAATTGCCCGTACCTCGGTCATATCCTTTGCCATCGTGGCTAATGTTATGTAAAACAATTTGAATTACTCAGGGCTACCGACCGACCCAAAAAGACACCACAATCGACCTTGTTGTTTACGAGAAAGATAGGATTTTCATACTCCGTATCATTTGAAAGCGACAAGTGTTTGGGATCTTAAAAGTATGCCTTAATATTTATTTTGCTTGGTGGCAATTTAATCAATACAGCAACCCAATTTGTGTCACTGCTGAGTCCAAATACATGGATATGAATCGATATGAATGACCATAAAGCACAATGGAAAGGCTGATTGGATATATGTATGTATGTATGTATATGCTTGCCATGGAAATAGTTCTGAGAGCTCTGTGATGAAATCCAAATGGAAAGCAGTTCTTCCCGAGCTTGGTTTTCCGCTGATGATTATGACTCTGTTTAAAAAACCATATATCGTTCAAAGATTTTATATATAACCAGATATCGAATGCCCATTACGGGGGCTCAGAAAGGAAATGCTATATTTGTCTTATTTCTAAGAAGGAATGAAGAAGCACTTTATGCCCAACACAGTTTCAGTCAAATATATTAAACTTTAAAGTAGTAACAATTGATTTTATACTTTTGGTTTTTATTGGGATTTTGATTAAATGACTTTGCAGTTAAGCGACTACAGACTAAACAATATAAAACAGTCGATTACAAATGTAAGTATATATATGTATATATATATATATGTATATATAGTATTCTATTAAAGACTAATTAGTTAGATCGTAAAACGTTACACATGTGTATATATGTTTAGGCATGTGTGTATAAGTATATATAGTGTATAGAATGTGTATTTACAAAAACTACAAACGATCAATTTTATGGCAATGGACAAACTGATTGCTGCTGCTACTTATTAAAATTCTCAATCTGTTGTAGCACCCAACTGCGCGATGCCGCCTGGCTAAGATGCGGTGGACAGAGTACGACACTTGGATGCTGGCTAAGCAGCTCCTGCAGCGCTGCCTTCGTCGGCTTGGGTGCTACTTGCGGTAGTGCCGCGTAACGTTCCCGTTCCAATCCTGATACCTGTTCCACTGACGACGACGACGACGTCGACGACGGTGGCGGTGGTGGCGGACTGCGTGGCCGCTTTAGATCATAGTCAAGAACGCTGCGTTTCTCATTGTTGTCATCACTGTAAATGGCCGAATCACGAAAATCATTCTCCAGACTATCCTCCACGTGCTGTTCGTACTCAAAGTGGGAACCCGACAGCTTGCTGCGTTGCTGCTCACACATGCTGTCGCTGGACGTGCACGAGGATGAGGTGAGCGAAAAGACAGAATCTCGTTGCAGAGACGCCTCTGAGCTGGCAATGATACTGAATAGCGTCTTGGGATCCGCATAGTCTACATGCGCCATCCGCTCACCCACCGCCTCGCTGCCCTGTCGATGCAATATGCTCTGCCGGCACATTTCGCTCACATCCGAGACGCGGCGTTCCGGTGGCCGATTGCTGCGTGCGAAGGCCATGCTCAGATTATCAATGGATTTGAGGGCACGCGGCAGCAGTGAGATCTCCGAATGGCTAACGTTCTCCAGTGTGGTTTTGTTGCCATTGTGCCCGCTATTGGTGCTGAGCAGACGCTTCATTAGGTTCTTTGGTATGGGGCGTGCATACAGCGAATCAATCGGATCCGATTCAGCATTCGAATCCAGGCACAGATTGATGACCGTAGTCTGGCTGTCACGTTTCACAGTGGAGCCGGAACTAGACTCGGAGCCGGTGCTGTCGCGCTGCTGTTGCTGCTGCACTGCATCCTCACCGACGCGCTGCAGCACACCCTCCGGTGAATATACTAAGGTCACATAATCCGATTCGGGGCGTGGCGCCGCCGGACGCTTTTCGCGCTGCTTGAAATACTGCACGGATTTGGCCCGTCCGAGCACGGGTGAGAATTTATATGGGACATGAACGTTGCGCAGCAGCGTCTCATAAATGGGTTCCTCGGGCTGCTCATCCGGCGATGAGGTCAAGGCCTGCTCCTGCTCAGCCTCCAGCGGCGGCGGTGAGCGCGATGGTGGCCGCGGCGGCAGTGGAGGCGGTGCCGCCTCCTCTGTGGGACTCAGCGACGATGTGGCCTGGCTGGTGTCGCGTCTCTGCTTCTGCTGCTTGTTCTTGTTGTAGATGCGCTCAAACTCCTTGTTGTTCTTCAGCAGATCCAGGACAATCTCAGCATCACGCTTGGACTTTTCCGCCGGCGATAGAGTCGTTGTCTCATAATACTGTTGCGCTTGCGTCGGCTCTGGCGACTCTTGGGCCTCCTCGGCCAGCTCTAGATCCTCGGTGGATTCGGTGATCTTCAGCACAGTGCTGTCAAACTCACTTAGATCCATGTAGAACTTGGAGCAGCTCTCTTTTCTGCCGCCGCCACTGTTGCTGCTGCTGCCACGTTGCTTCTTCAGAGTGGCAATCCGCTTGGGCATCGTCTTGTGATTGTATTGCTTCACCTCAAAGAATCCCTTGCCCTTGACCTTGCGCTCACTGAGATCTGGCTTGCTGCCGCGCAGCGAGGCGGGACTGTCGTCATCTAGCGCCTCCGGGTGCTCGTCAAGACTGAAGCCACCGATGCGCGGCACCGATTTACTGCGCTCCTTGAGCGCCTTGTAGCTGAAGACGGGACTCTGCGACTTGGTACGACTGCGCTGCTCACGCATAATGCACAGACACTGTTGCTGCTGCTGCTGATCCGGCTGCTGATCGGGCTGCTGATCCGACCGCTGATCGGTCTGCTGATCGATCCGCTGTTCGGTACACTTGCATTGATCCTTGCTGGGACTCAGTTTCGATTCACGCTTGCCACCGCTGCGATAACGCACAGCAGCTGCCAATTTCTGAAGGGCCGTGTCATCTAAACTGTTGTTGCGCGCCAACTGCTTGGCGCCCTTAACGGGCTGCTCCTGGCCTCCTCCTGGCGACTGCTCCAGGGATTCATTGAAGCTATCAAAGGAGCTCGAATTGGTGAGCGTCTTGCGTTTGAACTTGGAATTGCGCTGACGTATCTCGCTGCGACGACAAGCGTTGCGTCGCTCCAAATACGTCGGCGTCGAGTTGCTGCTCGAGTTGAGGCTCCACTTCCAAGTGCTGCGATCGGGCGTGCGATCTGCACATCACGATCCAAAAGTAGTGAGACAAGAATAAGACAAAACTCAGGATTACTCTCTTGCAGTGACATTGGTGCGGAACAAGCGTAAGGCAAGAAAATGCTGGGCAGATGAACGGGAAGGCGGACGTTACTGTCGACAAACACCAGCAACATTATCTAAGCACTAGCAACCAGAGCAACTGCATCAACAGATGCCACAAACGATCGTATATACATGCAGGCTGATACAATGGAGTAGTTTATTTGGGTTTAGTTTATACTCAGCAACACCAGCTTCAAATGGCATTTAAATATTGGCTCCATATTAAACTAGATTAATCTAGCTTTGAGCAAAAATATATACAAAAGCTCTTGTTAAATGTTAAGGCTTTGGCGAGGTTTGCTTTTAATTTATTGAAAAGGAAATTGTTAAAAAACGAGACGCTAAATTACGCATAGCATTTTCATTTATTTTAAAGACTGAAAATTGAGCGCGGCAGATGCAGCTTAAAGATAAAACTCAATCACAAAATTAGCATTTCTTAAAAGTTCAAACAGACTTCAAATTTTGCTTGAGTGATTTTTTGCAATCTCATTGAATAGGATTAAGTTGAGCTAACTTTAAAGTATTTTCGTTTTTTTATTTTTTTTTTTTTTAAGATGTGTGCCATTTAAGATTAAGTGTGACTGAGATATATGTTTTTTTGGGAGCAGTTGTTTTGGGTTAGTGGGCGAACATGCTGTCATAGATAAGATGCAGATTAGAATGCAGGCATGCTGGACACAATACCAGTGGAGCGGCAAGCAGCCAATTAAAGAAACACAAGCCAAAAAAACGTGAAACGGTTTGCAAATTTATAACTCAAAATACTTACTAGGCAGCGACCGGAAATATCTGTTTAATAGACTACGTCAGCGCCGCAAATACCAGAAATTTACTTAAGCGTAAGATTACGATTACGATTACGATTACGATTACTGTTACATTAGAACGATAGCGATAACGATAGCGATAGCGATACTGATTAGCAGTTAACAGTTAAATTGTACTATTTAAAGTATTTGCAAATTATAGTTACAAAAATTTGTAATGGTTTTGTTTTTTCTTTTTTTTTTTTCAGTAGCGTTTTTATTTTTTATTTTTTGTTTTTGTTTTTGGGGGGTTTTGTTTTTAGGGTGGGGAGCTGCAAAGTAGTAGCGCTTAGTTCAGTCTCTGGTGTTTAGCCTTAGGAACGCCTTAAAAACTAATTAAAGTTTTCGTTTCTTGTTTGGTTTGGGTGGTTTAGTTTTAGAATGCATCACTGGTAGTACTACAAAGGTAAACATATAGCAAAAATGTAAATTGATAAATACAAATACTAAAGTTAGATCAAGAACAAAAGTAGTTACACCGAAATACCAATTATAATTCAAAGAAAAAACACACATATATTTTATTAGTTACACATTAGTGCCACATACCAATTATATAACCTTATGCTGACGGAGCAAAACACATATCAATTTTAGACCCACTCAAGTTGCGCACAAAACATGTGCAATTAAATTGTGTTAACATTAAAAAGACGCAAATAAATCAACTTAAGCGTCACACTTGGCACGATTTTGGCCAGAAAGCTTTCGGCTTAAAGGAACTATAAAAGAAATATATAGCTGAAAGTACAGCACAAAACGTGATTATGTCACTTGAGGTGAGACTTAGCCAAAACCGTTGGGGATAACTGTAATGTGCAAATGCACTGCTAAAAAAATGTCAAACTTATAGAAAAGCTGATCCTTTGAGAGTCAGTTTGCTCTATTCCTTTTGACCATTGAATGCCAAAACGAACTCTATGCATAATAATGGTTTTATGATTTACAATAATCTATTTTGTTCAGCGTAAAGGTAAGCTTGGAAAGCACTCCAACAAGCTAGTGATGAGCGCTATAATATTATTTTAAACATAATGAGCAACATTAATCATATACATGAGCTATGTTCTACTTTACTTTGGCTTTCGCTATTCTTAATTAATACTATCATACTATGTTTGCAGTGTATTTGCACGTGTGCAGGCTGTGCCCGCATAACTATAACTACTACATCATCATTCCTTTCCCAAAAATTGTGTATATGCTTTGGACGCCGTCAACAAAATAAGCACAGAAACAGACAAACAAACAAACAATGACAACAACAAATAATAATAGTAAGCATCCACACACACACACACATACACACACACACACACACACTCGCACACTCGCACACACACAGTCGAACACACACAGAGACAAAATCAGAAATACACAGAGGTAGGTAGGTGGCTCTATGGAAAGAGTTGTCGTGCGATTGCAGAATCCAATGGACGCTCACCTTCCTCGTTGCCCAGCTGGTAGACGAGTTCCCTGGCGCGCGTGGGTATATCGAACTCCTCGAGCATAACACCTTTAATGTGCTGCGTCCAGATACGCTTCTGGTCACGATTTCTGGCCGTCAACTTGATTTGATTGCGCGGCTCATCGAATGGGATGACATAGAAGCTGGTCGGCTCACCCGGCAAGTGTTCGCTCAGCATCAAATTCTTTTGCTGCAGCAGCATAGAGAGTGAGAGAGTGTGTGTGAGAGAGAGAGAGAGAGAGTGTGTGAGAGAGAGAGAGAGAGAGAATGAGAGAGTGAGAGTTTGTTAAAGAGATGCAATGTGGTTGTGGGTATGACTGGCTTACGGTTATGAGGCTCTTGTACTGCAGTCGGCCGTCCTCCTTTTGCTTGGTAATGATCAGCATCGTATCGAAGAGCAACACCTGACGCGGCTTGTTATGCTGTTCCATGAGCAAACCCTCGTGTCGCAGTTCGCGCAGCACGCTCAGATCTGCAGAGTCATTTGAAACGATTAACAGTTTTTCGAAAAAAATTTCACAGAGCGACAGGGAAAGAGAGAGCGAGAGAGAGAGAGAGAGAGAGAGAGATGGAGTGGCAAACTCACCTGGTCCCATCCAGCCGTCTAGAATGCCGGATAGCTCCTTGACACGACTCTGCTGCTCCTGCTGACGCTTCACCTGGTCAATGTTGTGCGCGACTTGACGCATTATGGCATACGCCTCGGCCACCTCCTTGACATCACAATGCTTGCGCAGGCTCTGCGGGAAAGTGGGAGCAGGAATGAAGTTTTGGCAAGTGAAGGGTTTATCAAGGTGGGCTGCAGTGAAGGCAGTCGACAATACTTACGTCCAGCAGCAGATGGTACTTGAGTATGCGTTGCACCGGTTTCAGCAAAAAGGAGCCAAGGGGCAGGCGATGCTGCAGCAGCTTCTGCGTGGAGGCAAGCAGCGAGTTCGTGTGCTTCGCCTGCAGCAGTTTGGTCAGCAGCGAGATGGCTTCCGGGTAGCTTGTGCTGCACAAAAACAAAAGACAACAAAATAAATATAAGCACACACATAAACACACACACACACACACATACACACACACACATACACGTACACACTCTATAATAAAGCAGCTGATTTATGGGCACAAAAAAAAAAAAAAAACAAAACAAAACAAAAATATTGAGCTCTTCATCAGGCAGAAAGATGAAATTTGAATTTAAAATCAGCTGTAGGAGTTGCTCCCAAAGTTGCTCAAAGTTGGCCACATGATATATGCTCGGCTGTCAGCCGGGGCGACAAATCAAACGGCGGCCATCAGCGGCGCTCAGTTTGGCTTCAAATTGACAGCGACAGGCACAGCGATGGCCAACCAGAGCCACAGCAAATGTCAGCCGCTTAAATGGAACGGCGAACAGTTTGGGAGTATGGCGTGCCTGGACTGCCAAAGCTGAATCTGAGCTGATAAGTCAAAGCCAAAGCTGGTGTTCGTGTCCCGCTGCTGGCTAGCAACCAGCTGCTCCAGCTGCAATCGAGATCATTTTTTCATTTTTTGGTCAGTCCGTTAGCCGTTCTTGGCCAAGAATATCACAGATTTGGCAGACACGCCAAGCTCAAACACTGCGGCTTGGAAAAGTCCATGGCGAGACAACTTTAAGACTTTTCTATACAGTACAAATCTGATAGAGAAAGAGAGAGGTACAGAGAAAGACAGAGAGAGAGAGAGAGAAAGAGCGCAACAATTAGAGAAAAAATTAAGAGCTGTGGCTTAACTCAGCTGTTCATTAAATAGTTAAAGGTACTCTTAAAGTTGAGGTCCTCACTGAAGAAAGTCGAAGGCTCAAATATAAACTCAGAGAGGGAGAGAGAGAGAGAGATAGAGTGTAGGAGAAAGAGAGAGAGAGAGCAAGAAGCAGTCAGATATTGACAGCGAAAAGGGTATTTTTGGGCTGCCTGAAGGATGAGCAATCACATCCGATATGCGAAGGCATTTCTTGACACAATCGAAATGAAGACTGATTGCAACCGAAACTATATATAGAAAACTATGTAAATTGTTCAGTTCAGCTCTTACCAGTAGGTTGTGTACACATTAAAACGTTCGCGTAAGTTTATAAAACATTTTGCTATTCGGCCCGGTTCCATGTTCGAGTTGATGAGCTGCTGCAGCAGCATCGAGTTGAATTCGTAAATCTCTTCAATGTTGGCAAAGAGTATTTGCAATTCGTCCAGTCGCAGGCAGGCGCGTTCCTTCCAGTCCAGCAGATAGCTATGAAAGTGTTTATGAATTGTTTGTAGACAGTTTAATTGATTTTTAGAACACTCTGCTTACCCCTTGATAACCTGACCGAGATCCTCGACATAGCTGCGCTCGGAGTCGACAATTTCCAGGCAGGCGCGTTCCAGAACGCTCATTGGATTTGTGTGGGATTGATGATCGCCCAGCTCGTTCTCGCTCTCGGCCAAGCTCTCAACGCTGGCCAAATACGATGTGGCTGTCAGTTTGCCGTTGAGCAGCTGATCGGAGCCAGAACTTGAGCTCGAGGATGTTGAGCAAATGGATGAGGAGGAGAGCGGACGATTATTGAGACGCGTCAATTCGCTGAGACGTGCCGGATACTTGGGTTTGATGTCGGTCAACGTGTCCAGACTCTCCGCGGACAGTTTGTTGGCCTCCTCCAGCTCGGCAAGCTTCTCGGCGGTGGGCAGCCTTAGGGGCATGCCTCCACCCAGCGTGTTCGCCTTGCCACTCTGACTCTTGAGCTTGGTACGCACATACGTTTGGCAGGCACGCGGTGCGGACACGCTGCGCACCAAAGGCTTACCGATCAGCGGTTTATTGATGGCTTCGACCAGCTCCTGGGCCGAATTGGTCTCGCCCAATTCCCGTTCGCTTAGCGCCAGCTTACCAATGTGCTGCACAACCACATCGAAATTAATGGTGTCCACATACGGCTCCGGGCTGACCGGCTCCATGGCCACAACGAATGCCTTGTGACGTGGCGGCGTTGTTGGTGTCGGTGTCGCATTCAGTTGCATGCTGGTCGTCGCCAGCTGCTCCATTTCAATTAGCTTAATGCTCTGCTGCGTTTCGTAGCGATGCAGTTTGAGCTGTGCAAATGGCAGACCCTCGAAATGAAATGGTGTACCTGGTGCCGTCTTATTTGTGGGCGTCTTATCCTCATCCACTGGCGTTGATTTTCTGCTAAGTGATCCGCTATAATCGCCGCTCGCATCTAATGTGGACACCAGATCGCTGCCCGATTGCGTTGATAGTTTGCCAGTGATCTTGGACAGCGGCAGATGCGACAGCTTTAATTTGGGTGGTGTGCTTGCTTTTATATAACGTGTTGGCGTTGGACTGCGCTCTGCGGGCAGCAACAGTTGCTGATGCTGCTGCTGCTGCTGTTGCGATTGCGATTGCGATTGCTGCAGTGCCTCAATGTCCACTGCATTTACGGGCACCGCATCGGCGTGTGCAATAATCCGCTGCACATTGGGCGATAGCACGCGAATGTTGTTGCCACGTCGCGAATTTGGACTGGGATTGGAATTGGAAGTGGAATTGGAATTGGAATTGGTGGCACCACTGCCACTGGCACTTGAGGCGATGCTGTGACTGCTGCCCAGCTCCTGACGCCTGAACCGACTCAGCCGCACGCCATCAGCTTCATCATGCAGACCGGCAACCACCACCAGCGGCGTTTGAAGTGGTGCTGCTCCTGCTGCTTGCAGTGTATAACTGCCCGAATGATTGTCGGTGCTGTGGTTGCTGTTGTTGCTTGTGTTGCTTGTGTTGCTCGTGTTGCTTGTGTTGCTTGAGTTGCTGCTGCTGCTGCAGTTGCTGTTGCTGCGTTTGGGCGTTGATTCACCGCTGCCCTGATTGCTGCCGCCTATGGCCTGTGTGCCATGCACGTCAGCCTTGGTTGTGGTTGTCACTGTTGCACCACTTACGGCCAAGCTGTTTGTCAGTGTGTCATAGAAACCCAGCAGCGATGGTGCGAGCTCTGTGGTACTGCCTGTTAAATATACATGGACCAAAATGAGATGATTTCATTACTTTATATGGCATAATAAAACAAATATTTTAAACATATAAATATTTTTTGTATCCAACCATTTAACTAGCAAAATTTGGCTTACTTTAGATTTTGACTTGGTAAACTTTGATTCTGAAACGTTATTCAACTCTTGAAAATACATAAAAGAATCATGAAATAACCGAGTTTACTTAATGCGAATAACTTCAGTAGAAATTGAAATGTATGAAAAAGCGCAAAGCAAATCATAAAAGTGCTCTTCAACGCTAGTCTCCCGATAGAAGTGGATATTCAATAGACTATAATATCACTCAGTTAGCCAGACTGAAAGAATCTTAGGACACTTGCATTCCATATTCATGAGTCGTCGATCTTGATCTGCATTCCTCGCCGCTGATTTATGCCATTTTGGCGTCTTTTGTTTTCACAGCTTACAAGGGGCATCATTAAAGGCTATTGACTATTGACTGGCATAAACTATAATTTATTTTTCAACTGTCAGATATCACATAGACATATATACATACACATTCATATAGATATATATACCTGTGCGTATATGGCGAATGGTGTTATTAAATTCGCAATTGTGTAAGGGTTTCCATTGATTAATTGAACCATTTATGAGAAATGGTGAGCAAAGCTGAAGAATGCCCAACATCAAACCGCTGCCAATTGGCCGTTGACTGTTTGTCAGTTGTTGTGGTGCTGTGGTGCTATCGGTACTGATGTTGGTGGTTGTTGAATCAACCGTCGTTTGCAGTTTAGCTGCCATGTTGCGTTTGCCATATCAATTCCCATGTCAGGCCAGCCAGCCAGCCAGCCAGCAGGCAGCTAGACAGACGGACAGACCGATAGACGGACAGACTGAAAGGCAACCTACTTATTTATACAGCAAATTCAGCCGCCAGGCTGCGCCGTGGAGGCAAAGACGCCAAGTCTGAAGTCGATGCCGAAGTTGAAGGCTTGCCTTTTGTGCCTTGTGCCTTGACTGATGGCCACGTTTTATTCTTGTTGCTATTTGCGTCCTGCAGCTAAACAACTCAATACATAAGCTTGCCCCGGCCGCAGTTTATTTCATTTATCGCATGCAAACTATATCAAATAGCACAAAAATTATGTATAGCCGATGTGGCCTATCAGCGCGTCACGATTATCAGACTATTAAATTGGCGAGACCAAATAGTCCGTCATATAAATATGAAATCAGGCTTATGTGAAATCTATATAAAATATATGTTCTGATATGCTAGATTCTTGTTATTATTCTACGGCAATCATTATCATATTATAGTCATATTATATGATAGCTTTTAATCGTATTTCCCCATTAATAGATTATTATTGTTATTTATTGATGATATCAAAGCGAGCATTTCATTTCATTCCCCTACTGCTGTAATATAGACACCATAGTCATCTAGTCATCTATTATTGTGTAAATTGTGATTTTCTTTTCCATACTTTAAGCGCTTATTTTTTTTAATTAATTAATTAAATTAATAACCTAAATAGAACTTCCTTCCATTAAGTGTGCAGTGGCACATAAATTTCCTTCAATAGTCGGCTCCTTATGAGCACATTCTACTCTCCCACCTGACCACTCGTCCAGGATGCGTGTCTAATCAAAATGCACAATCTTTTAGCACATTTGCCCAACAGCTCTGCCGATCTGCGCACAGTTTTAAACTGGGGAAGAACAAAAAAAAAAAAAAAAAACTGTGCCGTTTCGTCCGGAGGCCTTTGCAAATCAGGCAATTAACTTTAAAACAGAGAACACACTTGGGTAACAAGTGAGAGGCAACGGCTACTGTGGCCAGCAAGTGGCGGCTATAACTGGTTTTCAGCTATTTAGAATCCAACATATTAGCATAGACAGCAGGCCCCAGCATCATCTTCATCATCTTCATCATCCTCATTGGCATCCTCAGACTTTAAAACCCAGCACAGTAGCCGACGGGCCACTTTTTCTTCTAATTGCAAACGGTGTCAATGTGAAGCTGGCTCAAATGTTGTTGTTCACATTTACATTTTGTTGGCAACATTTTTCTCATATTTATTCTACTCTTTTCTATTTTGTATTTTTCCCCTGCTAGTTTTGTTGCAACTCAGCGAACAACAATTAGTTTGGTTGACTGCCACGCCCACTGCCAGCTGATTGACAAAATGACAAACGAATAGACTGGCTAACTTAACCGAAAAACTGATGGAACACCGAGCTGCCTGACTGGCTGGCTGGCTGGTTGGCTGCTTGACTGGCTGGTTGGCTGGCTGGCTGGCTGGCTTTCTGGCTGGCAGTCTGACGACAAGTCGTATACATGATTTGTACATTTAATTTTCCATCATTTGGCTTGATTGTTGCGTGGGTAGCGGAACCAATGATGACGCCACTTCTAATCTTCCTGTCGCTGCATGCTGCTGCATGCTGTTGCATCTCTGACCCAGTTTGGTGGCAAGAGTGTTTCGCAGTTTTGCTTAATTGCCAGCCGTGGGACGTGGAAAACTGCAGTGACAGGTAACCAGAAACAGATAACAGGTTATACTTATGTCTAGCAAATGGCCACAAGACAACGCACAGTTTTATCATTGTCACTCGTTTAATTAACAAGAATTGCCAAGCTGGAGCTAAAAATCAACTTAAATCTACTCTGCAAATGGTAGTTAAAAGCAACAAAAAACAAAAAAAAAAACATTGCTCAATGTGGGAAAGTTACTACTCTACACACAACCAATCGTTAGGCAAATTCCTTTTCTATATTGATATGCAGTTAAACATCGATTTTCTGTTAATAGCAAAACGACTTAGCTATATATATATATATATATATATATATATATATATATATATGCATATATGTAGAACGTATTTTAATAAGATCTCGTCTAAAACAGCGATCATACAGTAGTTAAGCCAGCAGCTTCCAGCAGCTGCGACTTGCAGTGATTTGCTTAATCAATTTATGGCATAATTTGAGGTGACAGTTTTATGGGCGATTCGAGGGGCTAAGCTTGCGGCTTAGTCGCTCTGGCAGTCAGCCAGCAGATCTGACAGCACAAAAAATATACTACTAAAAAGCAAGCAAGGCCCTTTTTTTTAGGCACCCCGAAGATTATATACCCTTGTAGAACGCAGTCAAATTGCCATTCCATAAATGTTATTATACATTTAAAAGCTACCTGATACACTGAGTTTAATGGTGAGTCTACCTAGGATAACTTGGTGAACAAAAAAGATGTTCACAAAAGAACTCAGCTTTCGACTGATTGTTCTTATGAGTGTCATATGATATAGATCCAATCCGGCCTGCTTCGACATATATATATATATGCTATATTGATTCGGATATACCTAATGAGGTCGAAGGCGTTTTCTTCAAGGCGTTACAAACTACATGGCAAAATGATGATACTCTCGACAAGGGCATACAAGAAACGCCAGCATGCAACACATTTACATGTCGCTTTGTCGCATTGTCGCTGGAAAACAATTGAAACGCATTTCGCAACTATTGCAATCGGAGTAGTCAGAGCCAAGAGGCCCAAGACCGAGCCGAGCTGAGACATTGAGACCGGGCTGCCAGATTTTGGTTACATTTGCTAGACTGGACGTCACACAAATTTAGCAAACTTGCCTCGAGTTCTGCTACAGTTGTGCAGAGGACTGGAAAGTCTTATGACGCTTGCCACATATTCGCAGCACGCTGCGGCCCTTTGTCAGTTCTGTCGTGTCGTGTTGTGTCGTGTGGCGGCTTCAGGTGTCAGCGTCAGCGTCAGCGTCAACATCGGCGTCGAAGTCGATGGTATCGGTGAACGCGGCCCGAACTGGCCTGTTTAAAGTGCGCAATTTATGGCAGAGCTGACACAATTTCATAATGCCCGAGACGCAAAGTCTGAGACGCAGCCGTTGCAGTTGCAGCCGCACCCGATGTCTGGCAACAGATTACGCGATTTGGTTAAAAATAGCCGACGCTTAAACTTAAAGCCAAGCGTTGCGCTCCAGTGTTACACCAGTTGGCCAAAAGGTCAGCAGAAGGTGTTGACAGGCTGTGCCACTGATTTATAAGACTTGTCGCATAAGTTGCAATTGTGGCATTGAATTATGCGAATTGACTCAAATAAACAACAACAAACAACAAACAAAAAAACGGGGGAAAGTGCACACTCATCCCCTGCTCGGTGTTGTTGTTGTTGTTGTTGTTGATCGCAATCGCTGCGACGACAACTAAATCGATTGCTGCTGTTGTTCAACAGACTGCCACCGCCTGCCCCCCTCCCCCTCCCACGCCCCCATCACCTTCGCTGACCATCTACCTCGTCACTTGCCACCTTTGGCAAGCTGCAAATTGCCACGCACCTTTTGCCCAAGCGTCGTTCGTCTTGGCCAGCTGCTGATAGCATTATATTAATGCGCTTAGGCGATTTGTTTGGTTGCGTCGTCTCGCCTCCAACACAGACAGACAGACAGGCAGACGCACACAAACACACACACACACACACACAGACTCACACATACCAATTGATATTTTAATCGGCATTTTATTTTGTGGCTCGGTGGCGCCATTTGGCCAGCGATTAGGGAAATGACCAGTGGCGAGTTGAGCACCACAGCACTACTGCACCAGTGCACCACCACCACCACCACCACCACCACCACCATCATCGCCATTGCCACTTTATTATCCAGTGTGTGTTGTGTCATTAAAAAGCCATTGCCATGCGACACTGGGTATCAGTGTAAACGTGTGTTTAACAAAATCAACGCTCTTAACTTGGCCGTCTTGTCATGCATTTCGCAATTGCCATTAAGAATGTAATTTCAATGTGTGGCAAAATGCGCTCTAAAAACACATTTCCAATGATTAAGCCCGCCCACCCCTCTCCCCTCCCACACACACACACACACACACACCAGCAGCAACAAGAAATTGCACCGCTTTTTATTGTTGTTAATAAATTGTATGCTGATTTTGCTGGCAAATCAGTTTTGTTTCTTGTGCGTTTTTTGCGGCTTATCTGGCTACCTGTGATTAATCAGATATATAGATGCAAATCTTAACAAGTACTTACATTTGCCTCATCAAAACTACCGTTACGCAATCTGAAAACTGCATTCAATATTCATGCACCATTGCACAAAAAAAAAACATAAAAACAACAAAAAAAACATAAAAACAACAGCAAAAAAAAACATAAAAACAACAAAAAGAAAAAACATAATAACAACAAAAAGAAAAATCATAATAACAACAAAAAGAAACGTTTACTTCACAGACAGAACATATGTTAAATGATGTACAATCATTTTAGTATTACTCAATTTTGTAATGCGGATGCAGCCAAAACACCCCGAAACGACAGCACGGAAGTTAATCACAATTCGAATAAAGATATACCCTCACTGGAAAGTTAATGATGATGCATTCATCATATTCATAATGTATGCCCAGAGAAGTTGATGGTGATTCAAAGGCATTCAAAGAGATAAAGAAGGAATTCCAGCTGAAGAAGAGAGCTTGACAGCTGATCCTGAATACAAATTGACACACAAATATATTGCAGAACATCTGTTTTCACTGACTTTACCAGCGGATATGGGAATTTAAAAGATATAATCTTTGCAAATTTCTTGCATTCGCATCTGTGTTTTAGCATCCGTTGCAATAAATATTCTCAGTCGCAGGGCTTTTCTGTTAACTTGAAACTCTGGATATTTTGTAAATGATCATTTTTCAGTCATAAACTATTAATATATCTTGTAAAAAGTCTTCGCATAAGATACCCATTACGCTGATATACATTTTTCAAATGCCCGAGTGACGGGGTCATTTAGAATGCATTTTGAATGATAGTCATTAATAAGTATTTAGCGTCTGCCCTACGATTTATTCTCCAGCTAAAGCCAATTGTGAAATAGCCTTCGGAATTGAGAGGCGAAAACTTGCACATAGACATGGGCATAGAGATGGGCATAGACATAGGCATAGACATGGGCTTGGGCATGGGCATAGACATGGGCATAGGCATGGGCATAGACATGGGCATGGGCATATAAAAAACACATTCCTCAGATCATCTCTCTCTCTGCGCTGGTTGACTTCCTCGCTGCACGTTTATTTTTAGATGCGGCCGGATCGCATGGATCACAGGCACTTAAACGGCTACACCGCTCCCCCTTCCACTCTGCCGCCCCACACCGCTGTGGGCCCAGTGCAATGTGGCAACTGTTGCTTATGGAGCAGGCAAAGTCAATGGTTGAGCAAAATTTCTGCAAATTCCAGCGAAAAGTGAAATCCTTTTAAGCGAATGCAAACACAAAAATAAAAAAAAATATAAAAAATAAAAAATAAAAAAAAACTCTAAGAAAATGTCGTGGAGCCAAAAACGTTATAAATCTTGTTCATATTTGCACGTGAACAGAGACCAACAAACCGACAAACTAAACTGAACAAACTGGACAAATGGACAACGTGCCCAGTTGGCCCAGACGAAGCCATAAATGTCACGCAGCCGATGTGTCCAGGCCTCTGGCGGCCCCCAGCCTGTCTGTCTGTTTGTCTGTCTGTCTGTCTGCCGTCCTGACTAGCTGGCATATTAGTTTTCCACTAGTGCTACGTGCTAAATTCCATGGCTAGAAATCCATTAAGCGAACCCAGGCCCAGACGCAGACGCAGACGCAGACACAGACGCTGACAGAGGCAGCAAACATCAAAATGCCGCACGGTCCAAAGTGCTAAAATCTCATAAAGCAGTTGCCCAGGCAGCTGCTTCTAAATTAACCCAACTCCTACTCCTACTCCAACTTCAACTCCAACTCCAACGCTCACGTGAGCTGCAACAGCTTTGAGGAGGCCACTCGACGCAGGCGACACTTGCAACAGCAACAGCGACGGCAACAGCAGCTGCTGAATATTGTTGCCAGCGGCTTGCACTTTGCACTTCAGCCCGAAGGAGTCTCGAGTGTCGTCAGCTGCATACGAAATAGGCAGTCAGTCAGCCAGTCAGTCAGCCAGCCAGTCAGTCAGTCAGTCAGCCAGTCAGTCAGTCAGTCAGTCAGCCAGTCACTCAGTCAAACATCCGCTGATCAACTGTAAATTACCCTACACTGCACAAGCTTTCCGTACACCAAAGTGAGGCATGCCATATTTTGCCACATTTCTGTGGCATCGAAAAGCGTAGCCAAGATGTGAATACAAATCTAATTGCCAAGAAGATGCAACTAGTTGGCGACTGGGAGAAACATTTATTTTGGCTACGATTTATTTAACAATAAAATAATATAACAACTGAAATAAATGTTGCACAAATGTTGCTTTCCAGTTAAATAATTGACTAAAAATTGTGCTGCAATACTTGACTTGATACCCAACTTAAAATAAATATCTATTGCTGATATTTAGAGCTACAACTGATCATACCCGATCAATGCAATGTTTATACAGAATAGCAGAATAGCTAAGAACTTGCTGGCATTTTCAATGCAGCGTCCGTCGTTGACTTTGACATGACGAACTGAACTGCGTGACTCTGGCATTTGAACAGGAACAGAAGAGCGGCGCGCAGACCGTGCCCCTGGGCCATAAATAACAACAATATTAAAACAGCAAAACAGCAAAACAGCAAAATAGCAAAAGCAACAATTTGTTGCCTGATGAATTACAAACGGGCTGCGAAAAATGCTCAAGAGTGTGAAAGATGTAACTCAAAATAGCCACGCAAAAATGCAAAAGTCGCTAAAAAAAAAACAAAAAAAAAAAACAAAAGAAAAGAAGTTGCTTGCAACATTTGGCATACACCTAATTTCACTGGCCTTTTGAGCCAATGTTGCAGCCACACGGGCCATTGGCCTTATGCTAATAGCATTGCAGTTTGTTGCTGTTGTTATTGTTATTGCCGCTGCTGTTTTTGGCGGTGCCAAGTATGGACAACAGATTGTGGAGACATGGCCATGACCAGTGCCAGTTCAAGGGCTTTTTAAGGCTGTGCATTTTCGGGTGAAATTTGCTGCATGCAACACAGGCAACAAGCCAGGCATTGTGCCGCATTTGGTCAACGATATTTCACCACTGATAAAGACATTTAAAATCCATGACATTATATAAGACCAAGCTCAAATTTAATTAGCCGATAAAACGCGAGAAATTTTTTGGCTTTTATTTCTTTTCTTTTTTTTTCGTTAGCCAATACCCAGCTCAAAATTGATACAAGGGTATACTGAAATTGAGTAAATGTATGTCTATTGCTGAAATTGCCATGTTCGAGCCATTTAAATACACATTTGTAAATATTCAGTCGATTAACTTGTCGATCAATAAACAGAGCAGTGCAATTTTATTTGTTCTTTGAATAAATCTATTATTTTTTCTTAACATAAATTAAAATCGATTTGCAGTGTTTAAGACATTTGATCGGGAATAAAATTGATCTTTGTTTACTCGCATCTGAGAAAGTTCCCAGAGTTGCTAAGATTTTTCTGTTAATCCAATAAAATCGCTGTAGTTGATGTCAATGTAGTTGATAGCTAATTGTTGGGTATCTGCAAGTTGGGCACTCTCCACAAGAGCACTTTTACTCGTTGTTATGTGGAAAGCGGCCTCATTTTGACCTCGACGAGGGCCGCCCACGCGCCACTAATGCGAGCGGACAGCCAGACAAACATTAGATGGAGAAGGGGCATGGAGGTAAAAGAGAGAAGTGAGGCACAAATGCTGGCGGCAATTGTTAATCTGTGTGGACAGATGCGGTCTTTGCGGTCTTTGGAAGTCGCTGCTTGCCGGCCTGGCTGTAAGTGTATCCATCTCATTTGAGGCATTCGCTTTCAAAATCAATTTTCTTACACACATCCAATACGCATCTGGCGGAAAGCGAAAGCCACAATGAGCAGGAAACGTCTGTCAATATCGGAGAAATATCTACAACTACTGCTCCAACAGCAACAGCAACAACAACAGCAACAGCTACAGCAACAGCAACAGCTTTAGCTTTAGCTTCAGAGTTTGACTTGAACTTTTGCTGGTGATTGATTGGGCCAGGGCCAATAAGTGGAACAGAGATTGCATAAGACACGCAATGTGGGTGTCGCTGGCTTGAGGAACTGACACTGGAGATGCTATCAAATGCAACTCAAGTACTCTCAAGTACTGCTAACCCAGTCAGTCAGTCTCAGCCAGTCTCAGTCAGACAAACATACAGACAGACAGACACACAAGCCTGTCAGCCTGCCAAGACTGGCCTCGTCAAATGCTGCTGCTGCTGCTGCTGCTGCTGCATTTTTTGAAGGCCAAAAGTCTAAAGGTGCATTACACGATGCACCAGACTGACAGACAGACAGCCAGACAGACAGAGTGACAGACGGCGGGGCAATATTGACTCTAGATACGAGCTGGACATGCCGACATTGAATTCTTGCTAACGGCAATTGCAACTACCCCTTTACCAATACCCACCCCTATACCTCTACCCCTGCCAATGTCACCGAGCTGCTCGCTGGTCTCTGCAGTTGCTAATGAGCTACATAAATAAGCCGCTGGTTAAATTTGCATTGGCAGTCGGGCCTGTTGACACGGGCCAAGACCAGATAACTTTGTTAACAAGCTGCACAGTTGACTTGTTTCACTTCGTCTTCGTTGGCTTTTTGCATGCTGGATTTGCTTGATGTTAATTATTGACTTAATGATACAAGTCCATTGCTTTCTGGTAAGTTAAGTTCTTTGCCAATGAACGTTCATGATCAGGCTTAATATCTAAATCGATTTTAGAATTATTACCTAAATACTTATGGAGAATAGGCAATTGCAGTGAGAACAACATACCTGCAAAGAGCAAAAGAGAGAAGCGAGGTAAATTAGTAACCACTTCGAATTGAGAACTGATCCCCGCAGGCAGCGAGTCAGCCATAATAAGAACTCAATAGATAAACCGCACCATATTAAGCAAGGCCGCTTGTGGAATGTGGAACTGCTTTCGATGACCAAAACCGGCGTCATATGCCATAAGCACCGCATCACGATGATGAGATGCCGTCAGAGACTTAACCTGGAGCACTGAGATTCCCTGTCTTGGCCAATGTCAATGCTTTTGAGAGGCTTCAATTGGTTGGTCAATGCACCGCACTGAAAAGTGGCTCAAATTGCCCCCGCCAACCACCAATGTGGCCACATTTTCCAATGAAAATATGCCAGAGATGCGATGTGCGGATCACTTAAATGCCAACTTGGGGCCCACTAACAGAGAACGCGTTTGCTGAGGCCATCAGCCTCAGCCCCAGCCTCATCCTCTTCCAAGTGTCTGGTTGGACCACCGGCGTTGCAGCTGAAGCCACAGGCACCACTATATGGTATGGCTAGGCTAGGCGAGGCTAGGCATAGAGTCGACCCGGTTCGCTGTAATTGGCAAGTGGCAAAAGCTGTGCAGTCTTCAGACTTGGTCCATAAAAAGCAGGTCAGCGACTGGCAGACTGCTGCTGCTGCTGCTGCTGCTACTGCTTGCTGCTTGCTGCCGTTCAGTTCGGTTAGGTTCTGTTCGAAAAACAATCAAATTATGGGCACATTTGTATGGCAGCATCTTTAATTGATGGACGGAGAGCAGTACATGCCGCAATGTTCGCGCATTTGTTGCGCAGCACATAAAAGGCGCAGCAACAGCAGCAGCAGCAGCAGCAGCAGTAGCAGCAGGGCACCACCACCACACCTCCCCCAAAAAAGGAAATGTAGCATCATAAAATTTCACTGCCAATGGGCAGTCAGCCCAGGCAGCTAGGCAAACCAGGCAGATAGGCAACCAGGCAGAGAGGCAACCGGGCAACCTGGCAACCAGGCAACTAGGCAGCTGTCCATCAGTAATTTACAGGCCAAATCGCGCCCGTATGTTAATGAAGCATACATACATACATATATATATATATATATATATATATAGAGGAGCAGCGTATCGCATCGGATCGACATTGAACATGGACTTGGCCATTGGGTCCTGTGTCTTGGGCTCGGCTCAAAATGCCCAATGCTTGATGAAAGACGAGGATAAAAAAAAAGAGAGGCGCAGAACATTTAGCGCTTTAATTTGATGGCAACAAGACGGCGAAAAGCGGCCAAGGCATGAGTTGAGAAAACGCCAAGGCCACATTGAGAGAAAATATTGTGCATAAAGTTCATAATTTTGACCATATTTGACTTTGCCTTGAACTTAAATCGAAGGAAATTCTCTTCGAGTGTACAACACTTATTTGTCTCTTAATTTATATAAGTAGATATATATTTTGCATTTTTTTTTTGCTGTGTATAGTCAATGTCATGGAAATGGGTGCAAATTCTATCAACAGCAATGAATCGGGCATTAGATGGCCAACACCAAGCAGGCAGCGGGCCAACGAAGTCAGTTAGCCAGTTGGGCAGGCATGTTGCCTGCGCATTTGTTAGCAACTTATTTTAATTACTCGCCTCGTGTTTGTTTATTATACGAGCAGAGCGGTTGGCCAAAAAACAAACATGAGAAATCAATTTTAGACCAGTCACAATTGTTGTTGTTGTTGCTGGCTGCTGTTGGCGCAGTGCATTCAACTTTGGCGCTGTGGACTCTTAAGGGCATCATTTGAATTGTCTTCCGTCAACATGGAAAAAAAAAAACAAAAATAAAATAAAACAGGCCGCAGCAACTGCGTTCAACATTCTAATTGCAGCATGTTGCAAAGTAAGTGCGGACACTTGCAATTAATATGAATGTTGCTGCAAAAGGTGCAAGGCAGCAGGCGCAATGCAGCCATAAAACTGACTTGCTCATGTTGCCCGTTGCAAGCTGCCTGTTGCAAGTTGCCTGTTGCAAGTTGCCTGTTGCAAGTTGTTGTTGTTGTATGGTTATAGCCAAAGGGCTGCTGACTGGAATGCAGCGTAACGCCAGCAACATTTCACGCTTAATTATAGACGCCGCAGCGCTAGGAATTTTTCATAAGGCCAACTCTTTTGGACTCGGTTCCCTGTTCCCTGTTCCCTGAGCTCTGAGCTCTGAGCTGTGAGCTCCGAGTTCTGGGTTCTGGGCAGGATGCGCGTATTTCCGTCTAATGCCCAAGCCGCAGCTTATTTATGTGTGGGCCGTTTGTTTTGTAATTTAATAAGCAAAGGCAAAAAAATAAAAGGAAAACAAAAAAGGGGCGAGACAGTGTTACAAAAAATGAGTAGAATATATATTTCTAGTATGCAGCCTGTATGCAGGCCACATCCAAGCCAAGAGGAGCCACCCACACAAGCGCAGAAGAGCGTTGAGCTCACAGATACCTTTGCATCTGCGGCAGGCACACGCCGTTGACGCCTCTGTCGACGTCGGCGCCAGTCGGTCGCAGCGAGCGTGCACAAAGGCAACAAAGCCAACAAAATGCTGACTCAGCAGCGACAGAGACGAAGGAATGCAACTGCAACAACGGCAACAACAGAACAACGGCAACAACAGAACAACAGCAACAATAGCAACAGCGCCGCATAACTCATATGCAATTAATAATTGGTTGCACATGCGCAGAATGTTGCGGCCCGCAGCATAGGGCGCAACTTTGTTGCCGGCAACATTATTGCACAATGCACTGAGCGAAAAGCAAAAAATATACATATATCAAATTGAACATTTAACTATTTAAAAATTGCTGCCATTCAAGTCCCGATTTCAGGCAGATATTTATAGCTATGATTTCAGCAAATGCCTTTTCTTCAGCTCCAACTAATCCCCCGGTCATTTCAAGCAAACCTTCATTGGAGCTGACAAACAAAACAAAAAAATGCTGTCAAATATTTCAAGCTTAAGCATGTCAAAACGGTTGACCTTTGCTCAGGTAAGAGGCAATTTGATATGTGAACAAGAGCGAGAGAGAGAGAGAGAGAGAGAGAGAGGGAGAGAGAGAGGGGAGAGCAAAGAAAGAAAGAGAATAAACATAAGACGCAGTTTTCCCATGGTTCACCGAATTGAATTACAATGGGTATGTCTCAATTTACACCATGTCTGACATTGCCACACATCAGTATTTGCGTTGACCATGTGTGGGGCATATAAATTAAAACACGCGACACATTCATCATTTTCAATTGGACGCTGCCTCACCATTATCAGAATTGTGAATTGGAGGAGTGAACAACAGCAACAACAACTGCAACAACAGCAACAACTGCAACTTCAATGTCAACTAAAGTGGAGAAAAAGTGGCAATCGGCACAGTGTAGAAACAAGTTGTATTTGAGTAGGGGTTTTGCGAACACGAATATGGAAAGGCAACAGCAATTTAATGCCAAAGAGCTCTTCAATTGATACTTGTGCACATTTTGAAGATATAAACACTAAGCCGATCTTTATAGTTAAAGAGTCTTTCATTATACAAAGAAATAATATTTAAAAATCTGAATAAACAGCATCAGAACAAATAATCTCAGTTTACCATACTTGTCATCAGTAAACTCAATAACTTTCCACATATCATCTTTTCAAAGATCCACTAAAACATACTTCTTTCGATTCCTCGACTAATCCCCCACTATATACATTCCTAATCAGCATTAACAGGTGAATAGATGTAGCCAATGTAAAACGCTATATTTTCTTAGCCAAGATGTATTTTCATATTCAATAAATCACTATCAGTCTAAGGATATCTCATAGTCGAGCTTCTACTACCAGAACACTCTATCTTTTTCCATATATGTTCGACATATTTGTATTATTCATAATAGATCTCACCAGAGGTGAGGTGATTTAAAAATGGCAATTTATTTTACTATTTGAATTTAATTTGACAAGATTTTAATCTCTGTCGTGAATTAGTGACATTTTCAATATTATTTATTTGTTCGATATTTTTATCTTCCCTTTAGACTTGGCGCCGCTGTTCCATTTCTGCCCATTGTGGCATTGTTGGAATCAAACCCCCTGTTTTTCTTTTTGGGTCATGCCCATTGTCTGGCTTTCTAATTAAGTGTCTGTGGACAATATTAATTTATGATAATTTAATACTTTATTTATTCAAGCGACAAGATGGATTGCCCGTTGAATCTGTGGAATGCAATCGACTTAAACAAATTGCCAGCAATTTCGAAAGCAATCGCATCATAATAGATCCACACAATCTGAAGATCAACAATAATTTGCGCCAATTAGAAACATATTCAAAATGTTCTCTCAACCTCTACAGATGTTGTCTTTTTTTTTTTATGGACTTCCCAATGTTGTTGTTAATCTGCTTTTTTTTTTTTTTTTTTGGGTCGCTCATTGCAACAGCAACAGCAGCAGCAGCAGCATCAATAGCAACATTTGGCCCAATCGAGCGGCAATCGACAACATCTAAATATAGTACCATAGGCGTTTGTTCCAGGTTCTCTGGCTGCGTCTGGGGGTCTATGTTCTATACGGTTCTGCAGATCTTCTCATGTCTGCTGCTGCTGCTGCTGCTGCAAACACGATGTTGAAATTTTGATTGCGACATTCTTTCGCCCCGGCCTGCAAGCTGTACAAATTGAGGCATTGCCTGAATGGCTGAATAGCTAGCTGGCTGTCTCTCTGTCTGTCTGTCTGTCTGACTGTCTGTCTGTTTGGCCTGGTCGGGTCTGACTGGCTGGCTGACTGCTTGGTATTGGCATTGCCCAGGGTTTTGTTGTTTTGTTGGCATTAATGCTTTTGGCCGTCATTTGATTTATGGCAAATGCTTATGTTGACATGCCGCAAAGCATTTCCAGCTTAATGATTGCATTCTTGCAGCCATTTCTATTTGGATACCAGGCCAGGCACCAATGTGGCAACCTATAATCGCCATGTGCCACAGAACCTAACACATGCCACATTTATGTAGTTGTATGCCTGACCCGAAAAAAAAAAAAAACTATACAAAATCATTTCGATTGGCCCTGCCTGAGCACGTAGGCCAAATCTAATTAAATAAATTTCTTCTTCTGTTTTTTTTTTTTTTTTTGGTCGATCGTGCCTGTCATGCAACACGTTAGCATCAGATTCCTGGGGTTGCATTTAATTAAATTCAGCCCAAAAACTTCAATTGGCATATGCAAATTTTATGCAATTAGTTAGCTAAACTGAGAAAAACGTGCATTCGTTTTTCCCATGGCGACAAGTCTTTGATAAACTGCACTTGATCGGCATTTGATCGAAACTTGAGCTGAAAACTTTACTGAATCACTTGAAATGTTTGCCTCAAACTGGCTGCTTTGAACTTTTAACTTTTTTAACTTAATTTAATCAGCTATCAAGTTCAAAACAATACAATCAAAGTTTATGTTAGAAGTTATTGACTAGCTTAAAGGCTTCGAACTAATCGTGAATTTATAACTGAAAACCCCAAAACTACTGCTCAAAAAATAGCTTTGTTAAATATTTTTCTACGCTTTTTCAAAAAAACTGCAAACATGGCTTATAACTAGCAGTTATTTGGGTTGATTTCCTCGCATTTCTGCTTAACCTATCACAGTGCAATTGTTTCCATGGAAATAATCTGGTTAAGTTTCGAGTCTCAGTCAGCTGCAGTGTCTGTCTCTGATGCTATCCATCCTTGGTGCGTCTCTTGCTGTGTTCTATAATCTCCATTAAGCATTTACATTGCCTGGGCCACATGATGCTCATAATTTTTTGCTGCATGGCCCAAACCCAGGCACAATTTTTGCAATCATCGAAATACAATTCGAATGCAATCATTTATCTGACTGCGTTGGTTGGCCGTCCGTCTGTCCTGGCTATCTTGACTGCTTGGTTTGACTGTCTGCCTTACGGTTGGCACAATTTTTCATTTCGGTTCGATCGCATCCTGTGGCAAAAGCAAATATTGATGCTAGGCAGCAAGACAATCGATTATGTGCCCCGACTGTGGCGCAAACGTAATCAGACAAATTCAATTTACGGCAATTTGCATGCACCGTCCAGCAACTGTTGCCAGTTGCTAGTTACCAGTTAACAGCAACCACCAGCAGTTACCTGTTTTTGTTGCATGAGAAATGACAATGGCTGCGGCTGCTGTCATTCTAATGTGACCAAGGCTGGCTGCCAAGGCTGTGGCAAACTGGCAACATGGCAAGCGTAACTCGCACACACTCCTCCCTCCTCCCTCCTCCACTCTCCTCCTTCGCGACTCTCGTAGCGGGCGCACGCTTGTTGCACATTTGGCGCTTTATCGCCGCACTCGCATCTGCCAACTACAGTTCCCGGCTCACCCACTCCACAGTCCACAGCTTCACTGGCAACCTGAGCAACTTGAACAACCTGAGTTTTTCCGCCAGTTTAAAGTGTTTTTCATTTTTTTTTTTTCTTTTTGCTGGCCAGGAAATGAAAAATTGCCAAAAACATGCCACGCTCTGGTCTGTGGCACACACATGCATGTTGCACATAATTGGCGTTTATGCCACGAGCAAACCGGCAAAATGCAACCTGCAACTTGCAACAACAACAACAACAACTGTTGCTGATGCGTTCGCTGATACGCCCTGTGCCAGTTGTTGTTGCCAAATGTTGCCCATTTTTGGGGTGTGTCGCCCCCAGTCAAATGCGCTCACTCACTTAACCTTTGAACTGACAACGTGTTGTTGTTGTTGCTGCTGTTGTTGTTGTTGCCGTTTGGTGTTGCATTGTTTGTCGCAGCAACAGCATCAGCTGCAGAAAACGTGATTAAATTAAATTAACGTTCGCTTCCTACCCGCCAGCAGCAGCAGCAAACACAACAACCATATTTGTGTTTTTTTTTTTTTTGAGGCATGTGAAATTTAGTCATTAGTTGTTGCTATAGCCAAACCATTAGCGCACACTTGCCAACCACGCCCACCAATTCGTGATGATGTTGCTGGTGCCGTTGTTAACGGTTTGCCGCTTTTGCAGGTGGCAAGTCAAGTTTGCGCAAACCGTATTTAATTTTTCGTTGGCATTGAAAATGCAATCGCAATGGGAAAATACTTGAGTGGACATCACAGGATCGAAACTGGTTCAATTGGGGAAGTTTTTAATTTACATTTATCTCTGATCTCTGGATTTATACATGCAGGTCATTAATTATTTAGCAATTACTCTCAAAACTAATGCGACTCATATTATTTAAAGCTTTCTCTGATTTATCACAAACATTGGCTATAACCCAAAGTGTGTCCATTTAACAAAATAAATAGGCCTGTTTGAAAAACAATTATTCAAGTAAATTTATAAGATCAATTTTTACATGCATTTATTACCTTTGTTCTGACAATAAAACTAGTCTCTCCAGAATGCCGAAGGCCGCAAGGAGACCATCGTTAAATCAATAAATTATATTTGTTTCGACACTCAAGTGGACTATAAACAACTTCTTATTGGCTTCCTGTTGAAATCGCACAGTTCGCAATTTCTCATCAGCATCGATTCCAAAAATGGTGCGGATGTTTATCTGTCTGGACGGGCAGCAACAACAAACAAGAGCAGGAACATCAAAAAACAAACAAGCAAAAAAACAACAAAGGCAACAACAACAACAACAACAAGATTAACAAGATATCAATTTACTGCACAATATTTGTGGCTTATTTTCACACGCTGCCGCCACTTGAACCCCGAGGCAGGACAGACAAGAGATTAAATATGATGCATGCCTACAGTGGAGCCCATGCAAAATGACTCAGTGCCCCCCCAGTGGAACGGACGGCCGACAGACAACTCTGACTGACCAATCATTGATTCCACAAGTTTTATTTTTTTTTTTTTGGGAGAATTATATCAGGGAGCTCGAAAAGAGTTCGTTAAAAACAGCTGTTCGTTGTTCTTATTCTGGGACATGTCATGCAACAGCAATGCAACAACAGGAAATACAATCAGCGGGGGCGTTGCAACTGTCGCAACTGTAAATGAAAACCTTTTTCCAAAAAAAGAAAAAAACCAATTCAACTGAGGCACGTCACATGCGCTTTTCCTTTCACGAATCGCGCGTGTCGCTTGGCCAGCGCCAAAAGCCATTAACATAAAAATGAATTTCGCTTTTCGCGTCGCCATATCGCAGCTACCAAATCGAACAAGCCAAGCCAACCAGGCCAAATGAAGTTGTAAGCGCTGCAGTCGGACGTTAAAGTTGGAGCTGAAGTTGGAGCCGAAGTTGGCGCTGAAGCCTGAGCTTAAAGCTGGCACTGCAGTTCATGATGTTACGTGGCCAACAACAAAAATAAATAAAATTAAGGCGAAACGCAATAAATTTCACAAACGCGCGCAACAATTAGAAACGAAGCAGCGAAAAACAGCACTACTAAGAATGCGCCACAGCAGCGTGGACGAACTGGCTGATACCCTGTACTTGAAAACAAATGTATAGTTGGTTGTTGTGCATACAATTATTATATTATAGTATTTTTAAATTATATATTGCTCAATGAATAAACTTGCACAGATCGTATAATAATTGAAATCAGATTAAATATTTAAAGATATAGAAATAAATTCAGTTTTGTATAACATACTTAATGCTCAAGCTTAAGGCGAGGGTAGCCAAGTTATAACCAATTAAGCTTAATAATAATTAAAATTACTTATATACATTCATGCACTACTTTTTTCTTCTACTCTCTCCTTCTTGCAATCCCTCCTTCTTCTACGCCTTAAGCATTATGCTACCCTTTCTCAAAAATGTTTTGCCTACAGGGTATACGAAAAACGCAACTAACGACAAGCCAAACATTTTACGGCTATCGACGATTGGACGCCATCGACATCGACATCGATTGCCATTGCGTCGGTGGCTGCACCGATGCAGACTTCGACTTCGACTGCGAGTTCGACTTCGACTTCGACTGCGACTCCGACGACGACAACGTCGTTGGACTCGTGCGCAAGCGCGCCGATAATTTCTTGTTATCGACGCGCAATGATCACGTAAATTATGTCGAGGACTGCCATGAAAAAAAAAATCACTCGCCGGTGCAGACAAAATGAAAAGCGACTAGCAAAACACCAAAAATAGAGGCGAAAAAAAAAACATGCAAAGCGACGGTAAATTGTATATTGGAATGCATGCGATAGGCATTTAGAGCTAGCTGCAAGCACTGCCAAGCCAACAGCAGTAGACCGGGCCTAGACGTTTATCTGCTCGATTGTTGCGCATTACCAAATCGACCATGTCAAAATTGTAGGCAGATAAGTATTAGATATGGAGAACAAATCTTTAACCATACTCGATTGTTTGCCATATTGAAATTGAAATAATTTTGGAATGTAAAGCATAAGAAACTGTGGATTGTCTGGCAGAGCCTGGGCTGTATTAGGGGTAGTTTTTCACAGTTATAAATAGTCTTTCTGCCACAGATAACAGTTGTGGATAGCATGGGATAAGGCAAATACAAACATGAGTACTTCATATCGGATATTTATGGAGAAACTGACCCTGTACAAACACTATTTATAGCGCTGTCTTGAAGTGGCAGCTTCAGCTCCGTCTAATTAAGATAAATACACACACACACACACACACAGAGAGCATGGATATAGGGGCGGTGGGGCAGGAAGGGCGACAGGTCGAGGGCTACATTGTCATGGAGTTGGCTGTCATGTCATTGCAGTTGAAGCTGTCACAGAGTGAGAGTGGCAACATTTCAGTTAACGCCGTTCGCTCGTCGACTAAACCGTAGCAACGGTTGTTAACACGCCAGTTGCAAGTTGCCAGTTGGCAGTTGCACCTTACCAGCAACAACAAATTGCAGACGACACAAAAGACACAACAACAACAACAGCAGGAGGAAGAAACAGAGCAACAACAACAACAACATTTTGTACAAGTTGCCTTAACGAAGACAACGCCTTCGGCTCCTACTTTTGTGACTGCAACTAGCGCCACCTACACACACACACACACACACACAGACACGAGTACTCGAGTAGGTGTGGACTGGGTGCCGATTGTGCTGTGTGTGTGTGTGTGTGTGTGTGTGTGTGTGTGTGTGTGTGCGAGTGTGTTTCCAGAGATTTTTATCTGCTTGGCATTCTTTGTAGCCGAAGTGCCACTGACACTGCCTACAGGTCTCGGGACACGATTGCGATACCCCTCTGGTTGTTGTACCGGGCAGTCAACGGAAGTCAGTAAACTTTCAGGGTTATTATTATGCGCGGCTTGTGGGCAGTGCAGTTCCATTGAAGCTGTCAGTGGCTCTGGCAGACGGCAAGACAAGCCCAAGCAAAAATGAAAACATCTTCAATGGAAATGAATTGACAGTTGCCAAAAATTATTTCGAGCTGTGGTCATGAAAAGACTCACATAAATCAACAGTAACAGCCAAAACTCTGCTCTCTACCAGTTAGCCACAATCTGAAGACGTACATTGAACTCTGCGGCTTAATGGCATCAGTTCTATTCATTATCTGTCTGCCCCTTTTGATTTGCAAAAAATAGTCGAAAGCGAACAATGGGAGACCGACGACAAAACAACTGTTGACCCAATTTAGAGAGAGAGAGAGAGAGAGAGAGCAGTCAACGCCCGCATAATATCGGCTATATGGCAATGGTTAAATGGTCAAACGTTGATCAATTCTATGATATTGCATATTTATGACACCGCCGCCAGCTCAATTAACAGATATTCATACAACTGACAGATCAATAATAATTGCCAGCCATGGCGCAAAGCAATCAAACTCAAGTACACAGCGACTATTATCGCGATATTTGCAAATATTGCACGTTCCATATAAATAATTATATATCGATGCATGTGCAATCTATCTACGTATGTGCAATTACAGCAATAGCAACAGCAAACCGATATCGGCTGGCAATTATGCGCTGCGGTTCTCTTTGATGCACTTAACATATATTTTTATATAATAATATATATTTATATGAGTTTTGATTAACTACAACTTGCAGAGCTGTTTATATGCTTTATATGTTTTCGTTAATTTTCATATTTATTTTTATAGTCTACTAAATCTTTGGCTTCTTTGGGTCTCTTTTAGTTTGTATGCGATTCTTATTGAAATGTTGTACTCTGCATTGCGGTTACGTACTGGATCAACATGTGGGTTCATGAATAAATCCATATGCATATACATATATACATATATATATATATATATATATATATATATATATATGGCTGATGTGTGTGTTTTTCGTGTTTGTTTACCTGGCCTGTGGTTGACAGCGACCCGTACTTGTGCTTAATATCAAATAACGCCTTCCTTCAAGCGATATCAAGCCCATTCATATCTGAAGTTATTCTGTTCAAAGCTATGCAAAGCAGGTGAAAGTTTCAGATGGGAACTAAAATCAAAGTTGCTACTAAAGCAGCACAAGTTGAGTTTAGTCAGCGCTTAAAAAAAACTTTCAATTGTCATTTTGTTCAATCACATTTCACATTTCATTCCTTACACACAGAGATATACCATAAATTATATCTTTTATATCATATAAATACAGTGCGAGTGATTCAGAAGTCGTTATGCGAACCATTTGGTGGGCTTATCAGCATTTATAGCAAATGACTCTGCGCACATAAAAAAAAAGTCTGTAAACTATAAATTAACTTTGATTTGGAATATTCAACTGTGGTTTATTTGCTTAATCTATTAAATCCAAACGCATATTTAATTTGTATTTAGCTGTCACAGATTTCGGTATTCAATTTCAACTGGGATGTTTTCTAAACCCACACAAATCAGCATTTGCTTCCAAGCTGTGATTGTGAGAAAAAAGGGTGTCACCCCTTGTTCCAATTTACATATGTATATATATATATATATATATATGCGGGTGCAGATCTTCCAGTGACACATTTATGGTCTGTACTAAAAAGTTCAATGGACTCGACAAACTACAAAACACATTCGCAACATGTGTCTTGTGGGTGTGTGTGTGTGTGTGTACTGTTTGTTCATTGTAAATCCGTACAGACAACAACATGTTGCCATGGCCAAGTGCAATAGCCGGGGCAACATTGTTGCACACATCTGTGGCACTCACCTGCCGTTACATCGAGCCAATCCCAGTCAATTCCAGATATCAAGTTTAATGCTCGCTAATCCAATAAACTGCATCCAATAAGTGAAAACAGAAATAGTTCAAGTGGAAGTCTGATTAAAAATGCAGCAGCACCAGCAGCAGCCAGCAGCCAGCAGCCAACAGTTACCAGAGTTGCCACAGTGGCTGATAAGAGCGACTGCGACTGCGACGCACTCGAGTCTCGACTCTGACGTTTTTATGGTATGCAATTATGGTCTTCAGATACAGATACTGCAGCGCACTGGCAGAGATACAGATACAGATGCAGTGGCCAAGGCGGTTAATAAATGCATTTCAGTTGTTCACTCAAGTGGAAAATTTTTTCTTATTTACTTATTTATGATTTTTGAAGTGCATGGGGCAAGGGGCTTGGGGGGGTGTGCACACTGGCCACTTAACTTTGAACTTAACATTTTTTTATTGTTGCTCATCTCACTCTGTCTCTATCTCTCTCTCTCTCTCTCTCGCGATGCCTCCTCTCTTCATTTATTCATTAGTTTTTGTGCACTTTTTCGTTATCAGCAATTACAAATGCATTGACCTCGTTTCTGTTTCGGCTTCGGTCTTTTTTCGGGCTTCGGCTTTCTGGGACACCAAATGTTGCCAAACATTCAATGCGAAGGCACAGTAAACAAAAAAAAAACAACGCCGAGGGGGGCGCGGCCGCAATTGGTGCACAACGGAAGCCAGATATTTATATATATATATATATATTTTTTTTTTATATATAGAGTTGTGAATGTATGTAGATTTCTTTAAGCAACAACTAAACATACATTTAAATGCATCACTGCACACAAAAGCAACAACTGCAACAATAATCAACAACCACCGCGCCGCGTTTTCGTTTCGTCTTTTCGTTTGTTTACGCACAAGGCAAGAGCAATTGCTGTGTATTCTGTTTTATGGAATGTATATTTGTGGATGGTGAATTGTTGTCGACTCGCACCGGTCAACGTGTGACTGAAAACTGAAAACTGACAAAACAAAAACCGAAACTGAAACCAAAACCGAAACCGAAACTGAATTCAAAAATGAAACAGTCGTTAAGCGTAGCGCTCAAACTGCTGAGAGACAGAGAAAGAGAGAGAGAGAAGAAGAGAGCAAAAACCGTAACCCGAGCGAAAAAGAGAGTGGGTGTGTGGGCGAGAGCGACGGTCACGCAGCGAGAATGGCAGTGGGAGGAGTAAGGGAGAGAGTGTTTGCGACAATTTGGTTGAGTGCATGCGCATACTGTATACACAATGCCCGGGAGGGGGGAGGTGGGGGTCGAGCGCAACAAAACGGTGCTCAATTTGTTTTGTTGCTGTTTACCTCTGCTACTCCCCATGGAGGGGTTACGCTAACTGCAGCGCAGGGTTCAGTGTTACACAGCGAATGTTTACCACGACCCGACAGTCGAACGTCAGCCGAATGCACTCAGCCGACACGAGCCGAGTGCTAGTCGAAAGCATTTCTTGGCCAGAGAGAGAGAGAGAGAGAGAGAGAGTCATCTACACTGGTATTCAAATGAACATAATATAATACTAGTTTTTGAATATATTAATGTAAATGTATCCCAAATACTTGCAGACAGTTTCCGGAATTGGGGAAGGCCTGTCAAAATATTTTCAGAATTCTCTTTAGGGAAAGAAACTAGCCGCTTACTGTTTTACGACCTCTTTCTACAATTTAAAAATAATTTTTACTGTCGCCAGGTCAAGTGCTTTTTGAAGACGAGTCCCGACGGTATTCGAAATATTTTGTTACGTATTCCAAAAAAAAACACTTGAGGAGACAACAAAAAAAATATTTAAAAATAGGAAAGAAACTAAACAAAAACACTATGTTTTGTAATTATTAAACTAATATGTTTAATGTTTATTATATTATTTAATATATTTCGATACAATGAAGCTTCAACTATCTACTAAACTTTATTCCTAAGCCAATAATAACAACAACCTCTTTTATTGCTTTAAAATCGAAGACAACTCCATTAAATTGTACCGTTCTGAACTCGGAAATGCACTGCCTATAGTGTTACTACATATATATAATAATGTTAAACATACACGCGATTTATAGATAAGTATTTTATTATTTTTTGCAGCTGTCAGGTGCAAAACGTAAAAATGCGACAGCAAAAGATAAACCAAACTGAGTTCGTGGAAATATTGCTTATCTATATCTATAAAATAAAAATATATAATATACAATAGTAAGGAAAATTTCACAAATATTTACTAGCGATGGATGGTAAACATGATGATTACTTTCGGAACTGTTAAACATTCTCGACACAGAATGCATATTAAATAATCCATAGAAAATTGTGCTACAAATCATTTTAATTGCGACTGAGAATTGTAAATCAAAATGCATGCTTAATGAGTACGCATAAGGATTATAAAATGTAGAGCCGTAAAATCGTCTTGTTTGACACTTGACGTTGCACGAGATGCAATACACTTGTGAAGCACAGATGCGAGTATCTGACAGATGCACATTCCATGTATATATTTATATATGTATGTATGTATGTATATTTAAATGTGGGCATGCATGTAAAGAGGGTACTGCATCTGGGCATTGTGCTCATTATGAATGCCTCGCCCCGGCGCCGCATTGTCGGCTTTAGGGGTTGCACCGCTCGTTTATGCTGTTCTTCCCCTCGATTATGTAGGGTAATAGTCGAGTTCGGCTGAGCTGTTGATTTACTGCCTCGGCTTTTCACAATTGCCGAGTTGTGGTGAAAGTGGCGTTAAAGATCTCCCATGATAACCACTAGCGGCTTTAATATGCGCAATCAACTCCAAGCGGGGTGACTTTAAGTTCATCATCAAACTACACAACAAAAAAAGGGGATGCTTAAAGTTCATCAAAATATTTTTGTTGTTCCAACTGGCACAGCTGTCCACTTGGGTTTATTCAACTCGAAAGCACAAAGTAAAGCGTCATCAAATCCCCGTATGTGGCACGTTTCCGATTCACAAAGGCTGACGGCTGCACAGGGGGCGGGCAGCCGTAGATGCTGCGCAGACACACACACACACACATATACATCTATAATAATATATATATATATAAAACTGTTGCGTGCTTTTGGGCGCGCCTTCAACACGAAATTGGCGCACTCGTGCACTGGGCCAGACTCTGCTTTGGGGTTGGCCGCATTTTGGGGTTTGGGGAGTTGGAGGTGGGCTTGCTTTAAGGTGTGTCCATGCATGCATTATTACAGAGCAAAGACAAGCTAAAGTTATTCGGGGTTGGCACATTTCAATTACCCAACCGTCGGCATATCCTTTTGACACGCACGATACGACGCAATCTGTTTAATTGAGGTGTTTAGCCGTCTGAATATTTAAAGCCAGCCAAAGGCGATGCACATAAAGCAGAGAAGGTCATAATCATAAATTAGACACGCGACTCTCTCTAAGTGCCACTTTATCCACCAAGCAAACGACAAGTGTGCGATTGAAGCTGATAACACACACGGAATATTCACTTTCCAAAGATAGGGTTAGGGTTGTAGGGGGATCTGAAGCTGAAGGCTGACCCAAGATAGGGCTGTAGAAGGCTCTTATGATGAAGAGAGCCGCATATAGCAAGCAAGTGCTCTTCATTGAAATAATCTTTTCCTATTTTAAGTTGTTTTTCTCGATATGCACACTTATCAATCGATAGTCACATCTCCAGTAATCACAATAAACAATAATTATGATGACATAGAAACCCCCAACCTGACAAAAATTCTTGAATTCATGTGAAAATTAGGGCTCAGAAGGGGACCCAATAGATCCTACTAGAGCGCAGTGCATGAATACGATTAAATCTATCTGATTAAATCTATATCTAACACTCTATATGCATTTCTCTTATCGAGTTCCGCTCTCTCTGGCAGTTATTTCTCATGCGGAACAAGTTTACAATACATTACTCAAAACACTTCCACCCACTCTCTCTTGCCAATTCAATGATAGTTTTGAGAAATTTGGTAAAGCTAGCAATTAATTCTTAACTAATTCCATCTCTTGTATTAATTTTTTAGCTGTGACTCAGTCATATATTCTTATGGATTTTATGCTTTTTGGTTTAAAACTCTAGTAAAAGAACATGTACGTTTTTTAGCTAGTCTTGTGCCATGCATAGTCACAACTTTCCAAACAGGCAAAACCTTACGTGTCCATAACTAATTTGAAGTGAAAGACCACACAAAAGAAGCCGGTTGCTGTCGACTGCCACTAAGTATGTAGTATAAATTGTGGCTGGCCATATTTAAATAAGACAAAGTGCTGACATTTCGTGCTCAGCAGCGTGCCCATTAGCCAGTCAGGCCGAAAGCAAAACGATTATTGGCTCAGTGTGCGCCAAATACACCCACACAACACACACAACACACACCACACACACCACACACACCACACACAAATGCACAAATGCACAGATGCAATGGCCAACAGTGAGCACCATAATTAAGTGGCCCACTCGGACAGCAGAATTGAAGAACTGAAGCGAAAAAATTGTGCCAAATGTGGAGGGAAAGAGAAAAACATAAAGTAAAAGTGCAATTATGAATATGAATGTTAGCAGAAACGATTCACATGCATTTTGTTCGCTATTTGGATTTCGAGTTGGAGTTGGGGCTGGAGCTGGAGTTGGCTACTGTTTGAATCGAGCACGCAGCTGGCAGCTTGAAAACAGCTTGAAACTGGCAGCTTGACGCATGCGCGGGCTGCTTGCGTAACAGTCGGTACCGAAAGTAATGTGACAGGCGTTAAATGCGATGCAATCGATTTGATTTGCAATCTGTGATGACTTTAATTGAAAAACCACCAGACTGACAATAGCGGGCGTGGGCGTGGCAGAGATACAAACCAGCAGTACATCAAGTGGTGCTCAGTTAGGTGTGTGTGTGTGCGTGCGTGTGTGTGTGGCACGACAGCTGTAAGGAAGTCAGTCGGTCGCTAATGCAAATGCACCCACGCAAATTATGAAAAATTATGCACACCATGCGGCAAATTTGTTGGCCAAGTCGGCGCTTTTGGCTTCCTGGCCAAATGGGCAACAACAGATAGCGGTTTAGACAGTGGGAGGGAGAGCAACAAAAGGCCATTTCACGCCGCAAAATGAAACAAATTTTGATGTGGCCACTGTGAACAGCACGAGCATTGAGACTTGACTTTCTGCGGAAACATCAGCAGTATGAGTGTCCAGCAGCTGCTCTCTCTCTCTCTCTCTCTATCTCTCTATCTATCTCTCTCTCTCTCTCCCTCTCTCTCTGTGTCTTTTTTATACAGCCCCCACCAACCCCCTTTGGTTTTGTCTTTTGGTCTGCTTTAGCATTTCGTAAACGTTGCGTCTTTAAGCTGCTTGCTGCCTTGTTGTATAATGAAACCGTATCCGTTTTTTTGTTTTTTTTTTTGTCATCCAGCGTAATGGGATATTTTTGCAGCTACCTTCACGCTCGCATTGAATTCAAATTGTATATTCGAATTTCTGCTTATGACCAATAATATTTCAGTCTGCTGTTAAAAACAAAAAGGGCTACACAGAATACCAAAGGCAACACAAAGACGAAACCAAATGAAGAATGTTCACAGCTCTGTAATTTAAATCTTACTCGCTTCAGCATACCAAATTTTATAGCTTCTTTTTTTTTCTTCACTTTTTGTCATTATAGTTGTTGTTGCTGTTGTTGTTGTTGTTGTTGTTGTTGCTGTTGCTGTTGTTGTTGTTGTTGTTATTGCTGTTGTTGTTGTTGTTATTGTTATTGCACATGCGTAATATTTGTTGTTGTTTCTCTTTGTCTTATAGCCAGACAAAAATCATTCAAGTGCCACAAAATATTTTTGTGAAATTAGTGGAAAGCTTGAAAATGTTTGCGCATCAACTCGGCAAAAAGATATGCGCGTAATTTTTTTTAGTATTTTAAGTACTTTTGTAGAAATGTATAAATTTTCTGGCTTTCTGCGATTTGAAAAGCAACAATTTTTTAGAAATCTCCGAGGGAACTAGCGTAGTATCATCATATAAAAGCTTTTAAAATTACAAGCTTTTAAAATTACAACAAGAGAGAAATTAACTCTACGATTGTCCACAGAACTTTGAAAGCATTCATTGAAATAAAATAAATACTTAAAACTTTACAGATCTATATTAATTCCGAATGGTATCTTCGTAACAATGACGCTTATCTCATATGCAGTTTCAGATTCAACTTTCAAAATGAGTAATTCTGAGGCATTCTTTATGAGATTCCTATCTGTTTTTTTATTAATACCACACACACACAGACTGCAAACAAATCACTCACATTAAATGTGAACACATTTCTCGAAGATCTCACACGGCTTTTACTTTTGTTTTAAGCGTATTTCGAGCTGTGTTTTTAATGCGCTTGAAAACCTTTTAAAATTCCTTTTCATTTCGTTTCGTTTCGATTCGTTTCGATTGTTGACTTAAGCTACTTTCGTTATTCTTAAGAAGAACATCTTTCGCTTTTTAACCAGCGACAGCGACTGGCCTAAAGGAAAAGTGTTGGCCAAACAGATCTTAATCGTCGTTCTTGAGGCATCATCTTTTTGGCTTTTAGCTTTTTGTTTTGTCCACAATATTGGGCTTTAAGTGTTGCTTTGTGTGTTCTGCAAAGCTGCAGTTGTTCAAAGTAGACTTGTTGTTGTTGCTGTTATTGCTGTTCAGCCTGACAACGTCAACATTAATCACTGTCAGCAGCCTGGTCTTTTTCTGTTCTGGGACTGGGTTTTGGACCTGGGCCACCTCATCGTCACGCTCGGTCTTTTTTTATATATATTTTTTTTTTTTTGTGCTGCGTCTGTCTGCATGTGATTTCATTAATTTCGCATTCCGATGCGCAGCAGCGCAAAATTCCATGTAGCCAATCTGTGAGGCAACCCCCTCCCCCTCTCTGTTCCCCTCCCTCCATCCCTGGATCGTTATGGCACCGGCACAGTCATGGCAGCCATGAGGAAGTGCAAAGTGTTGCACATGTGCATCGCACTTTAATTTTTATACGCTGATCGTTTTTCTACACATATACATAAATAATTTTTTGATTTTTGTTTTGTTTTGTTTTGTTTTTTATGCAGCGCTTTGATCAATCAATTCAACTGGCGTCGTTTATCTGTTTCAAGGTTTATTTACTGCCAGAGCCAGAGCCACAGGCAGAAGCAGAGATAGACAGACCAGGCTGGAGCCAGTGGCCCCTTTGGCCATAAAATATTTTAATTGAATGATCAAAATCGGATGCTCGTCGATTGCACAGACGACACAGCACACACACAACACAACACAACCCCATCCACCCAGCTACTCTGCCGGACTGCATCCACTTGAGAAATATGTGTCGAACAGAAATATGAATTTCAAACGACAATCGGGCGCCAGTTTCAATTCCAAAGACCGCATGACCCACAAATAGCGCTAAGCTCTCGTCGCCAAATTGCCAAATTGGGCATCAAAAAAGCGACAGCAGCAGCAGCAACAACAACAACAACAACAACAAAAGAAACATCAACTGCAATTGCCAATTTTCCAAACAACATTTACGAGGGTGTACCAAATTATCTTATAATCAGGAAATATGCCAATTATTTATTATGATTTTCACTTTCGCCAAAATGATAATGATAAATTTCACAAGCTTGGGGAAATTACAGTTTGGCATAGAATTTTATAGTCTCTGTTTTCACAAATGTTTGGCTTTGTCAGTTTTGAAAATTATTTTATTCAAAAGCAGTTCTTAAAAAAAACCAATTATGTGAAACAATTTGAGCATTTTTCTGATTTGAAAATTACTTAATTTAAAAACAATTCTTGAATGAAATACGCTTGCCTAAAAGCATTTTTACCAAAGGAGAGCCGGGCATGTATCGCAGACTTGGATATTGTATATATAGCTATAGACTGGGATATATGCCGTGCAGTTAACTGTATAACTAGGTAATCTATCGGCTATAGCATAACTATATGTAAATACCAAATATGATAAGCAAATATTAAATCATTATTTTGCCTAGTTTAAAGAGTTAAAGCGGAAAACTTGTTAGGCGCACCTCGCATGTTTTTTATTATTATTATTTATATTTTGAGATTTATTTGCTGTCGCTGCAGAGTCACAGTGAGAGACGCATCTGCCATGCTTGGCTACACAGTCGACTTTAGCTCCAACTTGGACTTGGATCAGCAGCTGCGATGTAGTCGCCATCGCCATCGCCATCGCCGCCGTCGTCGTCGTCGTCGTAGCCATGTCACCTTGTCGTTTTGCTGGCTAAGTCGGTCGCACATGTCGCGGCATGCCATTTTAGGATTTGTGGCCGAAAAACCAAAAGAAATAAATAAAAATGAAAAAAAAAAAATGAAAAAAGTAATGACATATACATATGCATACATATGGTATGTTAGTACGTATGTATGTATGTATGTATGTATGTATGTACGTTGTAAGTGCAACATGGGCCGCTTATTTTGGGACCGTGTTGTCTGTAGAAAGTGCCGCCAGCAACAAATCACAGCCGCTGCTGCAGTCGCGTCTCATTATTTTTATTTTTATTTTTCTTTTCCTTTTCTTTTTTGCATACGGCCATTAGCGTTGACAAGGCAGAACCACAAAGAAGTCACCACTCGCCACTTGAAAGTGAGCGCCAGCTGTTGCCAATTTCCGCATTTAGTGTCATATAGCCGTAGCCGTAGCAGCAGCCGTAGCAGCAGCAGCAGCAGCAGCAGCAGCTCCTCCAGAATTCGCTTTGACGACCCCGACCCCGAACGCGACTCGCTTTCATTCAGCTGACTGACTGCCTGCCTGGCTGCCTAGTTGGTTGCCTGCCTGGCTGCCTGCCTGCCTGATTGCCAACACGTTGCGAAAGTCACATAAATGGCAAAGACATGTTGCTGTTGGTAAGCGGTGCTTTTAATTGACCAACAAATTACATGCTGCATGTTTGCCTTTCGGCCAAACCCTGCAATAGATGACAAGCAAAACCAGCGTCGAATGACTAATTGGTCACCATAATGGTCACATTCGGACCCAGACTCAATATCAAACGTAAACGACAAACTCAAAACTCCGTACTCAACGTCCGAGTTGGCTTCACCAACAGCTGCACACTGGTTAAAATCGTTTAGCAATCAATTACATTTTCAAGATTTTAAATCTAAAAATAATAACTTGTCATTTGGAGAGCATAAGATGATTATAAACCAAATGCCTGGATTTCATTTTCTTTAAATTAAAAATAAGAGCTTGATAACTAATCAATTTTATCTTAATCAAATTGAAGTACTAAATCAATATAATTACTCAAAACATAACTAAAATCGTGAAAATATGGAAATGTCAACAGTTTTAGAAGAAGTTTAAAGAAGCAATTAAAGTGCAGCAAAAATCTAGATAAGACTTGTGAGGTTAAAAAGAAGAAAACAAATCCAGAAAAGAAAACAAAACCAGCAGAATACAACTAGATGACTAAGTCTATAATCTTCTTTGTTATCGAAAAAGTTAAAGCTGCAGAACAAATTTCGAATGGAAAAAGCTGTGTAATGTTGACCACTGTGCAACATTTTTGGGCTGGGCGGCCGCTGCTGCAGTTCGTCAAGCCATTCACACACGATTTAGCGCCACCGTCGTCGCCGTCGCCACGGGATCTCATGTGATGAATTTGCCGCCAAGACAGCGTCGCCAGAGCATTGGCAAAGTTGTTGTTGTTGTTGTTGCTGCCTTTTGGGTGGTCGGCAAGTCGTCGGCACAACTCCTGCGGCTTAAATGCTTCGACAAAAAAAGTTCAATTTGCGTTGGCATAAAATGACTAAATTATTCATTGCAGGATTTTGCTGGCTGCAGCACAGCCACAGGCGGCAGCCGCTGATCGTACTGCGAAAAAACACTTTCGCTCTCATGCGAGGAGTGCGCGACACACCCGCTCCAAGAGCTCAACGCCGGGTTCAGAGAGCTCAAGCCAATATGCCAGACAATTTGGTGTGTAATGCTCATGTTTAAGACTCGACAAATAAACAAAAGAACTCGGCTGCGGTTTGCCACTTGATGCATGTGGCCAGGCAAACTGGATCCAACTCATTAGTACTGCCAGCCAGCCAGCCAGCCAGCCAGCCAGCCAACCAGCCAGTCAGTCAGCCAGCCAGCAAGTCAGCCAGCCAGCCAGTAGTCTAGTAGTCGAGCCCAGATCGGAGACACGACGCCTGGCAAGCTATTGTTGTCTGCGCTCGCCAGCTCTACCTGGGCTGCCGTTTAATGGCTGTTTCCCAAGCCACTGGGTGCTCCTCCAGACGCTGTCAGCGTCGCTGACTCTAGCCAGAAGCACGCGCCAGGGCCGCATTGTTAAACAAAGTGTTTCACTGAGTGACTGACTGAATGACTGACTGACTGACTGAATGACTGACTGACTGTTTGAATAAGTGAACAAATGACGAGCAGGCGTTGCTTTTATTGTTAGTGTTCAAGTAAATAGCAAATATGCTGCTGAAAGGTCGCTGGCTGAATGGAGAACATCCACTCCTGAAAAGCGAATAGTTTTTCAATTTTTTTGCATACCGATCTTATGAGTCGAAGATATCTTAATGAAATTATGCAAATGTTTGTATGCCTCAATGTAAATTTAAGCCCATAATCTTAAACTGGTAAAATGAAATAATATTTTGATGTTGACTCTGCCTTATCTACAGTCAATAAATGTTAACGAAAAAAAACAAGAAACAACGGCACAGCAAAGATTATATACTTGAATAGACCGGAGTCGAAATGCCGATATCTAAATTATACTATAAATATAAATAAACCGTGAAAGCTATATGATATTAATTAACTTATGCCAAGTTCCTTCAAGAAAACTGAGAACTAGTTTGCATAAAAACAGACGAACAGACGACCTTGGCTACGGCGACGACTCGGCGAGTGATGTGATCAAAAATATATATATATATATATATTTACCGGTCGAACAGTCCTATTACGATTACCCTACACTTTTTTTAAGTGTTCAAAAAGGCAACAACAAAAAGCGCCAAAAAACATTCATTATAATTATATCTTGGCGCTCGAAAGTATTTTTCCGTAACATCCCCAGTTATGAATGGAGCTTCAGGTACTGGCTGCATAACATATAGCTAAATATAGATATGGCTGGTTAGAGCTGACCGTCGCTTATGTCACATTTGTGTAAATCGCAATCGATCAAACCTGGGGCATAAACAGTTAACAGCCCTATAATCAGGCAACAATTTGCCACAGTCACCCACAAAATGGCAGCAAATGGCAGAAACTCATGCAACTTCCTTATTGCCCGACAGCGCATTGCATAAGCCAACAAATTGCAACTGCAACTGCAACTGAAACTGCAAATGCGATCGATTTAAAACAGAAACAGAAACCAAATATAAATTGGATGAGCCATGTGTTTATGAATGAAAACTTAAAAGAAATGTCAGACATGAAATGCAATGAAATCGACTAGAAACCATTGCCAATCCGTAGCCAAATGAGAGAGCGGCGTCTTTGAGGGCGACTGTGGCGAAGCAGCGTTGCAGCGTGGCAGGCAAGGCAGGAAGCTGCCACAAAACGACGATCGACGATTGCAATTGTCTGCGTCGGCAACTGCGTCAACGTCTGCCACAGCGGCTAAAATGAAAGGCTGCAATGTGAGGCAAATGATAGACAGGCAACTGTCTGAGCTGACTGGGCGACTAGCTCTGCTGTGGGTCTCTCGCTCTCTCTCTCCCTCTCTCTCTCTCTCTCTCTCTCTGCCCAGCCCCCTCTCACTACAATTCTCCCCCCCTTCTCTCAGACTACCTCTTTGCCTCTGACTCTCTTGCTGCTTGCAACGGAAGCGCAAAAATAGAAAATAATTTTGAACTTTGGCGGCGGCGTTTGACTTATTGCCTACTGATTTGCAGACAAATCAGTTTGGCTCCAAGGCAGCGAGGCAGTGCCAGTGCGAGTGCCACATGTGCCGCCACATGTTGCATGTCCAAGTCTCCCTCTCTCTCTCTCTCTCTCTGTGTCTATGCCTATTTCTGTGTCTGTGTGTGTGGGTGTTGCATATAAATAAATTGTAATTTAGTTTGGCACAGGATGCACATCATCGGACTACAAGCTGGAGTACTCACACTAGCGCCAGCTGCACTCCAAAGAGAAAGTGAGTGTTTGTTAAAATTTGACAGGTTCATTTGACAAACAGGCAGCGTACTTAACTACAAACACACACACACACACACACACACACACACACACACACACACACACACACACACACACACAGGAAAACACAGACACAACACTTGCGATTAGAAATGAAATCGAAAGCATTCACAATAAATCTTAATCAATCAGCTTGCAACGTATTTTAAATTTAATCATTATATTGTTTAGCCTTTAAAGTAACGATTAATTGGTTTTAGCTGGGAATTAAATTTGAATGGAGTAATATATATATATAAAAATATTGAATGATTGGTCAGCTTTACACAAGTTCACGACAGCCGTGAATTTTTATAATCTGAAAATTACATGCATCTTCAAACCCACAAAGTATATAAAAATTAAATATATATATAATATTATGGCTTATCCAAAAATTAATTGAAAATATTAGCACCTTGTTAAAATTCCCATTGAAAGGATAACGAAAAACATATTTATGAAATAAATAAAAGTTTTTACAAGTAAAAATTCTAGCAAAGCCAAGAAGAATGTAGACTTTTGAATGATTACAACTCTACACTTCCGTCGAGTAAGCTTGGAACTTTCAAAGCCAAGTAGAACTCCACAATTAAATGACACTACTAAAATAGTGTGTGGCACTTTGCAATTATGGCAAATAAAGTGACCATGGTGATAAGTTATGAAGTAATGTGGCAGACACCAATTCACTGACAGTCTTCAATTGGAAATGCATTGAGCATCCACGGGGTCCACAGGCATAACGAGGTCAGTTCTCATAAGCGTTGCCTATAAATCATGTTATGTGTAAAAAAGAAAAAAAATATACAAATAAAAATTCAAAAAAAATGGGCAACGCCTGTTGGCTGCTGGCAGCTGCCACAGTTGCCACAGATTTCCGCCTGGAGGCAGCGTCAACTGCATTTTAACCCAATTAGAGAACAGGTTGGCACCTTCAAACACACACCAACACACCAACACACACACACACACACACACACACACTTACACACACAGCGACATTTCACATTTCAATTTGTGTGCCAAATTTTGTGGAGCAGTTAAGTTGTTATTTTTATTTTTGATTTGTTTTTGTTTTTTTTTTTTCTATCGGCGCCTGTTTCGACACCATCTTGGCGATCTTATCAGCGCTGCCTGTCGCTGTCAATTGTGTATACAGGGCGTCATTAATTTGCTTAGTTTTTTTGGGTTAGTTTTGTGTGTGTTGTTTTTTTGGTTGGGAAAGCGCATAAAATAGAAACCCATCCGCATTTACTATCAGATCGTGTGCTTTAATTAAGTGCATCGCCTGTTCGATGCTTGTGGTGGGCAGCATTTGAATTTGTGCCATAATTCATGGAAAGTCGAAAGCCAGCCTCTGCCTCAGCCTCTGCCTCACCAGCTTCAGCTTCACTAACTCCACTCCGATCGATAATGTGCCACATATCAATAAAGAATTCCCGCATAACTGCTTTTTGTTTCTTCCCATTCAGCTTGGCTCTTGGCTCTTACTGTTTTATGTGCATATTTGTGCCTGCAGGGCATCTTCATGCCCAACTCCAACTGGCGCCACACAAATAAGTGTCAAGCCGTGCAACAGCAACCACAACAGCAACAACAGCAACAACAACAGCCAACAGCAACAGACAACAACAACAATAACAATAACGACATACCCAACACTTAATTCCACAGCACTTGTCCGCCCATTGATGAAAGTCAAGTGCCGACCAACGGCAGCTTTTTTTGTTTAGTGCACATAATTGGCCAAGTGGGTCACTGTAACTTACCTGCAAAGAAAATTAAAAAAACAAAGAGAGAGAGAAAGAGGGGGAGGGAGAGAGTGAGTAAAAAATACAGCAAGTGTGTAAAGTAATTAAACGGCTGCCATAAAGTGAGTGAAAAAGTTTGAGCTACATAAATTCGTCGTAACTGAACATGCACATTTCGCCAAATAAGCCACAATAGAAAGAAAGCGAGAAAATAAGGAAAAAGACAGAGATGGAGTAAAAAAGATATAGAAATAAAGAGAGAGAGAGAGAGAAAGGGAGAGAGCTAGCTTCAACCAATACACACCAATCATTATCTTCCAGGATACGGCAAACGAAAATTAATTTCTCATTGCTAATCAGTTTGAAAAAATTAAAAACCAAATTTAATTACTACAAAAGAGCCAAACAAAAATTAAAAAAATATAAAGTCCAGGCAATTTATTAGTCAATAACAATAATTCTACACATGGCGTCTACCAGTGGGGCAGGGGTTGGAAGACCTAATTTTGGCACGCCGAATCCTGGATGAGATTTGCCGCAATTGATTGACTCCCTCTCTCTCTCTCTCTCTGTCTTCCAAAGTTTTGTTTTACTCAAATTTGATTCTGATTCCCACAAAATATATTTCACTTCAATATTCTGTTTAGTGTAAATGGTTGAAAATAAGTAGGCCGGACTTAATCAGGCAAGAACTATGGAACCCGTAATATGGACGACTTTCATTTTAAATTTGACCAGCATCCAAATTAGAAATAAATTTTTGTTTTTTTTTTTTTTGTGAAATCTTGTACAGATTTAAATAGCAAAATTTTTGTTTAGAACTGCTAACCAGATATATTATCAATGTGTTCTCCAAGTGGACCGAGCGGCCCCTGTGATCCGTGTAGTGGGTCATTCGAGTGTGCACCCAAGTGCTACAATTCGGCTCAATTGGAGGCGCTGCCGCAATGTGCGCCACGGATACCGCCACCGTTTCCCAAATGCATAACGGTACAGCAGCCGCCGCGTCTCATCTGCAAGAAGCGGGTCGTATTCATCGAGAAAATTGTGCCCGAGCCGATGGTCGTGAATCGATGCCGCCAAATCACCATACCCAAAGTGGTCGATGCGACGCGTGTGATCAAAGTGCCCAAACTGATTTGGGTGTCGCAGATGGTGCGCGAACCGCGCGTCATCTACTATCCATCAATGATACCCGATCCCTATGTCGTCTGCTATCCGAAGCGTGTCTGTGAGCCGCGCGAGGTCTGCCAATCGATACTGTGCCAGCCGAAGCCACAGACCATTGATATACCACCGCCGCAAGAGTACTGCTGCTACCCAAACGGACCCGTCAACTATAAGCCGAGTGCCGGCTGCCCGCCCTGCCCCATTGGACCGGGCGCTCCGGGTGGCCCCTGTAGTCCATTGCCATGTTTCTCGTCGAGCCAGTATCCTGTTTGTGAGACACCTAGCGGACCCGGTGCACCATACTGACCCGTCGGACCTGGTGGTAACGCTGGTCCCAGCTGTTGGACACCCTGTGGTAGCTTGTAATCTGTCTGCGTTCATATATATATATATATATATATATATTCCGATGTATGTGCATAAATACGCGTACAAATGGCAACGAGCTTAGCACTAAAACAATAAATATTTCCCTTATATTCGACCAGATCTAAGATGACTTGTGTAGCCCAGATTGGCATATAATATATATATAATATACAGATATACAGGTTGTTTGCGTCATTTCTTTATCCTCTTATTTTTTAATTCCCCCCACAAATGCCCGCAGTTCTTCTGCATAGTCATCAAAATTTCCATAGTTGAATAACTTTTAAACACTTTAATAACCCATTCAAATTACAATAACAAAATAATATAGCATTTTTTGTTTGTTTAATGCGTTTCCGTATCAGAAACATGAAATTAACATAATTTTCATATGATTTTATTGCTTTTGTAAATTCCATATTTTTAGGGTTTTTTATGCGCCTGAATTAAATTGCTTCATTTGCGCCTGCATTTTTCAGCTGTCGCTTTGCTTTTCTTTCTTTCTTTCTTGCTATCTTTCTTTCTTGCTATATTTCTTTCTTTCTTTCTTTCAGTTGTGCGTTTTGCCACACTTTGGGCATTGTTTGAGTGTTTTAGTGTTGTGCTTATATTTTTTGGCTTGAACCAAATAAACGCATTCATAAATTATGCATTTGAATGCAAATGCTGCACGCCGGCTAATTGGTTTATGTAAGAAATATTTTGTTGGAGATTTACAAGCCCATCTCTCTCTCTCTCTGCCTCTCTCTCTCTCTCTGCCTCTCTGCCTCTCTGTCCCTCTCTCTGCGGTGCTTTGAAGAATAACAATGTGTGCTGCACGTAATGACAACTGCACGACATTGAGGCATTGAAAGCAGCCGACATGCATACGCAAAAAATAAATTGATCAAAATACACGTTACGCATACGTCACGTAAGTCCCAACAAAAGCAGAGACTGTGGCAGCGTCGGAGACGGAAGCGACAACATGCATCAGTTGCATGCAACGCCCTCGATTAGTCAGCCAAACTGTTTACTTTGGCTTAATTGAGGTCTTGACATATTACCATTGTTAGCTGCAACACACTCAGGTCCCCCTGCACTGCGCCAAAAATGCAGCTACCAAAATAATAAAAAAACAAATAAAATAAATAAAACAATCAGGATTCGAGTAGAAGTTAGTTAGTTAAAAAAACGCATACTTGACTAAGTTATTTGATGCTAGAGTTTGCAGTAAATCTAACACAACTAGATACGAATATTCCGTTTGTATTTCTGTCAGTGTAAATGCATTTGAAATGCTTGGCTTGGATTGCTGTCATTAGTACCACGATGACGCGTGAGTTTTTCAATTAGCATCGCTAATTAGGAGTTGTAAGACGTTCAAAGGTGTTTTTCAACTCTGAGCCCATTGTGAGTGGGTAAAAAGGGTATAATGAAGTTGTGCAAAAGCATGTAACAGGCAGGAGAAAGCATCTCTCAGGCGATATGCGTAATCAGCATAAAAAGCCGAGTCGATCCAGAGATGTTTGTCTGTTTGTCTGTCTGTCTGTATGAGGCGTCTGTCTATGAAAGTAAATAACAAGTTTATATAATATCATCCCTTTTCCAATATCGATAAAAATCGATTACCGTTGACAATTAAACCCAGAATATATCTTTCTAATCGAGTATATCATTTAAACAAACTTTATCAAGATCGAGTGGGAAATACATAAGAGTATCGTAATTTTATAATTGGGTTCCGGGTATCTGGCAGTCGAGCTCTCTCGACTAGAGCATTCGCCACAAAGTTAACAGTTGCTCGGCGTCACTCACACACTTGGCATGGGCGAGGTGTGAGCAATGCCCATTTTAGGGTGAGCTATCGCCTCTTAAGAGATGTGCGCGATAAGAGGAAGCTGCAAATTTGTTGACTCCAAAACACACATTTCTTAATTTTATGTTTCGTGTGTGTGAGCTGTGTGTTAATTTTGGGCCTTTGTTGATGGATTTAATTTGATTTAATTAGTTTGTTAACAACTTTAACTCGTTTTTATTATGTTTTTTCTGCTTCTATTTTTGTTCAAATGAAAGTCGAAAAATTTGAATATTGTGCAAAAACCAAACCGTTTTTATATACAAGTTACATGTTGTATATAGTGATAAATGTATGTTTGTAGTGTATAATTGGATTGTGTTTTCTTTGGCATTAGCTTATAGCCATCATTATTGTTGTTTAGCTCGATTCCACGACTCGCATATTTTTCCGGATTTCGTGTTTTTTTTTTCCATTGCTCAATTGATTTAATTGCCCGATCGAGGCGCCAATGGAATTTCAAGTATGTTCGGGTACTTAAACGTGGCCCTAAATCAAGAACAATGTGCATGACTAGGAAGTGAATTGAATGACTCGATTGTATTGTTTAAGGTCTCTGCCAGAATCTAATAATATCCACACGCAGCAGTTCCACAATCAACTTGAGCTTTTATGCATTTCATTTCAAGATGCCGCTTCATCTTGACTTGTTTTTTTATAGCATTTAGATAGGCCACAACCCAAGACATAAATCAAGGTAGTCGCCTATTGTAAGGGCATCCGAAAGTGTAAAGCTCTATGGTATAATATAGATTTATCTTGACATGTTGTTGCAACAATTCATTAGAGTTGACCAGCAGAACGTAAAGCCTATAAAGAGTCAATCCCTGGCAAATTAATCGTGTGGATGAACGACTAGAAGATGCCCTCACTCTTATATAATATTAAAAAATGAATACAGCTCAAAATTAAAGAATTTAAATAATTAAAATTCTTATTTAAATGCAAACTTCTTTATGTATAATACTAATACTATAATCTGGTATAATAAAACCGGCTACAGATTTGCATTAGCAGTGGTAACTAAACATATATTAACATAGATAAAATTCTGTAATCTATAATACCTTGTTAGCTGTTTACTTCATACTATTACAGTGTTTGCCACACACTCGACCAGCTACACAAATGCGACTTGGCCAACAAAGTTTTCAAATGGGTTAAGCCACACACACAAACAGCCACACACAGCTTTAGATGCTGGCCATTAAAAAACCCAACTTGCCACAGCGGACTATTAGGCAAAATTCTATAAAAAAAGAACGAAAAACCGAGTAAGAATGCTCTAGTCGAGAGAGCTCGACTAGCAGATACTCTAGCCTTTGACTGACAGACAGACGAACATGTTTAGATCGCCTCGACTTTAGAGCTGATCACGAATATATATACTTTATGGCTGTGAAGATGCTTGCTGCTGCCTGTTACATGCTTGTGCACAACTTAATTATACCCTTTTCAGTTGGGTGCAGGGTATAAAACTACAAGCGAGACACAACCGAAATTTGAGCTTTTTCTTCTTCTTACAGGCACCTGACTTAAGAGGCGTTCCAAATAGCGCTCCGGCTGGGGAGGTCATAAAACTGGCAGTGCCACCAGAAAAATAAAAAAAAAATAAACATCTGTGTGTATGTGTGTGTGTGTGTGTGTGTGTGTGTGTGTGTGTGTGTGTGTGCAACCAAGCAAAAGCCTTTTGGCCGCAATCGAGGCGAGCCGAGTGGGTGTTGCTTAGCCAACTTCGCTTATCTGGCCATAAAGAGCTGAAGTTGTAGCTGAAGCTTTGGCTGTCGACTTGCCCCCAAGTGGAGGCAACCACGCATGAGCGTCTTGCTCTTGCCTACGTGTTATCACGAACACTTCAAAACTGCACCGCGCAAAATGAAAAACAGAAAAACTGAAAAACCGAAAGCTGAAAGCCGAAAACCAGCACAGATCTTAAGAAGATCAAAGTAAGAAAGTTGCAGTTGGTCCACAATGACTGCTAGATGCTCTATTGTCTACATATTTTTTGGATTACTTTGATGATTTTTAGATCATTAAATTTATTATTATATAAAATGTATACCTTTAATAAATTATTTTATTTTTCATTGTCAGAAATCCAACAATTGAAATACTTAACAGTTTTTACTAGTTTGTTTTCTTTCTCACTTTTTTTTTTTTAAGAGTCTTCCACTTCTAAAAACGTTTTCATAAGTTCCTTAATCTTATATATATTTGAGAACGAGACATTTGAAAACATTTCTTATCAGAGTGGTGTTATTATAATATAGTTATATAATATAATGATATAATACAAAATGTTACAATATGATCTAAAACGGATATACGTACAAGGATAAGCATTTGTAAAGTCAAATGGTCTTCAAATTTACACTGTGGCCATAACAGAGTATAACTAATCGATCGACATGCGAGTTTTCACATTTTCTGCGAGTGTAGCCTGCAGCTCTTTCACTTTTCTCAAATGCGCACACAATTTGCACTGCAGATCGTTCAATAAACGCTGAAATACCTGCAGATACACTTTGTACGTGGAGAGCACGAATTTCTGAACTGTGAATGCCACTCAAATTACAACAATGGTTGGGCGCTGGTTAGCAATTGACCCCCCACCACACCCCACCCCCTTTCGCCCAGCCAAGTGTGTGGGGCATGTAACCTTAGACCATGACTTGGGCCATTAAAGCAAATTTGTTGGCCGCCTGCCAAGCGAACCAGTTGAAATAAAATTGTTAAAATTGAATAAATATACATATCCACATAAATGTATTAAAATTACACAGCGTTAACAGCCGAAGGTGAAGGTCTAAAGTTTCAGGCCTCATATTTAAAGTTTATTTGTTGATTTTATCATCTGTCCGTGTCACGGTGCTTGACACTTTTTAATGGGTTCTCAGTGGCCCGTCAATGACTTGTGCCAATTGTAAGCCGGTTAGAGTCGTTTGGGCGAAAACGCTCAACTGCCAGATACCCTGTAGCAATGAAGCAATATGTGTTTTAATTAAGAATCTTTGGAACACGAATTACCATAACAAAAATGAGGTATTTATCACAAAGATATAAATAGATAGAAAGATAGATAGAAAGATATGACACAGATATCACAATTATTATTCTAGATGGTTTATAGATATTAATCAAATTGTATTCCTATATATCAATGAGATTAGACAGGTGATTTCATATTTATTTTGAATCTTTAAAATGAGGACAAGTCTTCTAAAAACATAACAAATATCTATAGATAATTAGATAGATATAGTTATTTAAATGAAGCTATTTATATTAATCAATTTGTATCTTGTCTACATTAATGTAATTAAAGATTTCGCAATCTGCTCGTATTTGAATGAACGCACTTTGAGAATCTTCGTCATCAATTGTTCAATTAGTTGAAGTATTTGAAGCATCTCCATGCCAATCGGACACAAAAAGTACAGGGTATTACAACAAACAAAACAGATGGGTCAGGTCAGGGCCCTTGAGTCAAAGCATTGTCAGCAGCTTTGTTAAAGTTAAAGTCGTTCTAATTAATTAGAGCATCGGATGCCGCACATAGCACACTGTGCCGGGGCATGCATTGATGGGTTGCTGTGGCATCGCTGACTGACTCAACTCATGTGCTGTAAAAGAACAAGAAGTACTCTTTGTAATTTGGCGTTGATATGCCGCACAGCGCTGCACAGCACAGCGCACAGCTTGTGTTGCAAACAATAATAGGCAGAGAGCTGGCAACCAAACGTTGATGATCATGATCATTACAATCATGCGCTGCAGTCAGTGAGAACGGGCGAGAGAGAAAGGGAGAGAGAGAGAGAGGGAGAAGTGGAGGCTGAGAACAAGTTGGGCGACTAGCATGTTTTCCAGTTTTTCCAATTTTCATTGCACTAAACGAAATCAGTGCTCATGATCTGTACATTAGCGTCGTGTGCTGATCACGCAGATTGCCCACACAAATACAAATACAAAACACAGACAACAGCATGCAGCGTGCAACATGGATGCACACACACACATAAACAGTTGACTGATCCATGCTGTTGACCAGTTTCGAAGAGCTGTTCGCAAGTGCATATAAAATACGTATAAATCTAACAATCGCATTGGCCAGGATGACGACGATGGCGACACTTGGCCAACAGCGATTACCACAGCTTGTCGCGTTGGTCAGCTATGCAAATATGAGCCTAGTTTTTGTGAACGGTGGCATCGCCTTGCCTGCTCCTGCAGTGCCAACACTTCCTATGAAGTCATCATCAGAGTCTGTGGCGCGAACCGTTAGAAATGTCATTACATAAACACAGTATTTTAATTTAAAAATTATGTAAATTTCGCCACAAGTGGGCAACAAGTGGTTTGCAACGAGTGGGCGTTTGATTGACTGGGCGTGAAAGCCATTGAAAACATTTAGAGACGACTGCCTGCAAATGCAGCATCAACAAGTGCATCTCTCTCTCTCTCTCACTCTCCCCCATCTCTCTCTCTCACTTTATTATGTGCGGGGGCTTCAAGTGTTGCCGCCAAACGTTGCAGAAACAGGTAAACGTTTGTGCAGATCTCACTTAGAGTCTGCTATTCGGTAAAATAGTTGTTGATCGACAGAGCAGATCGTTTAAGTTTTAGAGACTTGTTATGGGCACTAAAACGGCATAAGAATGCAATTGTAGATTCTTGTGCTCAATCAAAATACCAAACGATGATGTTTATGATTCTTTTATTATCATTTGTCACACTCAATTTACAGCGGCCATCAAAATAATAGCAGTGAATTCTTTGAAGTGTCATTTGTTCTATGGAATATGGCCCCTCCTTAAGATGTAAGCGTTTGAAAAATATTAAAATTGACCTGGAGTCAGCAGAACATTTATTTAATATTATTAAGAATTTTGTTCTCTCATGATGTACGACTATTTATAGTTATTTTATTTCAACAAAGATATCATATATCAAAAGTTTTGTAGAAATAGAAATAGAAATAGAAATAGAAATCTAGTTCGATCTATTGTGCCCCATTCTGAGTCTATAACTTTTCCCTCAATCCTAATTTCTGCACGAATGTGAAAATCTCATCTATCCAGTTTAGCTAGGAGACTTCGAAGTCTTTAATATCTTGTCAAATATTCCCAGTTTGGTATTAGCCAACTAGAAGACTTTTAACTTGTCTGAGACTTGTCAAGACATTTGTCTTTTTTCCTCAGGTGTTGCCGTGTTTGTTAGGATAAATACCATATTTTATAATTAGGATCCATTTTGGCAATACCTGTCCATAGAACTGATATCGCTTGCTGGCATTAATCAAGTTTCAATAACTAGGTATATAGACAAATTGGCATTTAAACCTTTTGCCTTGGTTTCTTTGTTTAAATTTTATTGCACTTTAAATTTTTTGCTAGGCACTGGTCAAAATAGGCTGTGAGTCACTGTATACGTTAGATTAGGTGTTAGGGTCTCTTGAATACTTTTAACAATTCTAGGGGCATGATCGCTTTATCGATAAACTATTTAGCCCATAATTGTTATTTTTCTTGACTATTTTTGGCACAATCACGTCATCTTATCAACCGCAGACAGTGTCAACTGTTATATAAGCAATACGTAACTTGTAATTTTATCAGAATTCAGATTCGTGTTCAGAATTCTCGTTGTTTACGTTGTTGCACGTAGCTGCTCACGTTTTTCAGATCTTTCTGTGATTTCTGCTACTCAATTTGGTTGAACTTTTGCGCGCAAAAAAAAACAGAAAGAAAAAAAACACGGAGACCAACCAAAAAAAAAAAAAAAAACCTGTTGAACAAGATCTGTTTGACTGTTTCGCTCGGTATCTTGTTGATTTTATAATTATATATTTATTTATTTATGTTTCGGCCTTTTATGGCTTGTGCACAACATCAGAATATGTATAAATGTGGTTACCGTATTTCTTTTGTTTATATTTTTTGTGAACTCTTTGCGTATTTTCTAGAGCCGAAAGCCAAACAGCTGTGTTTGAACAATTCGCTTGTTGTTCGGTATATATGTGTGTGTGGGGGTTTATATACACACACACACAGATATATAAATATACACACGTTTGTTTATATAATTACAATAGATTTATTTGACAGACCAACTGTCAAACTTCAAGCACAAAACAAGAAAAATCAACAACAGTTTTTAAGAAGCCGTTGTCAATGCACTTTTTTTGCGCTTTGTTTAAATGGAATTTCAAGCTACTCCACTTTTGTTGTTGTTTTTAATTTATGCACTTACATTTACACACACGCACACACACACACACACACGCACACACGCAACTGTATATCTGTGTGTGGAATGTAAGCCAAGCACAAAATAATGAAAGAAAAATAAAGTCGCTGACATTTGAAGGTTATTCGGGGCCATTTCATTAAACAATGTGAATGCTTCAGCCAAGTAATTACACATAAACAGACACACAGATATATATTCGAGTGTATTTATCTAGATAAATTATGGAGTTTAGCATTATTGAAGAGCTCGTCGAGTACAATGAACAATCGTTAGCTAACAAATGCAAATTGCATATCATTTGCCTTATTGTGTGATGCGGAAAACTCTCAGCACAATAATACACTACTTATACGGCAATATAGACGTCATATAGCTCTCGTCCAATTATAATCAAATGGCAACGAATAGACAGCATAATTCGTTATTGCAGAAAACTAATATACTCGCATACCTTCAGTAGCAGAGCATAACAATAGCTGCCTGTAACACACCCAGCCTTGCTTCATTCACACTTTGATTTGAACTCATTTGTTTAACTGTTTTACAGGCGCGAATCTAATGCGCATTTAATTTATTATTATTTATATAAGTTTTCTATTCTTACAAATTGTTTATGTCGATGAGCAACGCCTGCAAGCGGCCCAAGGCGGCCCAAAAACAGTTGTTAAGTACAATTCAAGTCGTCTTAACCGAAAACAGCAATTGAAATTAGTGATACGAATAGCGTATTGGAATGAGTAATAAATTGCGTATTTATTCCGTATTATTCATGACCAGAGAAACCATTTTAGTACCCAGTAAAATGTGAGTTAATGATTTGTAGACGAGTTTCTCATGAATCATACTATTTATAAATATTCTTGCTTCTTTTTTGATTTATAGCTATCCATATATTAAAAAAAAAAATTAAAAAACAATCACATTAATTAACTGTTTACTGAGGTAACTCCAAAATCCATTTGCAAAAACTTAAATGACAGTTTTTCTGCATTTAACAATATTAATTTAATGTTATCACAGTTATTTCCAGTTATGCCTGTCAACGAACTTAATCGACTTCTGAGTTATCAATCGCGACCTTTGAAATCTTATAAATAGCTTGAATTCCTCAAAATGAATCAGAATTATTTTAAATGTGCGCGCCAAAGGAAACCAGCTGCAAGCTTTACTGCACTCAATTTCACACGTACACACACACACACATACACACACACACACACACACACACACACACACACACACACACACACACACAGATGAGCAGATGAGGCTCGTCAGATAAACTCAATTATGTTTTTAAACGGTTAAACAAGCTGGAAAACGCACACCTGCAAAGCAACAACCAACAACAATAACAACAACAACTCTCAACTTGACCTTCAGCCATACGTTTATGGTATGTATTATTATTATTATTATTGGTGCTGCTGCTGCTGCTGCTGCTATTAATAATTATTGATTTGATGCGGTGTATTACAAAATTTGCACATTTTTAAACGCCCTGTGAAACACTTGGAAATGAGGGCAACAAAAAGCCCACTGTGCCGCTCGAGAGTTCACCATGGAGGTCAGTCGGCATTTTCAACAGAGAGAAACCAAACACAAACAAAAACAGAAACAGAAACAAAAACAAAAGTTGAAACGCTTTCGAAATGTGAACTCTGTGAACGTAATTAATCAAAAACTAGAGCTTAAGTTTCACTCGCTGATAGAGTAAAGACGGGGGCAGAACAACGACCACCCATTGTATTTTCAAAAAAATAACAGGCACCGGAGCTGATAAATAATCGTTTAGCATTAATTTAAATTGCCCCAATAGTGCATTATGTCACGAGCGCGGGTGCAGCGAAATGAAAGCGAAAGTCAGTGAGAGAGAGAGAGAGAGAGAGAGGGAGAGACAGGGAGAGAGAGAGAGAGAGAGACAGGGAGAGAGAGTGATTAAAAGTTGGCCACTGTCAAGTGAAGATTCTGTGAAACACTGGCAACTGGCAACTCTCACGTGAAAGAGCGAGTGAAAGAGTGGAAGCGATAGGGAGTGTGGCGAAGGGGAGGGGAGGGGAGGGGATGGTGCATTTCCAACTAAAGCGTGAAAGATTCTGTACAACTGGCAACTCTCTAGCTGATAAATACAAAAGGCACTATCGCACTTAATGCACTTACTGTGCATGCGTGTGTAAGCTAACTGTTAACAGCAGCAGCAGCAGCAGCAGCAGCAACAACATTGAAAGGGGGGAAGGAGGGAGACAGGGCAGAGCTTTCCAGTCCAGTGGCTCAAAGTGAAATGGAAAGGCAAGTTGGAGACGCACACCGAAATTGACAAACTGGCGATCCGCATGAAAAATAACTTTCACTAGAAACCCAAATCCAAAATCCCAAACAACAACAAAGAGCTGATAGCAGCAGCCAACAAAAACAAAAAAACAAAAACAAAAAGAAAAACAAAACAGAAACAAGTCAACAATATCAGAAGCATGAAAGAACTTGAGATACTCTCCTTGCTCAACGATAACAGTTTACAGTTCACTAAATTGAATGGTGATCAAATTTCTAAAAGTATTTATAAATTGTTGAGATTAGACAAGATACACACTGAAAACAAAACTTAATTTCTGATCGTTTCTAATTCATTGTGTTGAGTGTTATCTTAATTATTGGGCTTATAATACAGCTGTTAATTGCTACATTTGTAAAAGATATCGTTTTAATTAATAAAGTTGTCAAGCCAGAGCTTAATTTTCGATTAATCGTTTTTTTTTTTTTTGACAGCTATTTGATATGGTAATCTACTTTCGGGTGTATTCTTAATTATTAAGTGTGTAATAAGCCAATTAATTTGTAAGCATTGTAAAAACTCACAAATTTGACTAATCGTTTTCGAGACTGCTCAAAAATATAAAAAATAAAAACAATAATCTAATTGAATTGGATAAGTGGACTGTGTGCAGTAAACAGAAATCTGTATATATTATCAGAGGGATATACCTAAAGCGACTCTCTCTCTCTTGCTCTCTCTCTCTCTCTCTCTCTCTCTCTCTCTCTCTCTCTCTCTCTCTCTCTCTCTCTCTCTCTATCTCAATCTTTCTCTCTATATGTTTATATCTTTTTATTATGCTCTGCTGGCATTTTCTTGTCGTGACACTTTCCATAACAAAATCATGATGCCCACTTGAAAGGGCACAATAAAATGCAGTAATGCGCTTGTCACCAGCTGTCGTCAAGCCTGCGCTGATCAACAAAGAAAAAGAGAGAGAGAGAGAACGATAGTTCGACCAGTGTTCGGAAACAGTTGCAGTATCTGTGAGACGCTGACTGTTGCGAGTCTTGGCCTGTGACTCATGTCGTGCAAGTCAACCGAACAAATAAAAATAAAAATAAAAATAAAAATACAAAACAATTCTTTGGAGTGTATATTCCCCGTATTCCCTGGCGTTGCCTGCCACTTTGCTTGCCTGCCACCAAACTGTCACTCATTTGGTTCTAAGCCAGGCCTTAAGCGAGTTCTACGCCCCCGCGCCACTTTCCGGGGGTAGGCGTAAACTGTCTAAGCAAATGGCATTTGCCAAGGAAGTTATAAATTTGCTGCCAAATAGAATTGTGCGCGGCGATGCGGGGCAAAAGGGGTAAGGAATATGACAACGGTTTGCAGTTGCATTTGGCGAGGCGATGCCACAAAGCGTTCATTAAAGTCAAAGTCCCACAACTTGCAACAAACTCAGCATGCGGCATGAATGCAGCAGCCAAAAAACTGATCGACTTTGGCATGATCTGTAAAGCTATACGCATAGAAAGATATAAAGATTTTGTACAGCACTTTTTAGTTCTTCTATATAGTATTGTTAATCATTGTCGATCTGCCAACTATATCTTTCCTCTTTAGGATAACTCTAGTTTCGCTCGTAATTCTTATATTATATTTCTATCCGTATTTCGTCTGTAAGGAGGAGAACTTCAAGTACTCCCGATTGTGTCCAACTACAGGGTATTAAGTAGCTGTTGTGGGCTTCATTGAGTAAAACCTTTTGGAACGTGCGTGCACAATGATCGCCTGGCAAGTTTTACGACCTTCTGCAACGCCCACGTGTCTGCGTACACTGAGAGAAATGCCAACGTTGGCAATTAGAGAAGAACGGCATCACAACAAACCCGAAAAGAACCAGACAAACGCCGACTCACGACCCACACACACACACACAGGGAACAACACACGTCTAGTCGGGGAGTACCTCAAGTAGGCAGCATACAACACACACACACACACACACACACACCAGCACACACACACACACACACTCAGAGAGACAGATCATTGAGATTTGAGAGAGCTTTAGTTCAATTAGAAGACAGCTTTTGGGTTAGGTAATAATTTATGTAACTACACACATATATATATATATATATATATATAAATATAAATGTGTGTGTGTGTGTGTGTATTGATGGGAATTAATTAACATAAGTCTGGCACATCATGACTTGGCCAATGAACCGACTGCAGCAGGTCCGATTATGCGTCAATTTTCTTGAACTGTTTCAATTTAACTTAATTAAACTTCATGCGCCACAATTGGGCAACGGAAATGGGCGACGCGCAAAGCTGACCTCTTGGATCAAGGCATAGAGCTTATATATACACATATATATGTGTGTACATTTATTTAGTTATCTATAAACTGCGACTTCGTGACTTATCGGCCATGACTGGCCTTGCCTGTCGGCGTTATCAAAACAATACGACAAATCTTATCGAGCGCACACACAGACACACTCACACACACACACACGCACATACACACACACACACAAGTAGTACACACACACACACACACTCACGTATATATATAGTGTTAGCAATAACTATTAGTTATTATATGTATCTGCTTAATGTGAAAATGTGAAAAGTACAACGAACAAATCAAGCAAAAACAAATTAACTAAATAAACACGTAAAAACGTTTTAGGACTAATCAGCCGGCTGTGCAATACTCTGTTTTAAGTGAGCGCAGATTATAATGAGTTTCTTAAATTGAGAATTGTTCAATCTAAAACTCTTACTTAAAAAATGAGAGAAATAGTCGTTCCAAGACTCTTACTTCAAGTCAGTTAAGCCAAAAGAGCAGATGAACCATCTTAAATTGAGAATTAATCATTTTAAGACGCTAACTTTAAATAAGTTAATTTAAAACTGTTTAAATGGAGAAGTAGTTATTATAAGATTCTCACTTCGAATAAGTTAATTTTAAAAAAAGAAAGAAGGATTTTTGTGGTTAGTCTTTTAGGATACAAACGTCATCTATCAACAAGTATTTTTATGTATTGTATATTTTGTTTATTTAAATTTCGTTGGTTGGTCGACTCCAGCTTCAACAACATGAAGAAGGAGGCAGAGGCAGAGGCACAACCAGAGTGCCCCAAAAGGTTTCTTTCACAGATCACAATCAGAAGCAGAGCAACAATATCAAATGAACTCTACGACTCCAGTCTGGAGACTTGAGACCCGAGTCGCGTCGATTTGTGACTCTCCCGCGGTGTTTGCGGTTTGACAGCAGCAGCCGTTAAGGCATATTGTGCTCCTTGTGTGTGTGTGTGTGTGCGTGTGTGTGTGTGTTGTCTGTTGTGTGTGCTTGAGTTTGTTTGTGTTTGTGTTTGTTTGTGAAAGGTGAGGAAAACTGGCGGGGGCAGCATTCTGAGTTTGCGAGTTGACCTGCGCAGTGGACACTTGTGTCAATAACTCGAACGAGCAACAACAGACAAATTTTCTATTTGACTTTCATTTTTTCGTTTTTTTTTTTTCTCTTTCTTTTTCTTTTTTTGACGAAACGCACAAACAACAACAGAGGCGGGCTCTTAGTAACTGTGACATTTGATAGCGCAAGCGGTCAAATGTTGTCTAAACATCGATATCATTTATCTGCTTGCACTGGAAGTCATTCTACACATGTCTGCCATATATGCACTTGCCTATCTGTTAAATGGAAGGCAGTCAAGTCAAGTGTCTGAAACGCATGTGTGTGCGGGTTATTGCTCTAAACTCGTTTGATCTACCAGTTGAGCAGTAAACAGAGCAAATATATTATATACACATGTATGCATAACATGTACAGCGATTGCTAGAAAAATTATAGTACAATTATAGTACACTGGAAAACCGCACGTTTTACATTTGCGTACATAGGCATGTTAACTAACAGTGATCCTGCCTAGCCCACTTAACGACTGTTAGAATTAACCATTGAATAGCCTGGAAAGCCACTCCATGGAACGAACGTAAACATTACTCATGAACAGAGTCGATACTAGCAAATATATACAGACATTTGAACTAACAATGGAGCTGTTATCTAAGAGCGTGGAATTGGTTAAGCAAATCAACAAAAGTGGCTCGCATTTATATAAAGTGTTGTGACTAATGCACAATTGAATTAGTGTTGGGCGAGGGACAAGTGACAGCAAGTCCCCCATCCCCCCCGCCCAACAACTGCTCTTGATTACAAGCGGTGCTTGTAATAACAAAGGCAGCACGAGCCGAAAAAAAAAAATCGAGGTCATAATTAAGACGCAGGCAGGCCATTAACATAAAATGCCAAATGCCATGCAAAAGGGGCAGCAAGCTGCAACCCACAAGAGGCAATTGCTCTTGGCTCTCGGCTGGCTCAATCGTAATTTGGGTCAAAAATCGGCAACAACAACAACAACGTACAAAAAATTATGTATTATCATTAAATTTCATTACAAGCGAAGCACACGAATCGAAAAGAAAAACGCAAACTCGCAAAAATCATGGAACTGGAAACCGTTACAGCAAAACGCACTTCAACTCAAGTGTACAGTTATAGTGACGACGACTACGCCAGCGAAGACCAAAAACAAAGCCAGGCCTCTGTCGGCGTCTGGCTTTCTGTCTGCCTGTGTGTGTGTGTTGCCATTTTTGGCCAGACAGCAGAGCGAGGAAGACAGACAAACAGACAGAATGTTAAAAGATGCGAAAATGCGTACGCCTACCGCCCCCCTCCCCCTAACAGACAGAACCTTGCATGCAGCAGAGATGAGCGCGTGTCTAAAAGTTGCCATCTCTAAGTGTGCTCTATGTGCAGTTCAGTGTTGGCAAATTTGGCTTTATTTTAGTTAGCTGTGGCAAATAAAGCAATATGCAATTTGACCTTTTAAAGCTGACAACACTGTTGCAGTTCTGCTGAGCTGAGCTGAGTCATCGATCGTTCGTGCAACTGATTGGTGGCAGGTTCAACGAACTGTTACACTGTTGCAGCAGCACTTACCAAAAAAGTCCTCCCAGGTGTCTGAGTCAGATTCTATGTCCATGTTGGCAGCTTCTGCAGTTGCTGCTGCAGTTGTCAGTTGATTTATGTTGGCAATGCCTTCTTTGGTATTTGGTTTGAGTCCAAATTTAGCCAAAGATTGTGTGTCTGGTTTTTCCGCAAGTTCGTTTTATTATTCTTTACGACGGGTAGGTTAGATATGTGCTATCTATTTAGTTGGCGGAGCTCCTTGTCCTTAGTCTCAAAAGCTTAGTCGCTGCGCAAATGACTTCACCCGGCAAACAAGTGCTGCTGCTGCTGCTCCAATCAATGTTTAACCGATAAGATAAATACACGCACACACACACACACTCACCCATCCAGACGCACACACAGTGCGAATTATGGAAAAACGTCTTGGGTATCTGTATCTTATCGCTGCCTGTTCGCCAGGGCAAATACCGAATAAGTACGCAATTTAGACTGGAGGTGCAGTCTAACAGCTGTTAAACTTACAGACGCATGCACACATACACATTGTACATACATACATCCATACACACACGCACACTTGGATGTATATCTGACAGTTAGCGATTCTCAATTCACTTGCGCGCTGTGTTTTTTCTCAGAATTTTTGTGTATGACTAAACCGGCTGTGAACTTTGCCTATGCTTTATTTATATTTATTATTTTTTTTTACAATATTTTGTTGTTGCGCACATAAATTAATAACAAAATGCAAAAAAAATTGCCGACTTGTCAGTTGAAGATGCACTTTTGCATATTTTTTGGTAAGCTTCGCTGACTTTCCAGTTTCACCTTCGCACCGTTACTTCTAATTGTGAGCAACACATCCAAAAAGTGTTGCACGCACGCGCGTTAAACGACGAAGGCGACGACGACGACGAAGATTGGAACGAACGGCAGGCAGCGACGACAACTCACCCACACGACGTTTCGAAACGAACTAAATTCGTTGCCGCCGTCGCAAATCATTTGACTGTTACAAAATTGCATTCGCCTTGGAGAGAGATCAATTGGCAGCTTCAACAGCTTATTTGGCTAAATGACAATTATATTATTTGTTATTATTTATTTGTTATACCTTAAACTTTATTTTATTCAAATGTAGAAGTTCAAATCATAATTGAAGAGAGTTGTTATTGAACGTTAACGTTATATGCGTACTCAAAAGGTGCTGCTATTGCAGTAGGTGATCTAAACTGTCCGTATTGCAGTAATACTTAACAGCGTCTGTTATACTCAGCATGGCACTGTTATTCGTTACAAGATGAATTTTGAAATGTGTTGTCAATATATATATATTATTTAAACAAATACGCGTTTGTTAAATACACCCTTTGTGTAAATATAATATAATATATAATAGTAGAGTCAGCAACTGCAACTTTCACAAAGATTCCAATACGATATTACCACATAGGCATAGTAAATTTCCACTAAAGAAGAAAACTATTTATTATTTTATGTTCAGGGGTCAGATCTATTGAAATTCAACTTACCTACTATAAAGAAGACGCCCAGAACTATGGGAAGAAGAATTGCTCCAAGAACAATTTGCCATATCAATATAACAAGTGCAAAAATAATCGACAACACTCCAAAAACAAAAGAAACTAGCGCCAAAATACAAATTTCCTGTGTAAATGAATACATTTTATTAATTATTAATCAATTGATTATTGGTTGTCAGTGTGAATACTTACACATGCAATGGACAGAAGTAGACAAACTTTTGCAATCAAAAATAGCATCATAAATATTAATGCTATAATTGACCAAACTAGTGAAAATTGTGGAAACATGGCAATTAGGACAAATATGAAACCAAGTATGGAGATCAGCAGACCCGAAACGCCAATGAAAATGCAGCCATAATAAAGGTGAACGCAGCACACAAATGAGTTTTCAGATAAATACATTTTGGACGGAATATATTACTTTGAATTTTACTTTAAATTCTATGACGTTTGGCGGCTGGCCAACCGTAGATTAATATGAATTGATTATTCATCGCTAGCTATCGATGGTATCGCTATATTAGCAAGCATTGATTATCGATACTCATCGACTAGTCGATAACAGCGCTTGGCTGATAAACAGCGAATAACAAATACGGATAATGGATATTTTGACACCGCCAGCGGCAAAGAAATGCAAGACGACAGCATTGGATGAGGACAGCTTTGGCATCAAAGCCATCCTCTCCGACGAGTACAAAACCGAAATTCGGCTTATCAAAGTGCACAGCAGTCAGCTGGAGAGCAAACAACAACTGCAGATCGTCATCGAGGAGCTCGCCCAGAAATTGCCACATTTTCAGCACTTGAAGCGTGTGCATGACAGCAACGTGCTAATATGCCCCACAGCAGACATAGAGGACACGCTGGAGCAGCATCTGAAGCTGCACAAGATCTCTGACAAGGTGCTGGCGGCACTCTGCCGCAAGGTGAACGTTGTTGAGGTGCCCGCCAGTTCGGCCAAGTTGCGCACGCAATACGAGCAGATGATCCGCTACTGGCCATGCAAATTCCATCCGGATAAATACGCCGAATCGCTGCACAATGGCAGCAACTTTACGGCCAGCCAACGTGTCTACCACAAACGCATGGCGCACCTGCTGCGCAACCTGTCCAAGGATGTGTGTGACGGGCAGCCAGTCGGCATCTGTGTTGATCCCCGGCAGCCGAGCATTGTGTCCATTGCAGGTGCGCATAAATCACATAGCGGGTAGCTGCTGCGACTAATCTCAATTCCTTTCAAGCAGCTGGCAACAGCAGCGGAAGCAGAAGTCATCAGCATTGCGTCATGTGGCTGGTGGATCATGTGGCGCGCAGTCAGCGTGGAGGCGCCTGGCCATCCCCACTGTCCTTTGTCGAGGATGGGGAGCAGGCAACGCGCACGTTACGCGGCATGCCACAAACCTATTACGATTATTTACGGGGCCATGAAGCCAGTCGGGATTTGGTGTGCGGCGCCGAGTTGCCCAGATGCGGTGAGCCGAGCTCAGTAAATGATGATGATCTGCAGGCTGGCAATCTGGCCAAATATGGACCGTATTTGTGCACCGGCTACGATGTCTACTTGCTGCGCGAACCGTGCCTCATGTGCGCCATGGCGCTGGTGCACAGTCGCGTCAGACGCATCTTCTTCCTGGAGCTGTCGAGCAATGGCGCATTGGCGTCCACTTTCCAGCTGCACGCGGTCAAGGAGCTGAATCACCACTACGAGGTCTTTCAGTTTACAACCGCTTAACAAACATGATGTATATATATTATTTTAAATGTTATTCTCAACTGGACAATAGATGTAATCCCTTAGAGCAATGCGTCCATTCTTGGTGCTGTAAATGTGCTTCGGGGCTGTGTTGTGGCCGCTTGGCGTGTGGGCGACGAGATCAGGCCCAGCAGCTGGCAGTCTGCCTCCAGTATGGTTATATCCTTGCTGGAGCCCAAGAAACGCGTGGACAGCTCCAAATCCTTGACACGCAGACGCACACGTGCACCTCGCACATAGTCACTGGAGGAGATTAGCCATTTAAATCATATAAATTCTTGTTCAGCAGCAGTATGCAAAGAATCTCACCTGGCATTGCGCGCTGGTCGGCTGCACACACAGTGAAACTTCCAGCCGAAATCTATGTAAAGATCATCGCCGACAACATTGAATATTTTTCCACTGACCACTTTGCCCTCAGCAGCGCCCAGCTGCCAAAAATTTAAAGATTACATAAACACTGCGGCATATGGCATCCATAGTAATGCCAACAACTTACGTCAATGAATTTGGAGTTGCGCAGCAGCGAGGCAAAGCTTTGATTGTCCACTGGAGCTGCCTCTGGTGCGGCAGGTGCCGTATATTTCTCAAAGGCCCGGGCAAAGCCGCCTTTGCTTTTGATTTCCAACTCATCCTCGGTCAGATTGGTATCCTTTGTGGTTGTTTCATTGCTTAATGCACGCTGTGTGCCGCAAATCTGACGATATACATTGACCTGCAGTGTAACTCGGCTTAGTTTGTGCAGCAGCGACATGTTTTTAATTAATAACAATATTAAATAGCAAACAGAACAAGTGCAAATTGCAGCCAAATCGGTTTGCCTTGTAATAAAGTATCGACAACGACTGCAACAGCTGACTCGGCTCGCTATCGATTGGACTATATATCGATATTAGCTGATTATCGTTACGAATTACAGAACACGCTGCGTAGCCGGCTCTATTTGATTCATTACGAAATCAGTAGTTGCACCTAATTAAAAGCCAATAAACCTATTACAATGATACAACAACAGCAGCAACGCGTGAGTTCGGCTGTTACCGACCTCATTGAGGACATGGACAAGTCCCATCTACGTAAAATGCAGGTAAATTCCGCGTGCCAAAGAATCCAACTAGAATATCGAAGTAAATGCAATGTTTTTGACCTGTAGACAGAAATGCATTTGTGTGCGGCAAAGTGCTGCCAGGACGGCAACTCCAGTGTGGACAGTGTGCAACGTTGCGTCGATCGCTGCTCAACACCAATGACAAATGCAAATAACTACGTTCAACACGAACTCGGCGAATTTCAGGGCAGACTTCAACGTTGCGTCATGGTGAGTGATATATCTGCTATATACAAACAATGATATATATATATAAATTCAAATTCAAATTCGTATTTACAGCAATGCAATGACGAAGTCAAAGTGAAAATGCCGCCCAACCCCAAAGAGGAAGAAATCGCCAAATACACGGATCAATTCGAACGCTGCGCCATTCAATGTGTTGATAAACACGTTGGTCTTATTCCCAGTCTGATGAAAACGATGAAATCGGTCCTAGCTAAAGGACCGGAAGCAATACCACAAGTCTAAGTCATAGTCGAAAACAAATTGCATTTACACATTATTTAACTAAATTGTTAATTCTGAACATTGTAAAAAAACGAAAAAGTTCAATTAATATTTGATACATTGATACACATGACAAACAAATTGTAAACATAGTTGGCTTTATTATAGCAATCATAGCCAAAGGGAACTGATATACAGCACACATATTGCCATAGACACATAGAAATTGTTTAAATTTTTGCCAAATTGTTGAAATTGTACGAAATCCGATGGTGGAACAACAAAAGCAACGCCTCGAAGGCGCCATCAGCGATATGATTGAGAACATGTATCGCTCCCATTTGCGTCGCATGCAGGTGAGTTGCATGCCACACAGATAGATACCTAAGCTTAACCAAAATACAAAATGCCAATCATCTCGACAAGTCAACAATGCATCGCTGTGCCGCCAGCTGTTGTGATGATGAGCGCGGCACTTTGGATAGCGTACAACGTTGCATTGAGAAGTGTGCCACACCATTGATGGACGCCCAAGATTATCTGCAGAACGAGCTGGGACATTTTCAGAATCGCTTGCAGACCTGTGTCAAGGTGAGCGGCCCAAAAACCAACTCAAGCAAGAACTGCTATCTTTGGCATGCCAAAGATTTGACAGAGTTCCCTGATCGTCTATCGATCGACACTCCTAATAATAATACCCTCTTCTACTTGTTGCTGTCCAGGAATGCAACAGCGATGCACGCTCCCAATTGGGCAAAAACCCCAGCCAGGATGAAATGTCGCGATCGAAGCATCTGTTTGAGGTCTGCACCGGTGGCTGTGTGGATAAGCATATCGATCTGTTGCCGGGCCTGTTGAAGAACATACAGAAGACTCTCGACAGGGGTTTGCCCAGAAGATCGCTATTGCGCGATTAGCAGAGAACACCACTTCTAATTTCTGGCACAACTGATAACAACTTGGGGTTCAAGGCGACATCGATAAGCTTGTTTTTTGGGCCACTTTTGTTCGTTTTTTTCTTTTTTTTTTTTTGTCAAATTTTGCTTTTTTCTGGTTTTTTCTTTTTCTTTCTTTTGTTGTTAGTATAGCTAAACTTATGTGTGTATATATATATATGTGTGTATCAAGAAATATATAATCTTATAATAGCGAGAGACCTAAGCATTAATTACATAACAAATAATGGAATTGGAATTGTACATTTATCTATTGCTCATCGAGTTTGGTTCGAACACCGTATTTACTCCAGAATGTCACCTTGGCGGTGCTCTTCTTGCAATTGTCCTGGAAGATGTTGCACGTGTCGAAGGGCGGACAATAGAGATGCAGGGAAACGGATGTATCCGCATGACTTGGATTCTCCACGCGATGCAGTCCCAAGTTATCTAAAAAGTATGGCATAAAATGGCGATTGTGATTTCGATCAGAATTAGTAAGCAATGAACAACATACCATTTATATAGGCCACATCGTTGAGTGGTATGGGCGTTTCACCCATCTCCACCAACGTACGATCATCGATCTCGCCATGCTGCACCTGCTGCTGGACTCTGTCGTTATCTGGCCGATTGGGATAACGATAGCGTTTCTCCCGCAGCTCACCCTTCAGCATCTTCATGAAGCAATGCGAATCGGCATGATCGTGCACCGACGAGCTGTGCCCCTCACCCCAGCACAGTATGAGCAAATTGAACTTGCCATTGCCAGCATCGACCAGATTCCGGGTGTACGTATAACGATCGAACTTGGCATATTTGCGCCATTCCTTCGGGTTCGATTTGTACGTCAGCATCAGATGATTGACCATCTCGATGTTCACATAGTTGGATTCAAATTCGCGATGTAGCGCCTTTATTAGATCCGGCAGTGTGTCCACGGCCGGTCCGTATTTCAGCGGTTTCTCCAACGCGCAATAATATTGTGTGGCCTGTCGCAAATATTTCTCCTGATCGATGTCCGCCATTTCCGTATCGATCGTATCAATTTTGGACAATGCCATTTTGCACTTGCTCTGATTGACCTGGAAGTGAAATTTAATCGAGATTCGATTTAGCTAAAGTAGAAAACACCAGGCAATAACTAACTGCAATCTGTAGCCAGATCAAGTGTATGGAAAACTACTCAGTATTGATTTATAATCGCAATAAACATACTTTTTGATTGATTTAAATGAATTACGTATTTTGTAATGCCCCCGCTTTCTCTGTGACTGATAACTGTATCAATGTGGATTGAATATTTTGCTCTATGAATTAGTTTCTATTATTATATTAATTATTTGTTATGTTATTGTTCCGAGCTCAGACCGCTTAACTCAACCGACTGATTGCGAATGATTCTGCCAGTCAATAATCCGAAGATTTCTTATAAATACGTTGCACAGTTGCTTGTACATGTACATAGTACCCTATATATATATATATATATATTTATATATATATAAGTATGTGTGTGCGGTGCAAATGCCCGTTGAGGGTAAAAGCAAAAACAGAAACAATGCTCACCCCGCCATTATCAATAATAAAATTACGAATTACGACCGATCTCGGGTCGATCTAAAAAACGTTGCCAGGAGCTGTGTAGCTCAAATAGCACCATCAAAACGGAGGCACACGCATTGCAGCAGCGATAACTTGAATTGGTGGGTATTATATATATATATATATAGTCACTGATAAGCCAAAATCAGATGAATCTGGCTGCTGCTGACGCGTTCCCCATGTTCGTGGACCGAACAATTTCATGGCGTGGACAATTTAATATTTTTTATTTCCCTGGGTCTTTACCTACAAAAAATCACCGCACAATCGCAAGAATATTTAATCTGCGTCACATATTTTAATATTTTAGAAAGATTTAATACAACTTAGAAATTGGTCGAGTTTTTCTAACTATTGAATATTTGAGAAGAGAGCACAAAGATTAGATTCCCTTGCAGTTCAACTGCTGTCATCTTAAATTGATGATTGATTTAAAAAATCGAGCGATTGTTCCTATGAGAGCTATATATGATCTAGTGTTAATGTGAAAATTATCAGCGTAATAAATCCCGCAGCTAGGAATTATTTTTCTTACATAAAAAATATGAATTTCTATCTGTCATAAAACTAATTGACAACTGAAAATGAGTTGATTAAATAATCTATTTTACATACAACATATATATATATATATAGTAAATAAAAAACCACCTAAAAACAAAACAGCTAAATATGTTGCATGCTACAAAAAACGACAAACAATTGAGGATGATTTCACTGTTAATGATTTCCATGCACATATTTAATCTTATAATCTATTTATTTATATATTTAATATATAAATAAATATATTTAAGAGATTAGCTAGAAAGCAAGTAGATTTATACGACAATTTCTATCTGTCATAAATATGACTAAGAATTGGAGTTTAGAAATTATGAATGAATATTAAAAATAGTGTTTATATATATATATATTGCATACTTTCGGGCAAACTAGTTTTGATTTTACATAACTCGAAAGCAATCATTGATGTGAGAATCAATAAAAACATTTGCACAAATTCAATTCTTTTGCCTATAAATATGACGATAAAAATTCAGCTAAAGCATTTTGAAGAGCTCAACTAAAAAATAAAAATTATGTTGAAAACGTGCGTTGATTGCGTCCAAAATAAAGAAGCCAAAAACCGCACTTCAAATGAGCAATTTTGGCCGCAAGCTATTAATTTGGCAATTGACTGTTGTTATTCCAAAGTGAGAGCCAGATAGAGAGAGAGAGAGAGATAGCAGAGCAAGGCGAGGGCGAGAGCGTGAGCGAGAGAGAATTTGGGTGCGTTAAGCCTGATTGAAGATTTGAAAACGGTTTGCAATATTTCAAAACGGCCAACTTGGCGCACAACTTTCGCAACAGGTTAAGTCCGCAGTGAAAACTGCCTCCAAAAAAAAAACAAACAAACAAAAGAAATTCGAACTGGCGGAAAATGTGAACACAATTAACATTTACACAAAATGCACTTTTGCTGGCCAGTAAAATGCAGCAGGATATGGCAATTTTGAACTCACCATTTTGTTGTTGCTCCTTTTGGGAAAATAACAAAAATACACTTTGAGATTATATAAATAGTTGTAGGATTTCGTAGACAACTGTTGAGATATATGTATATGCCCGACTCTACCAGTTGGAAGCACGTTCACTTGGTTTGTGTGCCCGTTTTAGGTATCTTTCACCAATTTATGGAAATCCGTTGGCCCATGCAAAACGTCACTCTTTTCCACTCAAAACGCAATTTGAGTGACACTCGCCGGACTCGAATGGCATTTTGAGCGCTTTTGCAGCGAACACAGCCGCAGGCAGCCATTGTTGCTGTTTGTTATTTGCATATTTCGTCTTGTTGTGTTTTGTTTTTACTTCTCTTTTCTTCTGCTTTTTTCTTTATTTTTTTTTTTGTCACGCTGAGTTGTTTCTTCGCATGCTGCTGCTGTTGTTGATGTTTTTGTTGTTGTTCCTGTCTCGTTTTTGGTTTTTGTTTGCGCTTCTGCGAGCCATTGAAAAATGTATGTTGTTGTTGTTGTTGTTGTTGTTGGCGGAGTTGCCTTTGGCAGACCCATCAACCACTATTAATTATGAAGACAGTTTTCTCGCTGTGGTTGTTGTTGTTGTTGTTGTCGCTTGTCGATATTTGCAGAAGAAAGCAGATAATATCGGCTCTGTGGGAAGCCAAACCTTAAGAGAGTTTTTGTTTATTTAGCCTAGGCCCTAGGGTTAAATGACTACATTTTTTGTTTTTTTTTTTTTTTTTTTGAGAATGAGTACTGATATGTACAAACATACAGTTTGTCAAGAAAGTGCTTGGACACACGATAAAAATTCATCTTTCAGATAATCCAAGGAATGCATTATTTTGGTTCTGAAAATTTCATCTTGTTAATTTTTTGCTTTAACTGCTTTTAACAACTCCAATTTACAGTAGAAGAATTAGAAAAATATGCAATAAATTTTTGAGAAAATGTGAATTTTGTTCTGTGTCCAAACACTTTCTTCACAAACTGTACATTTATATGTAAGTTGTGTGTCAAGTTGTTGTTGTTTGTTTTACAGATCTATGCGGAGACAAATAAGATGCGGTAGGTAATAAGGTTCTTGGGATTAAAATGTAAATCTAATTTCAATAGATTATTTTGAGAACAGATTCTGTTTTTTTTTTTGACCTGAAAAAACACTGCCCCGATTAGCATAATGTATTGACCCGTAGCTTTCTACATTCCGTTCCATGTTGGGTTTAATGAACTTTCGTGTTGACTCAATTTGTGGCAGAATTGATCGATTTGCAGGTCACTCAAAACACCTGTTTTTAGCTGTTCTTCGTTTGATTTGTATTATTTGCACATGTTTTTATTATCAACAATGTGTTGCTATTAAAATCGTTATTATTTTCATATTTAAAAAAAAACGCTGAACAACAACGATTATCGTCACTTCTAGAATAAAAACAATAACAAATCGGAAACTGTCAACGAATTGGCGAAAAATTTTTTTAGGTCTAGGCCTGTGAACCGAAAACATCTCATTTCGAACAATATTATTATCTGTCGCAAGCAAACTGTAATCTGTATATGGTATTCAAAACAAATCTCTTCCAAGTTTTCCAACTTATAAACGAAACATATCTATCAAAAATCTATTAGTTTCCTAACACAAATGAGTAAATCGTATCAGCAAATGATTTATTATTAAGTAGGTTTAGTAAAAACATCTGTATTATTCTGCTTCAGTTTGGCTTAGACTTGATGCCCGAGAGTAATTTTATAGATATTGGTTTACACAGTTACACAATCAATCTTTATTTAACATATAATATTAGATAAAAGCTGTAAATAATGTTAATACAGGTACATATTATAATTTAAATCCACTTATAGCTTTCAAATAATCTGCCAAAGTTGCAGATCTATTATAAATTTAAAAAACGACTGAACACTATTTTTGTATTAAATGACAATGTATGTTAGGGAATTCCAGCAATTTACCAGAAAATATTTGTTGCACAATCAAATCTATATAATTTTCAGACATCTATGCTTGGGCTGATACTGAAATATAAATTGCAAAATGGTTCCTGGATGCAAATAGCATTTTAAGCACTCCTCGCACTAACCTTGCGGTTCAGTTATTTACGTGTAAATACGCGAAATATAGCTATGAGAGCCTTCTGACTTATATATAATACATATATTTAATTACACAAGTACATTTAAAAGCACTACACAAAAAACACATATTTTTTTTGGTATTAAACAAGCTTAAGTAGAATATTAAATGCAATGACTAAATTGAGCTAATCATCCTCAGCCTCGGACAAATCAAATTGATCTTCGTCGAAGTCGATTATCTGCAATAAAGATTAAATATATAATTTTATATGTTGATAACAGTTCATATCTGCAATATTAAACCCACTTCACTATTGAGTCGCTTAAACTCAGAAATGCCAGTTAAATCCTCCAAATACTTGGCCGTTTCGAATGTTTTAAACAAAAATGCATGTCCCTCGCTGCGATAGGCCGCCAAAACACGCTAGAATATCAAATACGCATATTAAATTATTTGATTATTATTAATTTTATTAATATTATTAATGCCATACCTCCGAGCAGGCAATACACTGCGCAAACTTTTGGGTGGCTGGCAAAATGTTCTCAAAGTTGCACAGCATGCCGCGTATGGAGTGCGGCAAGATGCCCAGCAGTCCCTCCGGTTGTTGCGCCTCCGACTTCTGCTTTTCGCGACTGTTGGCATAATAGGCGGGCGCCATTTCCCTTTGGGGATGCTGCAGCAGCGACACCAAAAGCTCCACTGCATAGCTGGCTGCAATGTTAGAGACGCCCGGCCGTGTAACAGTGCACTGTTGATCCAATGTGCGATCCTTAAGCGACTGTAAGATCAATAACATAAAAGCTTTAGTGACAGCTGTTTACATTTTTACATGAGTAGTTTGGGCATCCTTGTGATCGGTAACACAGTGCCCTAAATACAACCTAAAATATAGTGTTACTAAGCCAGTTAAAACTGTTATAAATACAGCAAATTGCTAATGCAGCTCACAATTTGTAAGAAAGACTTGAACACTTCTTGGATTCTAACAGCATGCAAGCTTTCATCTTACAGTATCAACAAAAGCTTCAGGTGTGAGCTTTCGATAAAAAAAAAATAATAAATGCCGCTTTGGAAGTCAGCTGAGCGCGCGAGCGCCAAGTAAACAACTATAAATGGTGGCTAAAACAAAAACTGAACCAAGTAACAAAGTACGTAACCGTTTGAGTACAATCACAAACCGTGGAATCTCTCGAGTCACTGCTGATAAGATAAAAAGGCAAAAATTCGATTGAGCACCCAACGCTCAACGAGGAAAATCACAAAAAAAAAGTCCCACACACATCGAGAGAGAGCGACGATTTTTAAGGCCCATAAAATATACTGTTTTCATTGAACGTTCGCAGTAATAATGTAGATTTGCTGTTTGCAGCGTGTAGATGACAACGTCGATAAAACTGTTGCCTTAAATCGTTTACCTAATAACAATATTATTAAATTACCGCTGATTCAATATGTTAACAGAATACACGGGAAATCTGTCGCATCCCCTTGAATTTGGCCATGTGCTGGAAATTGTGGCCAAGACCATCGATGGTGCCGCCAGGTAAAGTACACCGACGCAGTCTGCAAACAACTAATGACTAAGTGCTCTTATCGCCCCCTTCTAAAATGACTAAGCTAACATTAAATTGTGTAACTGCCATTTTTTTAAGATTCCACATCAATCTGTGTACGGCGAAATCAACTGTGGATCCAGATGCGGATATCGGTTTACGTTTCTCCTGCTACTTTCGCCAAGATATGATCGTCCGCAATGCCCGACTGCACGGCATTTGGGGTGAGGAGGAGACACAGGTCATGAACAATATAACGCTGCCCAATCCGATTGTGAGCGGTGAATTCTTCATGGTGTACATTTTTGCCAGCGAGGATTGCTTTCACATAGCAGTGAATAGTCGGGACTTTTGCACATTCCGCTACCGTTTGCCAGTGAACAGCATACGAGCCGTAGAGATCCGGGATCAGATACAGGTGATCAAACAGGTCGATCATCGCATCGTCTTTCCCAATCCCTGGCCAGCCGTACAAGCCGCCGACTATTTTAAGGCCTTTAGCAACGATCAGCCGATATTGTTCAGTCCAGGCCATGTAATTGTGCTGACAGCGCGTTGCTTTGGAAATGATCGTGGCCAGTTTATACTGAAGTTTATGGATTCGGATACGAAGCGCGAGGAATTGCATTTCAGTGTGCGTTTCCATGAGCAGGTCGTTGTACGCAACACCATGAACAAGAACTTTGAGTAAGTCCCCAAGCAAACATTACTTCAAGTTCGCTTAAGGTTAATCTTCATATTTGTTGTGCCCTTTTGCAGATTTGGAGCTGAGGAGCGCCATGGCAAGTTTCCGTTCAAATTCAATCAGCAATTTAAATTGGCAATGGCGTTTACGGAACGCGAAGTGCTGACCGCTGTGGATGGCTACAATTTCTTTAGCTACACGTGGCGCACACCGAACGCTATGATGAACCTGGTCGGTTTCAAGGTGACGACCATAAATGGCTTGGTAATCCAAATAACTGGAGTCGATCACATGCAAACGGGCGATCCAACGTGCGCCGCATTTGAAAAGTATTCGCGACACGATTACGAATGTGCCTAGCCCTAAGTATGGATTATAAATTGGTATTCCTGTACAATACACCACTAAGCCATCTATATACCATATCTATGCCACACATAAAGTCTGAAAGTTTATAAAAATGTTTGTTAAATCTTAATTGGAGCACTTACGTTGCCGGGCGCGGTGACATCATTGCAGAAATAGCAACCCAAGTGCTGGCCAGCAATGCACTTGAGTCCATCAATATGCTGTATTTGCTGGCCATCGCCCGACTCCTGCCGCGTGCTGCCATGACGCATCACCAGATAGCTGTCAAAGCCCAACGCTGCATTGATCACAATCTGCCGCAAATAATCATATTAAATCATTAACAAAATAAAACAATCTTCGACAGAGCGCACACCTTTGAGTTGGCCGCTCCCAGCAGCGTGGGAAGCCAGCGGCTCTCACGCGAATCGGTCAGCAGAAAGATGACATCATGTTCCAGCACCTCCTGCTCAATTAGCTGCAAATTCTGTACAGTTTCAGAGAGCAGGCATTCGCCTATGGTGTGGCCAGGCATTGGGATTTCTAGGACAAATCCTTTGGTCACCGCAGTGGGATTAATCCCAAGCAGACACGCTGCCGCCGTAGTGGCCTTCATCCGATTGCCAGCCACTGCATCCGCATGCGTGTAGAGGCTCTGGCGAACGGGATTCGAATGTCCCACCTTGCCATTGTCCAGTAGCGTAATGTGCTTGAAGCCCCAAGACTAAAAAGAATACAAATCATATGCATAAATTTGAAACATAAGGGTACATTAAGTAGACGCACCAACAGATTGCGAGCCACGGCACAGCCTAAAGTGCCGGCGCCAAAAAGTAGACATTTGGTTTGCGCCAAGATTTCCAAATTCAAATCCGGCACCAGTCGCCACTTCATCAGCTTCAGATTCAAGTTTACCATGTTCTCGGCCAATCTAAAAGAAGTTATTGTTATTTACATATAATTGGCTCTGAGTAATTGACTAACTTGGCTGGATCCATGCTGTCGCGCATGTGGGCCAAACGTGGACCCATTTTGCCATTGGCATTCGGTTCCCAGCCCACAAATCGCAGTTCGTCATAGTTGCATTTCTCCGCTTGCAACACTTGCCATATCAGGCTATTGTCCAATGCCATTTGCTGATCGTATCGCAGACCCATAAATTTGAGCGTTTGTCCAACGAGTGTGGGGCTAAAATGAGGAAAATAATGAGTATCTGTAGTTGAGTATTTGAGTTGTGTCTTTTGACGATTTATGCTCTGCGCTTCGCTCTCTGCAATTTATCACTCAATAGTCCACTGCTTCACTTTCCCTCCTTTCAACTGGCTACAATAAATATCTCTCCCGATCAAATCAAAGAGAGCGGACGAGCGCAGTTTGAGCGTATTTGTTTTTTCTTTGATAATTACCATTGGTGCAGCAGAAAGGCGACATAATTGCGCATTAGCCAGGCCGGATTCTCATACTCGCTGGCATCCGCAAAGCAGTAATAATAATGCTCCGCATCGCACTCATTAAAATTGGTTAAAGCAGCGCTTAAGCTGCGCGTTTCGCACACATTTTCCCGCTCATTTGCATACAAAATGAAAAAGTTTTGAGATTCCGCAGGCAATGCTCGAATAGCAGCCGCAATAGTTTCACAATTGCCGAGATCTTTTAGCCTTGTCGGAGAGCATTCCAGTTTCAATGTAGGCGTCAGGGGGCAGGGGAAGGCGAACCAGTAGTAATAACTGTGGCACTTGAGATCGGCAAACGACAGCACAAAGAAACGCACCAATAAATTGGGATCGTTCAGCACTCGCCCGCTTTTCATGTCAGCCAACAGTTGTTTGCCCTCATCCGCCAGCAGCGCTGACTTGTCCAGTGCCTTGAACTCCTCAATGGTGTTTTTATTGTAGATATGCCCGACGGCTGCATGGCTGAATTTCGGTGCCTGCGCCGCACTGCAAAATGCAAATACAATGTAATTGATATTTCCTTATCGGAACCCATTTCTTTTTATACCTATTGTACGCAGTGTAATCAACCTCGAGCAGACAACCAGGCGCCTTACGATTTGTGTAGTGGCCAGATATTGAGCGTTCCGCATCCGAGAGACGATCGTAGTCCAATTTCAGTTCAGCTAATTTGTGCCAGAATGTGGGCGACACAAACGATTCAAATGGCGCAAATTGTAAAATGCAAGCGTCGCTCATTTTTTCTCATATGTATATCAACCGATGTACTCACGCCCCCAATTCTGAATATAAACAAACTGTGGGGAACGATTGGAACTGCGTGAGACTGAAATACAATCAGCTGTTTCGTGAACAATCGATGTGCACTTAATCGATAGCTATCATATAAACCTAATGGGGTCACACTGGCCTTACAACTATCTGCTGTAGTAATAAATGCATTTTATATGAACAGTTAGTTACTGTTTACTATTATTATAGTATTACTAGAAACTTAATATCGAATTAAAAACAAGATTGCATTTACTTATTTAATATGTTTACAACATAGATATTTATTCCAACAATTTCATTGTACTGTCGATAGAAATATTTAGGCATATCGATAATTTCTATTGCATCGAAGAGCACGCCATCTTTGACAGAAAGCGATAATACCGTCGATTGTCTTGCAGCACGTCGGACTGGTGGTAGTAATTTTCGCAAAAAAGTTGCCATACAGTCAGTAATTTATAGAGGTTAGTACAATAAAGGTGGAGAAAGTTCGGATCTTATTACTATTTTCGTGTTTTACATATACAAAAATGTGTCATTTTCTGTTCGATTTGAAATGCAAAGTGTGCTAGGGTTATGAAAAAAAAGACAATGAAAAAATTATAGCCTACAAAATTTGTTCCATGATGTACTCATGCATTGCATGTACATACAAATTTACATTTGGAACGTCCTCGTTTCGTCTTCGCTCGCACACAGCAATTTCACGTTGAATCAATAAAAGTGAAATATGCAATAGTGGGGAATTTATGTTGAGTGAAAGAAAAAAAAATGTGGAAATGCGCTGCATGAAATTGACAAAGAAATACAAAAATGATTCACTCAAAATACAAAGAAATATTTGTGTGTATGTGCGTATGCATATAAAATACATATGTATGTAGATAGAAAGAGCGAGAGAAGAGCAGCAGCAGCAAAAGCAAAAGCAACGTCAAGTGCCAGCAAACAAAATGGCGGCGGCACACAGCGGAAAAACTGCTGTTGACGTTGCCTTTGCTGCTGCACGCTTATGTCTGTCTCTCTTCTCTTCTCTCTCCTTAGTTGAGATTGAGTTTTTCGATTCGCTTTCAATGCAGCTTCATTTTGATTTTCCGTGTGTACGCTTTTATCTTTGTGAAACAGCCACACACGTTTGCACGCATACAAATGCAAGCGCACGAATACACAGTATTTATATAGTGTGTGTGTGTGTGTGTGTATGTGCACTTTGTATGACGAAAGCACTGTGTAAAGAGTAGAAAAAACTAATAACTAGTTGCAGGGTATACTGAAAACAGGCCGGGTTGTTATGGCTCAAGAGAAAACGAGGGCGGGTCATTGCGTTGAAAGATGAATAAAAATAATTTAGGTATTTGCTGAGCACAATTCAATTCCTGCTCACTTTTTCATTGTGCGTGTGTGTGTGTGTGTGTGTGTCATTGGAAATGGCATCAAGTATGTTCTAGTGGGGTTTACTTAACGACGACTCATTCGAATTGAGGTCAAAATCATCCACAACTGGGTCTCTTGTTGTAGCCGTTGCTTTTTATACTCGGGTCGGGGTCGTCGACGTCGATGTCTTTGCGCTGCTGCAACGCTCACAGGGCGGCAAATATGCACACTGCCCGTTTATTTTATTTTTTTTGGTTTTGGGGTGGTTTTACATTTGGGCACTTTTGGGGGTGCTTATAAGATATTAAGTTGCAAGCGGGTTGTGGCAACCAATATAGCAATACAGACAGAATCTCAAGTAAACTAACTGTAACACCAGCTCAGGGTTGCTTTGGGGCGAGCTTTTCATTTGCAATATCAAATTGAACTTGCACACACACACATATTCATATACATAAATATATGCATAGATGTGTGTTTCTCTGTGAGTGGAAATATTTTCTAACAAAATTTTAGGCAGTGAATGTGAGTCACTTTCTGCTGCGAAATAATATTGTTTATGCTTAGCAGCGGACCGCTAATCAACAGAACAACAACGCATAGCGCCCATCTAGTACATTTTATTGGGGTCAAGAGACTTTAATTCGATGGCGCAGAACGTAAAAACTGCGAACGACCAACAAAAGCTCCTCCTCTAGCAGAGGCCATAAACCTCTACACACACACACGCACACAACGAAAGGACACTGACACTGAGAAATTCGTTTGGTTCTGCGCAGCATCAGCGTCTAGCAAAATGAGTACACACTCACACAAATACATGTGCATATGTATATCTGTGTTTGTGTGTATGTGTGTGTGTGTGTAAGAGAGAGATACGTGAGCATCCACATCCCAGTTTAATTTTCTATATATATTACACATATGGCAACTCAATCTGAGCAAAGAAAAATATCCAACAACAAAGAACAAAAGCAATCGGACCAGTTCGTGAGGTGTAGCCCCTAGAATAATGTGCAACACACATATTACAATCAATTAAAGTGCATTTCAATTGTGCATTGAGCAGCTTAACTAATTTAATTTACATACATACAAAAATATATATAATAAAGTGCACTTTAGCTGCGCATAAAGATGGCAACGCTGTCACGCAGCTGTACATAAACTTACACACACACACACATACTTACAAGCAAACACATTTCCTCAAGCTGAAGCGAGAACGCAGCAGTTGGTCGCTTGTGTGTTTGTGTGTGTGTCTCTATGTATGTGTGTGTGTTTGTGGCGCTCAATTGAGTTGCGTCGTGTGTGGGGGGTGGGGGGGGAAATGTGAAATAAACTTGAAGGTGTTTTGCGAGGTTATTTTCATTAAAATTCCAGTTTTTAAACTTCTTTGATAGCTTCCCATTGCCGACGTCTGACGCCATCCAATAGTGGCAAACAACCGTTGGATTTATTTAGTATAGTACAAGCTGTTTTTTTTTTTTTTTAAAGCCAAGCTCTCTTTTCACTGGAAAAATCACGAGCGAATCAAAATGATGAAGCGAGCACTTTTTGAACAGCTGTGAGGCGACAGCTTTATTGCTCATATGAAATAATGAATGTGTGTGTTTTTGTGTGTGAAAAGCAGTTTCGAGAAAGCCTTCGAATTTTTTTTTTAATTTTTTATTTTTTTCATTTGTCATTTATAGTATCTGTATCTGTATCGCCTGTACATATAATATTTACACCATAAAACATTTCCTATCGTCTATATTTTCTGTGAAAGAAACTTTTTGCCTTATTAATATTTTGGGACGACATCTTTCTCTTTTTTTTGTTTTTAATTTATGTCGATAGGATTCCTATAAGTGTAAGCGGCAAGCAGCAGCAACGGAGCAGGCAAAATCCGATTAGACAGGAATCTACTATACAAATTACCTTACCTAATTCCGGAAGAAGAGAACGCACGCAGAACCAATCCAGCAGAAGGAGAAGCAGCCGAAGCAAAAGAGAGCCTTTTTGACAAAGCAACCGAAGGGATCCCCATCATTTGCATATACTCAGCCTATATATACATATATACAGATATATAGATATATTTTTTGTGTGTGTGTCTCTGTGTGCGTGTGTCCTGTGTGTACTATACAAAATTTCTGTTTTGTTTCGCGTGTGTGGAGTGTTGTCTAACAACACAGAAGAGGGAAAGAGATACAGATAGAGTTATCAGCAGGATCAAATAAGAAGCACCGTTAATTAACAAAGCGAGAAAGAGACAGAGAGCTTCCTTCACGAGTGTCGAATTGCAACCGTGTGTGAGGCTTGAAACAAACAAGGAGGAGACAAACAGAAAGAGAGAGACCGAGAGAGGAGAGAGAGAAGTATTGAAATTTTTTCGCTCCCGAGTCGATAAAGAAAAATTATCACCATTCCACTATCAACGTACGACGCCGCTCCCCTTTTGCACACTTACGACGATAGTCCGCCGCAACGTTGGGCTAACGGTACTAGCAACGGGCATCAGGCAGGCGTCATCATAGATCAGTTTCGCCAGTGCGCCAAAACGATCACCATTGAGGGAGGCACCAGCACCGGTGACACGACGAGCATCGGCGGCGGCGTCAACGATTTGCGTTTGGTAATAACGGCCCAACAAAACGATATCATCGAGCGCAATTACGATCAATTGACCAATCGCGGCGGTGGAGGCGGAGGCGGCGGCGCCGTTTTAGGCGTCACCAGCAGCAGCAGCACCAACAGCAGCGGAGGCGGCCAAACACCACCGACACCACAATCAGCAGCAGCAGCATCAGCAACCACAACAACGGCGTCAGCATTGGGACAAAAAACTCTGCTCAATACCAGTCCAAATCTTTTACCCATTACCACTGCCACCGATACGTTCAATAATTTGAAGAATCTGGTTAAAATCGATAAGGGTACGACCAATTCGACGGGAAACAATTATCGTGCGAATAAATCTGGCAACGATTCGCTGTTGGCCACACGCAACGGTAGTCGGACAAGTGTTGGTGGAGTAGGATCAGCAGGTGGTGGTGGTGTTGGTGCATCATCAGCAACAAGCGGAGTAGGTGCTGGACAAGTTGGTGGCCCAAGCGGACACTTTTCCACTGGCTATAATAAAAATTCCGTCAAAATTCGTCAACACGATTCGGAGCTAAGCCCAAGGCCTCGACGATCATATCAAAACGATTCGTCGTCGTCGTCGCGTTACTATAACAAAAATAGTGACATTTTGGGTGCAAGCGGCAATAATAACAACAACAACGGCGGTGGCGGTGGCGGCAGTCAGCAGCCAGGTGTAAACGCTGATAGCTCCAGCAGCAACTATAACGGCAGTGGTCTTGGAGTCCATCGTGGTAGTCGCAACAACTATCACACAAACTCCTCCGATGGCGGCGGCAGCTATAATCGTAATCTAAACACCAATTCGGGCAGCAACTATCGGGGCAGCAACAGCAGCTCACGCTACGAGACACTAAATGGCAATGGCAACACTGGCAGCCACAACAGCAACACCAGCAGCAGTAGCAGTGGACAGCAGCAGCAGCAGCAACAACAACAACAGCAGCGTCACTACGGCAACAGCGGCAGCGCGGGCAGCAACAGCAACAACACCTCATCATCTGTTGGTGGCGGTAATCCGAACAAGTCAAATTACGCATCGCAACGCAACGATGGCAACAGCAGCCTGAGCAGCGGACGCTATCGCGACGACTATACCACCAGCAACAGCCGTGACAACTATAGGGAAAGGGAGAGGGACAGCAGGGACAACAGGGATCAGAGTTACGCAGAGGATCGCTACGGTGGCAGTAGTCTAGAACGCAACGGACACGCTGCCAATCGTTATAGCAGTAATCGGGGCAACAACGACGAGCGTTACGAGCGTGCTGGTCAAAACATTAGGAGCGGCAACAGTGGAGCACAGCACCAGCAGCAGCAACAACATCAACAGCAACAACAGCATCAGCAGCAACAACAATTGCCAGCCAAGTCGGCAACACCACCGCCTAGCGGTGCAGGAGCAACTGGGGGCGCTCAGCAACAGCAGCAACAACAACAACAACAGATAACTGGCCGATGGATACCGCCATCATTGCGTCCACAACATGGCCTCACCCAGAGCGAAAAGAATGATGCTGTGTTTCGACGTGTGCGTGGCATCCTCAACAAACTAACACCGGAGAAATTCCAAGAGCTAAGCGATGAACTACTCAAACTCGATCTGAATTCAATTGCCATTTTAAATGGTGTCATTCTGCTAATTTTCGATAAAGCCTTGGACGAGCCGAAATACTCGTCTATGTATGCACAGCTGTGCAAGCGTCTGTCCGAGGAAGCGCCGTTTGAAAAGGAACCAAACAATTCGTGCACCTTTCTGCGTCTGCTCATCGCCGTCTGTCGCGATAAGTTCAACAATCGCCTGAAGCGCGACGAGGCGAACGATAATCGTCCACCGCCCGAGAATGAGGCTGACGAGGAGGAGCGACGCCATCTGGCCAAGCAGCGCATGCTCGGCAATGTCAAGTTCATTGGTGAGCTCAATAAATTGGATATGCTATCGAACAATGTATTGCATGCGTGCATTATGGAGCTATTGGATAAGAAGAAGAAGCGTACGGCCGGTGCGCAGGAGATGTGCGAGGACATGGAATGCCTGGCTCAATTGCTCAAGACTTGCGGCAAGAATTTGGATTCAGAACAGGTCAAAGAGCTGATGAACCAGTACTTTAAGACGTTGGAACGTCGTTCACAGTCAACTGAATATCCGCCAAGGATACGCTTCATGCTAAAGGATGTCATCGAACTGCGCCAAAATCACTGGATACCCCGTAAAGTTGGCGGCAGCGCCGAGGGACCCGTCCCCATAAAGCAAATACGCTCGGACGATGACTCAATAATACGCACACCATTCGCCAATCGGAATCGCGATATGCGCAACAATGATCGCGACGGCGACAGCTGGATGAATCGATTCCATCTCAACATACAGCCAGGCGGCTACAATGACATGTTTAGCGGCCTGAGCGTTACGGGAGCATCACCCATCGTATCACCGTAAGTAGAACGGACAATGTGGCATCCACTTCTACGACGACTAATCAATCATAACAATCCCTTTCGTTTTCTATGCATTCACAGCTTCGTGACCAGCAATAATCGGGATCGGGATCGTGACAATCGTCAGTACAACAATCGCGATCGCAACAATCGTGACCAGGGTGGCAACAATGGCGGCAACAATGGCGGCGGCGGTGGTGGCAACTACAATAATCGCTACAACAATAAGCACAGCAGTCAAAACGGAGGCGCTGGTGGTGGCCAGGGCGGCGGCGGCGGCGGCAATCGCGACGATTCGCGTGGCGGCAATGGTGGCTCGCATCGGAACAATGATCGGAACAACGATCGCAATAATGATCGCAACAACGATGGCCAATACGGTGGCAGCAATCAGATGCTCCTGGGTAAAGAGTTGGCGCCGCGTTTCAAGCGCAATATGATCACAGCGAATCAGGATTCGGTTGAGAATCTGCAGATGCGTCCGGCAGCCAACTCGTTGCTGTTCCGCGCTGCCTCCCAAAATCAGAAATTCCCGGCCACATTGCCGATCTCAACGCCGCCCAGTGGCAATTCCTCTCAGCATCAGCAGCAGCAGTCCACTTCGCAGCTATCCAATTCGCATTATCCACTGCTCGGCACGCCCACATCACATCTAATGAACACTCCAACGCGACCATCGTCCACACCATCGGCTGAATATGGCGCAGAGAATCGCACGTTGCACACGGCTCAGCAGCATGCGGAGAAGAGCCTCAAGGCAACATCTTCGTCGCCCAATTTTGGCACAGCTACAGCAGTCGCAGAAACTAACGCAGAGAAGAAGACAGCAAATGGTGCCGCATCAGGAGTTGGCGAGAACAAGGAGCAGCCGAGCGGTGGCAGCTCAAAGAATGGTGCCGCCGAGCGCCCCACAACGCCATCTGGCTCAACTATCGCAGCTGGTGGTTTCAACAAGCAGCAGAAGAAGGACAAGGGACCCAGCAAGGAGGAACTAACGAAGAAGGCAATTGTCTACTTTAAGGATAAATTCTACTATGACGAACAAAAAGATGATGAAACCACGACCACCATCCCCCCAATAATAACTGAAGGAGCAACCCAAGAGGAAGCTGAAATCGAAACCGAAACCGAAACGACGACAGCATCAACATTGGATGAGGAGACAACTAAAACCGATCAATTTACCGAGCTAGTTGATGGTTTCATTGAGTTGAAACTGCCGGAGAAATCGCTTAAGGAGGTGTGCCTCAATCTGCTGATGGAGGTGCTGGATCGTGTGAACGATGTTTACCTGGAGCGTATCGTTCGCTTCATGCAAACATTGCGCAAGCAATCCGTCATTAAACCGAATGTGATCGTTGAAATATTCAAGCAGTTGGTCAACAAAATGAATGAGCGCGAGGCACTGAATCCCAGGATTACCGCACTGGTCGCCTCGGTGCTGTGCAAAGCTGTCTGCGAACCGGCATTGATTAAACTAACCGATATCGCCAACTTTTCGGACAATGGACAGCATTATCCATTATTTTTGCTGGTGCTGCAGCAGCTGCATAAAACGATTGGCAAGGATGCGCTGGAGGAGAAGTTCCGTGCCAGCAAAATTGATTTGATGAACAGTCTACAAGAGGTGGATCGCAACAAGGAGCGACTGGGTGAAATACTTGAGGATCGACAGCTATCGTTCCTTTATCCCCTGCTCAAGGTGCAAGCTGAGATGATGAAGCAGCTGCAGGGCGATCCCAATCCGAATAGTTTCTATAAATGGATCAAGGCCAATGTGGACAACAAATACTATAAGGATCCCGGCTTCATACAGGCCCTCATGACCGTTGTGGTCAAATATATAACCAAGGAGACAACTCTGGCCAGCAACATGGATCCCAAGGAGCATCCCGAGAAGTCTGTCACACAAAGGGAACAGGCCATGCTGGAGACCTATAGCCAAATGCTGCAGACCTTCCTCGGCCAAAACGAATTGCAACTGATGGCACTCTATGCCCTGCAGCTCCTCTGCTACAACGAGAACTTCCCCAAGGGTGAGTAGCAGTGACCATTTCAAATGAAACCATAATTATATCATTATTATTTTTTGTAGGCATGCTTTGTCGCTGGTTCAAATATCTGTACGATTCCGAGATTATAGAGGAGGAAGCATTCGTTTTGTGGAAGGAGGAGATTTCTGACAAATATCCCGGCAAGGGCTCGGCATTGTTCCAGGTGAACGCCTGGTTGACTTGGCTGCAGGAGGCCGAATCTGAGGACGATGAGGATTAAATGCTCCCAAAATTACATAATATTAATAACCACACACAATATATGTATAACAATTCTATATATTTATTCGCAACCAGCTAAAGCAAAACAAACAAAAATATTTAACCTTTAAAAAACAAAAAAGCAAAAAAAAAAAAAAACAAACAAAAAAAAAATACATAAACACATTGATACATTATATATATAACAACAAGATGGAAGTTGAAATCGCTGTTGCAAATGTTAGTCAAATTATAGTAGAAGAAAAGCTAAAAGTTAATCCAAATTATTTGATATTCATTCAAGTTCAAGCTAACAATTAATCACCAATAAATAAAACAGCAATAGACTCAAACTTAATAAATAAATTGACATTTAACTCAACTAAAAAATGAAAAACCAATTGGCGAAATCGTTGCAGGATACGAATTTCCGACGAATCGCTAAATGTAATTAGCAAAAGCATACACACATTAAATAGGAATTGTGAAGAAATTAGTGAATTCAATTTCGAATCATTTAACCGGAACTGATCTTTTAAACGAAATATTCACATTTTTAATAAATTCCAAAACATTTTTTTTTTGCTACTTGCACAGCCCGCAATAATGTATCGTATTAATTAAGTAGTTCAAATCAACAAGAAAAATAAGAAACCTGCTCCATAATATATAATCATGAATGTTCATTGCACAGCTCACAGATCGGAGTAAGCGTCGAAAACGTAATCTGAATGTATTTTAACTCGAAAAAAATAAAATAAAAACTCGCCAACATTATATAGAGCCTTAATAAACTGAAAACAACACTGCGAACGGCGAATAATAACGTGTTTCAATTCTGTCATAAAAGAAAATTAACTTCATTTACACTTTTGGTGGCTAACTGCAGTTGGCTTTGCTTTTGCAGCCCTGGACCATTTGCAGTTCAACCAGAGGAGGCTCAATTACTGGTTCCCCCTGTGCTTTTGCGCCAGGGGAGATAAGCTCACCATGGCTAGATTTGCAGTTAAAGATAAAAATTAGAAACTGATAGAATCAGTAGAGTTGTGATTTGATTAATTGATGAACCGTTGCTCTGCTGTTTATATTCTCATTTTGAAATAATAACAGGAGCATAACAAGTCTTGTAAAAACCAATGTCATTCGGATGTAACTGACTTTCATTCAAATAAATGTATCTAATTCGACAATAATCCATATACCGACTGACATCAAAATCTGAGGCATATCTACGAGAATGTGATGATATATAATATAGTTACTGCGATTGTTGCAGCACACCTGGAGATGACTTTCAATTAATATTTTAAATTGATAATTACAAACTGTTCATAAAAAATACTAAAATAGAACGATATATATCGATATTTTGTAGATGAACGCACTGACTCAGATAAAACGATTGTCGATTTCTTGCAACCAAGGTAACATTGAACTGTAATGACAAACAAAAAAATAAGCATTTTAACGCCGGTGGCGCTTTCCTTATTCAATTATAGGACAACCAACAAAAATCTTTTGCCTGTTAGGCGTTAAGTATTGTAAATCCAGACACAAAAAGCAAATGGAAAGCTGTGCGCTGACACAGCAAAAAGATGCCGGCGTTGCGGCTGAAAAGCAACAAGTGCAGATGGAACTCTTCACATCGCACATGGCCCAACTGGATGCGGGCCCTTTGCAGTGCACGATGCGTGTCCTCAAGATGAACGGCAGCACGATGCTCTTCCTCAGTGGCAAGGACTCGGAGCGTTTGGATGAGTTCGCCGTCGCGATGCCGGCCCGTCCGCCCAGCAAACAGATTGTGGCTACCACATTTATGGGCTCGAGTGGGCATAGTGATTCCCTTGTGCTGGCCACAAAATTGAGCGCACGCTACGGCCGACAGTTTTACGTTAGCTTCAATCTCGCATTGGATGCGATGACGCGTCCACTATTCGAAAAGGCGCTCGTCGATTACATGCAACAAAATCTGAAGTTGTTCGTGTGAGGCGGCATAGTTTCCACCTATTTGTATGTATTTATAATAGTAATTAAAAACAACTCGAAAGCAAATGTAAATCGTCTGATCATTGTATTTCTGTATTCAATATTTATTTATGGCAATCCCATATGAAATGAGTTTAGCTCATGCTCACGGCAGGCCATGGGGTTCAACGCTTTGGATTTATTTCGGTGCACGGACCCCACGGACAACAAGTGAAGAGGTGCATCCAGCGCCAGTCAGCAGCACAGTTGACAGTTCGAAGTGCGGCGATCCGAGTTCAAACGTGCGCAAATTTCTATTAAGACGCGCACACAAATTATCAACGAGGTTTTCGAAATTAAAGCTTTCACAACGTGTAAGTTCTACTATTGATAAAGACAACTGCTAACCAGTGTTCCAAAATGTTGCCGAGGCCACAGGCCGGTTCAGATATGTGTGTTCTCACCCCGCCCTCCCCGCCTTGTCTTCGAAGGCCGCACGTGTCGTGCTTCCTGTGCTGATGGTTTTGTGCGGCATGCGCTGATTATCGCTTGGAAATGTCAATGTCGTTTTGGCCCTCCCCACCTCCCTTCCGAAAATCGTTAATAATGTTTTGCTGATAAGTGATAAGTTTTTATATGTGCGCGTGCTGGGAATTTTTCCAAAAATGCAATTGGTACCGTGGACTACCTTGTTTTTAAATAATTTTACCATAAAATATATAGCCTTGTATATTAACCTGTTTGCTAAAATTGTTTTATTTAAAGAAAAACCTGGAACAATGTTAATTGTTGACTATTTGTATTATTGTCAATTTGTCAAAAAAAAAACTGCTAATTTTATTCAATAGTATAATTATTATTATTATATTTTTGAATTGTATTTAGAACAATTGATTGTTTTTTTAAAACAATATTTTGGACAGGCTTACAACTACCAATTTGAATATTGCAAATGGCAAATCTTGTATTGTATACCTTACTTAACAAGGAACTTGGAAAGTGATTGCTATAGAGCCAGCCGTTATAATCCCATATTTTCGAAAACGTATCTAAAAAATCCGATTTAATTGCTGGTCACTTGTATCTTATATTTTAATTAAAATCAAGCTGCAATTTTGCAATGCATTTAGTGTGTAACTACCCATTGTTTCAAAAACTCATCCATGTTATGGAAACTTTTGGTAAGCAATTCATAGCAATAAAATTCACAAACTTTTGGTTTCTAAAAATACGCTGTCTAGACGAGATATTGTCAGGAATATCAGCCTTTAGCTACATTAATTTAGCACGTAGTCCGAAGGTCTACTTCTCAGTCTCCTGGATATTTGATTTCAATTTTGGCCAACTCATGTTGTCTGCTGATGTGTGGGATGCGATAACAACAGAGGTCTAGCCAAAATTTTATTATTTTATTTTTTAATTGTACTTGGAACAATTGGTTGCTTTCAAAATCCATTCGATGTTTTGGACAGATTTACGAATACAGTTTTGGATATTGTAAATTGCTAATCTTTAGAGTCAACAGCTCGTATTCTATGTGTTCAAGCTTGTATTTAAAACCTTTCTAACCCTTTCTATCTTTTCTAGAGTCAACCGTTTTAATCCCACTTTCTCTAACAAATTATATTTGAAATGCTGCCCAATTGCATCTTATGTGTTTTATACACAGCCATTTTTAATTTTGTATACCTCTCTTTTAAATTAAGCTGCAATTTTGCAAAGCATTCGATATATGGCAACCCATTGTTTCCCAAACTCATCAATATTATGGAAACTTTTGGTTAGCAATCTAAAAATACGCTGTCTAGACGAGATATTGTAATATCAGCCTTTAACTATATTAATGTAGCACCTAGCAGCTAGCCTAAAGGTCTATTTCTGAGTCTCCTGGATATTTGATTTCAATTTCGGCCAACTCATGTTGTCTGCTGATGTGTCGGATGCGATAACAGCGGGGGTCTAGCCAAATATTGCAGACACATGAGTTAGCTGCATACAGGTCATTTTTTGTTTGTTTTTTTTCTGTTTGTTTTTTCTGTTTTTTTTTTGTGATAGTTGATATTACGGTTGTTTGTTTGTGATGCGTTGCTCTGTTTTGCGTATGCTTGGACTTTGGACGTCTGCTCAGGCGTTGAGCAGGCGATAGATTGCCATTGTTGTCGCCCGCGATTCAGCAATTAGCCATTGCAGTCAGAGCAGGGCAGAGCAGGGCGGAGCAGGGCGGAGCAGGGCGGGGCAGGGCAGGGAACAAAGCAATCACATATCAGCAATGGATGCGATGCGTCTCGTTCTCAGCCAGATAACCCGAACCGAAGACTTGCCAAGTTTTTTGCTTGATCTGAGCCGCCTCACACTCCCATCTAGTGCGCTCTGATAAAGCTCAAGCCTAACCCGAATCCGTAACCGAACCCGAGACCCAGTTTGAGTGCACGCCCCAATGTTGTCTGCGCCTTATCGCGCCAGGTTTGCACCTTTGCCAGCCATCCAGCCAGCCAGCCAGACCCCTAGTTCTGCTTATCAGTTCAAGTATGTTGTTATAATTCCTTAGAAATATTATACATCATTAAATGACAGTATTACCGGTTCGATCCGGTTACAGTGTGTATTAGTAGTCGCCAGTTTCAAGTATTTATTATGGCGCACTTGCTGGGGATTGTTTTTGTTTTGTTTTGTTTTCTTTTTTTTTTTTCTTCAATTAGAATTTACTACGGAAAATTTAAAAAAACCTTTTGCAGCGCACGCGTTCACCTCTAAGAGATTTCTGTTGCTGCTTATCTCAGGCGATTTGACTCTAGAGGATGGGCCGATACGATTTTTGGGGACAACTGTCTGTCATATGTATATATATGCTGAGCTCATTTTTTTTTTTGTATACGCCTGTAATATTAGGCGCTTATCGGGAGCTGATCACCGCATTCAAAGATCACTATTTCCAGAAAAACCGGATTTTGTTATATTATATATATATATATATATTATTTAGTTATTTATGTGATGGAATACAGCGCATTTTGAGCAATAAATTTGGGTCAGGGATGTAAATTTTAGGAATACAAATCATTAGGGTTCTTATTTCGTGTATATTAAGAAAGAAATTTGATTTACCCACATTCTTTGCCATTCTTCCGGGACTTCGTGATTTAAAAACTTTTATAGAATGACATTTATTTTAGAGCTGTATCTATAATTATAAATTAACAATATTAAGGAATGACATTTATAATTTCCAGCCTATTTAATCTATATATATAGGCAGTCTGGGCATTAACTGCGGTCTTTTATTGTCTGGGTATTCTATGCTTTTATTATTATTATTATATTGATTGAGCGAAACTGTACTTCGAGGTTGGTAATAAGAGTCGAAAGTTCAATTGCATTAAGGGACAACGAATGGGCTCACTATCAGTGGGCTAATTTATAAATAAAACATGACTTGTCTGTTGCGTCGATTTTGCGCATTTCGATTACAAGCTGGAACTGTGCTGCACCTGCTGCAATCGAGTGACATTGATTGTCCATGAGAGCGACGTGTGGCGTCCCAGAGAGCTACTCAAAATCGTCATATTTCCGAGTGTGCCGCCCAGCCATTTATGTAAGAGCGAAGAGTAGCACACCACGGACTGTTGAAGCATATTGCATGTGAATCACTTCCTATCAATAATATATGGCCAGACTGTGCCAGCTCTAACTGATAAGTTAACCACCCAGCAGAGCAGAGCACAGCGTAGAGATACCATTGCCTTACAAAGCCCCCCCCCACCCCACGGCGTCCGCTTTGGCCTTCAGCTACAAGTAAACACTGACGGAGACGTTTTGCAGAGTTGCCCCATTGATGATAAGCTTGGAGCAATGTTGTAGCCAAAAAAAAAAAATATATATCAGCGTCATCGTCACAAAAAACTCTTCGAGGGGTAACAGAAACGAAAAAAAAAAAAGAGTAGAAAAATGTTGTTACGAACATCGTGTTGACTTGGCGCTTCTCCACGATAACAGTCTAGCTTTATCTGTAGCCGCGTAACACGGTCACAGCTGGAGGGGATTTCACTTTGCCCCCCCTCTGTGCTCTGCTCTGCTCTGTTCTGCTCTGCTCTGCTCTGCTGTGCTGTGTTGTGCTGTGCTATGCCTGCCTGGCCAGAGTACGAAGTGCAATCCGTGCGATAGCGCGCCCGGGTATCACGATCGCCCCCCCATAAGCGCTGTTTACGGCTGATGAGCTGCTTCTGCTGCTGCTGCTGCTGTTGCTGTTGCTGCTATTGCTGCTATTGCTGCTATTGCTGATCATTGCCCACACACATGACTACATGTGGGGTGGCTAGACCGATTTTCCAGTTGTGCGTTCCGCTGATAAGGCAGCTCGCCCTCAAATATTTACGCGCAGGCAGACGATGCTTCACTCACGTATGTGCCTGCTGAGCACTTCTCCCACCCGCAACCTCTCCTCCTCTCTTCCTGTTTTTCGTTTTTACTGTTAAGCAAACGCAACTAACTTGGTCAATTGGTATTGGTTTTTTTTGTTGTTTTTTGTTTTTTTCGTTTTTGGCGCGGATGTCCGATTAGCTCTGCTCTGCTCGACTCTCTGTCTGTCCGCTCACTCTCAGCGCCCCGTCCCTGCTGCCTGTCTGCGTGCACAGCCTTCGGGCGCTGATAAGCGTCTTCTTATCGCGAATAAACTTTCAAATATTACACGAATGTCTGCAGGCGAATAGCTCATTCGTTTGGTAATCGCACTGGCGAACGCTACACAAAAGCAGCAACTTTAACTCAGAAATACCTAAATAATGGATATATTAGTACAAACACCCATCTTCTGTCCCAGCAGTGAGTTCTACGAGTCGGCGACGAGTAGCTATTATACGCCGTACAATACGCCGCCGTATATAGCACCGGCCGGATCAGGCAGCTGGCTGGGCGATCATCAACAGCAACAGCAGCAGCATCATTTGCCGCAGATGCAGTACCTCAGATTTCCGACACCGCCCATAACACCACCGCGCACCGCTGCTCCTTTCCTCCATCTGGAGTCCAACTTAAATACACGCACACAGTCCGTCATCATGAGGTGCAACAAGAGCACAATTTCCGCTTCCGGTTCGCCGACAGAATCCGGCAGCGAGCACAGCAGCAGCAGCAGCAGCGAATGTGATTTTATCTGCAATTGGCAGAATTGCGGAAGGTGAGAAATACGCCACTCAGAATTAACTTGGCACAAATTTACTAATTAGTTATCACTTTCGGCTTGCAGAGTTTTCGAATCTTTGGAGGCACTCGCCCAGCATGTCACCCTGTGTCATGCGATTGCCTCGATGGTGGATGGACTGTATTACTGCCGCTGGGGCGGCTGTCAGCGCAGCGAGCGTGGCTTCAATGCACGCTACAAGATGCTGGTGCATGTCCGCACCCACACCAAGGAGAAGCCGCATCGCTGCCACCTCTGCGAGAAGTCCTTCTCGCGTGCCGAAAATCTTAAGATACACATACGCTCGCATTCGGGCGAGAAACCGTACAAGTGCCACTACGAGGGCTGTCAAAAGGCCTACTCCAACTCGTCGGATCGGTTCAAGCACACACGCACCCATTCAATGGAAAAGCCGTATATGTGCAAGGTGTCCGGCTGTCAGAAGCGCTACACAGATCCCTCATCACTGCGCAAGCATGTGAAAACGTTTAAGCACAGTATTCAGCTGATTGCCAGCCAGAGCTCCGCCAACTGTCTGCTGGATGCCAGCGGTGCAACCTACACCTGCCTCCCTCTGCCCCTGCACCCCGCACCAGTACTTGCACCAGTGCAAGCAATCGGCGAGTCATCGCCTACTGTTACACCCTACTACAGCTACACCGACAGCGATAATGTGGCAAGTGATTATTCGCTGAGATGCAAGCACGATAGCGAATATACGTCCTCGGATTACTGGCTGAATACGCAGGAGCATGGCTATCGCTACCAGCTACACACCGAGGACTATTCCATGGAAATGGAAATGGACTCGCCCACGCCTCTGGATTTGCGTGTGCACAGAAGTTGAATGCCTTGTCACGTCTGCCCTGGCAATCCACTCTAGTCATCAGGCTAATCTCTAGCTCTTGTCATTAATGTTAAATAATTATCCTTTAGTTTGCAATAAAAGACTGTCTTTAACAAAAAAATAAAACTCTAATTACTACGAATTACGTAAATCCGGTGACTAATTGAAATATTTATATTTCAAAACTAAATATATATGAATATATTTATATATATATTGCGCAACATGTTGGTTTGCAATCTTAGGAATATTGACATTTAGCCATTATTTTATTTGCCAACGAATATGTGAAAGATTAAAAACGGCTGACATTTGTAATTTACATTTGCATTTGAAAAGTTAGTGCTGCAAACGTATCGAAATCAAATAGTGTTGTAAAGACGAAATGCAATCGATTAACGATTTGTTTACCGATAGCGCCAAATTCAAACTAAAAAAGCTGACTCTTGCTCAAATTAAAATGTTTGACTTTATTGATGTAAATGCGTATCTATACGAGTTTTTACAACAGTGTTATATATTAGATTCCATAATTTACAATTTTTAGGAATGTTATCTTAGCTAAGATTACTACTCGGTCCACATACACACATAAGCAACAAGGAAATGGTAAAAAATAGTAATACCAAACTAACTCACAAATTAAATAAGCCGCATTTAATACACACTTTAGAAGTTGTACTTTTCTCATTTACAACATACTTGGAGAATGCTTAAAACAATTGTAATGGCCTTCATAGAGCTATAAGGAAACAATTATGATTTATCTGCAATTATTGAGCTTTCAATATACATAATGTTGGCCCATTAACGACGGTTTAAATTTTTGTACATTCTGTGTATGTAGTTGTACATACTGTCATTACGTACGTGTACAGAGCAGCAATCACTTGACCTGCAGTTATTGCTGGTGGCCAACCCTAACAGGATCCATTAAACGTTATAGTGTATATACTTAAAAGATATAAGCAAAGCTATGGGCTGCCATTTATAATTACGCCCTAAAGAATCTTACAACTCGTACAATATATTGTCGACAAATCGGGCACTCGTTTAGCACCTTTCCACAATTGGTGCATGTGGCCATGTGGCCGCATTCCAGAAATACGCACTCAATCGGCGCATCCATGCAGATTTTACACAGCTCATCCGTGGCAAGTTTCTCAACGGCTGCAATTACAAATATTGAGTGTGATACATTTGTATTATATTGAATGACATACCAGGCGCTGTGCGCATCGTTTTCCACAATCTGCTCACGCGATCAAGCAGCTCTTGTTTCTCACAGCAGCCTTTGTAGTCAACACGGTGCAACATTAAAACTTCCTTCAACTGTTTCACCGTTAAGTTCTCCAAGTCTTTTCTGTGGGTGCACAAAATAAAAAAAAAGAATATATAAAACATGAAATAACAATTATATCGAGCTGACCAATGTGTAATACAATATTATCTGCTTAGTGGTTATACCCTTGCAGATCTTATAGCAGATGCAGGCTTTTCTCAAATAGGTTTGGTAAATTTTGTTAATATATCTTAAAACTTAAAAAAGAATTTTAATCGGATCTTCAATTTTCCAACGATAATTTGAGAATTATAATTTATATGCCAGTTATAGGACAAGCAGAAGGCAACATCAGAGTGTGTATAATTTGATGATTCCATCAATGCATTATCAATATCATAATACCCTCTGCAATTATTTAGTATTTCACTTACAGGTCCTCAATGTCTTCCAGGTTTAAGAAGCGTGAATCCAAGCAGTTGGGCGGCTCAAAGCCCAATGGCGAGGCATACACATGGATGCCCTCGTCATCATCCCAACGTGTCTCATTGTCATCCTGCGTGGGCGAGAATTCAATGGTCGGTGTTATGGGCAGACCAGCAGCTCCTCCGGCTGCCAAACTGCCTGTCTCCGGGCCGCTCAGCGGCGAGACGGCATGACTGTCTGCCTCGGAGCAATCCAAGGACTTGGTGCGCTGCTCCAGGTAGGTGAGAAACTCTTGCAGTTCCCGCTTGATGTCCTCCTCGGACATTTGCGAGTTCTCCAAGTGGCGTCGCATCTTCTCCACATGTCGCCGTATATTTGTTTTGTTTTTGCCACAGCGGTGACAGCTGGCGCGCACAGTTTCCGGCTCGGGTTGTTCACGTAGAGTGCTCAGGGCCAAGCCGCTGGCAGCCACAGGTGATTCATCATCGCTGGAATGATGGCGACGATTCAGGTAGCCGTCGGAACGTCGCCGTGTGACCTTCTTGGTTCGCGGCGGCACGGTGACCGTGCGCTGCTCAATGTTTGGCATCTCACCGGGCTCATTTTGCAGCGTCACTTCTAAGATTTCCTCTTCGGTGTTTCCCGACTGCGTTGGCGTTGCCTGCAACTGTTTTTGACTGCCACTTGGTGCTGTTTGTTCCAGCAATTGCCACTGATCTAAGTTGCTGCTGTTGGTATCGGTCGCTCCTTTGCTCTCATCAGAGATGCCGCCAATAGCGCCCAGCTCTTCGAAACTGGACTGCGAGGAGGCGTCTGCACCGCAAGCGTCCACTTTGGAGCTAAGCGAACCCTGCTTTGAGTACCCTGGACTGGTGCTGTTTGCAGTTGCTGCATTTGTTGTTGTGGTTGTTGTTGTCGCCGCCGAGCCCAGACCCGCTGAGCTTGCATCCAGGGTTGGCCGGATGAGGCTGGACTGTCCAGCGCTGTTCTCCGTATTTTTAAGCGATGTGCGTTCACTAAATGTGTTGATTATCTCCTCATCCGAGCACTCACATTCGGAATTGTCAGGATCATCATCATTAGACGATAACCGAACAGCTTCCACAGCGGATCTGCGGTCCTGTGTCGCTGTGGGCGATGTTGTCGTACGCGTCGACGAAGTCGATGGACTGACATGCACATGCGCCGCCTCCGTGGAGTTGCCTCTGGCCACAGTCGGTGTTCGTGTTGGCGACGCCGTCGTTCCATTGACAGCACTGGCGTACGTGGGTATCTCCCGCGTGGATACGCGCGGCTGCTCAAATATGTGAGAGGGCGGCGTTGGGCCGCCATTGTCATGGGATGCATGGCGGCTGGTCTCACGACTATTTTCGGAGCTGGACTTGTTGTCGAAGGACGCCAGGGAATCACTGATATTATCACTCAGATTAGTGAAAAAATTTTGGCACGTTTGCTTCAGACTATCCATTGGATTGGCTTGGCCACGTCCAGGACTATTATTAGGCGGTCGACCCATCGCATCGCGATCCGACTGTGCAACCTGCGTCAGCACCAGACCGACCAGCTCCTCCTTTTCTGTAATACAAAATGTGCAATGTATGAGCTTATCTGAACATGCATTTGATCATCTTAACAATGACTCACCCAGGCAGCCCTCTGTGGAAATGTGTTTGGATTGCAAATAGAATATTAAATCTTTTGGCTTCAGTTTCAATAAATCCGTGCGCTGCAGTGGTCGTTGTGCGAATATTGCACAGCGCTGGCAGCGACGCGCCGTCGTCGCTGTCAAACAGTTGTTGCAATAATATCGCCTGAAAACAATGGCAAATTTCGAATGAATGGGCACGATTTTCAAGGAATATGTGTTACCTGCAGTCAAAACAGCTGCGTTTACGGCGAAATACCGTGAATTCAACGCCACAGCTTTCACAGGGCATGCTGTCTGTTTGGTGTCCTTTCGATCGACCGTTTCCGTTTTCCTCTGCTGCTACTGCTGCTGCTGCTGCTTATCCTTGCCCTTTGCCTTACGCCCACCACACCATTGCATTTGTGTTTTCAATGTCAAATCACAAATCAATTTCACAACATGCGCGATTTTCGTCAATATGCTGTGGGGCGACTCTTCGCTTAACAAACAGAGATAATCGTTTTACACCGCTACTTACTCATCGGGGCCCAAAAACTTATAAGCAAGCAGATTTTACAAAATTTTATCAATACGCAGAGTGTATATACGTTCGTACATACATTTCAGCACATCACTAGCAAAGACGATAGGCAGCACAAGAAATATCGATTGAACTATCGACTATGAGTAATAAGAGACTGCAAGAAAAAAAAAACCGTTCAAATACATACATAAATATTTACATATTTGCTAGGCCGATACTGGCAACAAATTAAATATTTAAATCAAACATTTTTTTTCAAAACACATTTATATAGACAATGTTGTTATTTCATTTTATTAAAATTCATCATGCTTGTTCTCTTTCTAGCATCAAAATAAAAATATTTGTATATAAATATTAGTTCAATCATCAATCAATTCACAATCCTCTCTCATTGAGCTCTTAATTATAAATATTAATAAGAATTTCATGGTATTTATCAACATCAATAATACGTGTGTTAAATTTTAAATTGATAAAGGAAAAATTCCAAGGGGATTGCTGTTACAATATTAAGTACGAGAACATAAAATAATAAATACAATATAAATGTAACCTGAAAAACCTGAAGAAATCAAACATTTTATAATGTACTCGCATTAGTTTAGTTTATGTTTATTTAATTCACATCCACTACTTATAGCTACGTATGTAATTATATGCAATTAAATAGTTAAGTGCCATAAAACGTTGCAATCTTTTCATTTTTAAAATAATACATCAGTTAATTGCTATATGTATGTATATATATATATCTATGTATATATATATATATGTATATATATTTTACGATTTTTGCACGCATTGAAAACATGTTTGCTCTTCTACTTGATCAAGTCATTTAGTACATATATACACATGTGGTTTCCTATGATTGAGCTTTTTGAAATTCTTGTTGATAAGTCTTTAATTTAAAAACAAATGCGTCCGTTGCCCTTTTTCTCTGCTACGCGTTAAATGTTTGCAAAGGTAAATAATCATCTTGCTGGCTGACTGGCTGTGTGCATTTGTTATTGTTGTTTGTGGTGGTTGTGAATCATCAAGCAGCGCCAGCACCGCATCGTAGATTGACCGTTGGCCAGAACCGACTACAGAGGTGTGTGTGTGTGTGTGTTATTTCTTTTTTTTTTGTGTTGTTTGCAAGTAAACAAAAAAAATAAAAATTGAAGCAATTGATAGATTGATAGTTGAATATAGAAAGAGAGCGCGCAAATGAATATTGTGTTGAAAATGAAGAGCTTTAAATTTCTATTGGCGAGTTAAACGCTGTTGCTGCTTGGCCCTTAAACTGTTATGTGTGTGTTTGGCTAGTGGCTGCATCTAAAACTATGACACATGGTCCGTATCGCCGCCGGCCTTCACATGGCTATGTAATGGATCATCATTGTTGTTGTCATCATCGTGGACGGCCACTTCGAGCGCACGATTCTTTTCGTATTCGACAAAGTCATCAAAGAGACTTGGCCACGCTTCGGTATCATCGTAATTTTCTATATCACATTGTTCAGTAAAATTGAGGTACATGTTCCATGTATCCTTGGGTATGCGGCGTATGTTCGGATGCTTTTCGAGGAAGTGTACCCATTTTGAAAAGAGATCAGGTCTTTGTACAGTGAACACAAGTTTCCACAAATCGATTGCCATTTCCAACGACAAAACGCGCTGATCCGGCTCCAAGCCAAAACTGAAAGACAAATATAATTCGTAAATAATAAAATTGTAAATATACATTTGCTCAAGCATACCGAAAGGTAAAACGATAGAGCTGCTTAAACATCTCAGAGTCCACCACAAGCATCTCAATTGTTTGCTCAAGCCTTAAGCGTATGGTGGCAATTGTGTCCGCCCGCATCTTGTGCAGGCCATCAATAAATTCCGTTTTGGTAAAGCGGCACATCTGTGAAGCGTCCAAGCACCAGGCAAGCACAAGTATTGCAAATTCATCGGGCTGATAGTTAAGATCATTGCACAGGCGCTCAATGCCATCAGTGAGTATCATATCTTCATCATCTGGATCTTTGTACACTTCGAATAATTTGTTTAGCGTTTGATGTGACACTTCCATTGATTCCTTGACTGCTGCAATTGAACATGAAAGGAATCAAATAGAATAGAAGAAAACATTACCTTGTTTGTTTTCTTTTACATACCAGTTGTTATAATTTCGCTCATGGTCGGCGCACTTCCATTAAGCAAGCCTAAGGACTTAAAACTATTACGCTTAGTATCACAATTATTTGCTGGCTTGAGTGGAGTTCGATTAGAGAGCAATTCATCCGTTTCTGCGAAACAAAATTAAATGATGACAAGATCCAGAGAGAGAAACAGAGAGAGAGAGAGAGAGAGAGAGAGAGAGAGACCCCCATCAAGCTTACCGCGTGGCCTGTCGTTGTAAATGCCGCAACGTTCATTTGCATTGGGCCCAACGATGTCGTAGCAGTTGCCAATGCTGGTGGCCGCTTGGCAGCTGTTAGCGTTTGTATGCAATGCGTTTGGTGTGGACGAGCAGCTGGTTGGCAACGTTGGTGCGGCAGACGACGACTGGAAGCATTTCAGGCAATTGCCCATAGTGCGCTGCGCGCTCTCCAGCGGGCACTTGGCGTTCACAATATTTTCCTGCCCGCTACTGTTTGTTTGAGTTTGTGTATGTTGGTGTATTGGTGTAATGGTGTGTGTAGGTGTAGTTGACACTTGTTTTTTTTTTTAACTGTCTGACTGACAGTGAGAGGTATCGGTATCGATATTGGTATTGGTTGTGTATTGTGTTGCCAGTGAATTGGCTACTGGCTACTGGCGACTGGCAACTGGCTGTTATGGGCTATGGCTATGTTTCTTAATGGATGAGGAAGAGGAGGAGGTGAAGGTGAAGGCTATTGAATGATATTGATAATCACTTAGCTAGCGTTAGCTTGCTTTGACTGCTTGGCATTGGCACTGGAATTTCCATGGAACGTTACTACTGACGCACCATTGATGCATCGAACATATGTTGGCGACGACTTCTTCCTTGTTGCTGTGACTGCTGCTGCTACTGCTGCTATTGCTGCTGTTGTTATTTTGATGCCTCCTACGCAAGCTCATGTGTATGTTTTTGTGTGTGTATACATACATATGCAATTGTAGTAGTCAACCAACCACCACAAAGCGTGTGTGCGTGAATTCGTCAACTTGGTGGATTTCACATCTTTTTCTATTGTTATGCACTGCACAGCGTTAGTTATGTATCATAATTAGTCTTCATTTATTTATTTATATTTATTGGTTTGTGTTTCACGAGGCTACTTTTCCGCAGAATTGCTGGCCCTAATATAACTATCGCAATTATGTATCGATAAGTTTTCAATAAAACAGGGTTGGTTGTGCGCAACAAATTAATCGCAGGGAGTTGCTATGTTGCAAACGTTTGATTTTTTCGATAAATAAAAACAAATTTGGTAAACAAGTTGTATTATTTATATGGCAAGATAAAAAACAATTTAAAATAAATTATTTATTATCAATAAGGCCTTTTTAACATTTTGAATAGAAGGCTTAGAATCTGTGGCTTAGCTCCCATGCAACTTGGCAACCCTCAACATAATTGCGCGCTCTCTTTTGGCCATTCCCGCTCGCTCGCTCTAGATTTCAAGCCGACTTCAGTTTCAGTTACCAGCTAACAATTGCCGCAACAGAAAGTGCCTACGCTCGTGTATTCTACGGATCGCAGCAAACAGAACTTCAACTTCTGTTATTGTTTGTTTGTGTTCGTATTTAGAAACGAAAAGTGTCAAATTGTTGAAAAACCTTTTCGTGTGTGAAGTTTGCCAAAAAAAAAAAACAGAAGAGAAGATATTTTAGTAGGCCTTTGGATTTACAGTGAATGCTCGAGTGCCTCCATACGAACCTAATACTAGTTGGGCTTTTGGGCAATTCGAAGCCAACAAACAAGGTTGACTGAACTTGTTGCTGTTAGGTATGTGGACAACATTGTAAATACATATGCAAGTAATTTCTTTTGGCCAAGTTGATGTGACCAATTGTGTGTGTACAGTTTGCTGGTTGTGTGTGTTTGCTTGTTGTGCATGTGTGTGCATGAACTCTAACCGGAACGTATGCGGCTGAAGCTTTTCCTTTTCACTTCACTGAAAGTGTCATATTTGTATTTTTATTTATTTTTTTTTGTATTTTTTAGCGTGTGAATATTTGCGCTTAACTTCAAAAACAAATTCCACTTAATGCTCGATTTTTCACATATACATTGTTTTTGCCATTTCAGACATTTGCTTGATATAGAAAATGTTTTCAAATGGGATCCAATTAGTGTTAGTCTTGCAGTCAGAGAAACCGTAAATATCCCATTCGATTTGAATGCATTCAATTACCAAATGGCTCATATTGTACATGGAGTTCAATGTGATTGTATCACTCTTCTTGAATGGTACCCAAGTGATTTCATCATCAATTTCATCCGTTGAGAGGCATTCCAACCATTTCATACAGTTTGACCTTGATTCGTCTTGCAGACGATTCAATTTGGGCTCGGTTAAAAAAAACTCCTTTTTCAATGTGACTTGGCCCGTTTCCGCTTTCTTTTGCCAGAGGTACATGTCGGTGGGTTCGTAGTGCTCGTAGAATGGATTCTCTTCGATGCAAATGTATTTTTCAAGGGTTAGCGAAAACATTTCACTGGCCTGCTTAAATGTTAGTTGCAGTTGGTTCAACATGAGAACTATTTGCTGGTCAATATCCTCATCGGTTATTAGAAAAGCTATACATATTATATGCATTATATTGTGAACAAGATCGGCTCTAACATTTTCTATATGTATCAGTTGAATAATATTTAAAATACTTACTTTTCTAACTAGAATGCTTGAAATTTGTGAATGTATTGGGATTTCCAAACTTCTACTGGCATCAGTCTTTAAATCCAGACTACAGAATATAGAGATATTTTCATTCTGGAAGCTTTAGTTTCCTATTTTCTAAGTTTTTTACTTTATGGTTAAGTTTAATTTGCATATGCATATTTGAAGTAATTATTTTTATCCGGCAATATGAGAAATGTGAAAGTAGAACGGCATTCAAAATGGTTGCTTTGTTTTGACTTCAATAACAATTTCAAATCGCGTTCGTATTTTAACCAAACTTTTAGCTATATTTCTATTGCTCATCATAGTTTGCCAGTCTATGGAAATAACCAGCAGATAAAAGCGGTGGAAATGTCTTCAGATCGATTTCACAAGTGAGTTTTGAAGCTACGAGCTACATGCAATTAATAATGCCACACGTATCTTATCTACTCTACCCGCTACAATTATCATTAACTATTTGATTTCTATTTGTAACCAAAAAAGGGCTGCTAAAGATGGGCTGCTCGATGTGCTGAAGGAGGCCACTCGCAAGGATGCCAATGCCAAGGACGATGACTCAATGACACCGGTGATGTGGGCGGCATTCGAGGGGCGTCTGGACGCACTACGTTTACTCTGTGGCAGAGGGTATGTAAATGACACATGATCCAAGTATAAATATGTATATAATTTCTGCTCTGCAGCGGTGATCCCGACAAGTGTGATCAATTTGGCAATACAACGCTTCATCTGGCCGCTGCTAAGGGGCATTTGCATTGCGTTGATTTCCTTATCAAATTCGGCGTTAACATGTACGCCTTGGATATTGATAGACACAATGCCAAGGATCTGGCAGCTATCAATAATCGTGATGAGATTCTACGTTATTTAGATGCAGCCGCGGCCAATTTTGAAGCCAACGAAAAGTACGCTTAATTTATCAATTTAAAATTGAAGTTGGAGTTTTAAGTAAGACATAATCGATTTTATTTTGCAGAAAGAAGTCCAAGGCACTGAAAGAGATCGCTGAAAAAGAGTGCGAGAAGCGCGTTAAGGAATACATGAAGCGCCAGCAGCAGCAGCGTCAGTTCAACGATTACTCCGATCTTAAGCCGAGCAGTGGTCAGGGCTTGGGCAGCAGCAGCAAGCCCAGCAATATGCTGTCCACACTGAAACAGAAGATTTGGTCCAGTCAGGGCAATCTGAACAAGACGCCGCGAGAGCAGCTAGCTGTGCCTGTGCCTCCCCAGCCGTTGCGTAGCGGCGCCAAGTTCAGTGATCTGGTGGGCAGCGGCGGCAGCAGCAGCAGCGGCGGCTCCACCATTGCCAGTCGCATGGGCACCGTACAAAAGAAGCAGCAACAGCAGCAGCAAGCTAAATCACAGCACTCCAGTGCCTGTCCCCATGCAACAGCCGCCGATGGCGGCTTCAAGGTGCGTGAATTGGAGCCGGATGGCAAGCGTACGATTACATCGCTGACGGGATTGCAACGAGACTCGGAGGTGCTCTATGTGGGCACCTTTAGTTCCAACGAGGATGGCAGTGGCAAGCGTGGCAAGATCGCTGACGTATTCGAAGTGGACGATGGCGCCGAGCGCGATACGTGCAGATCCGGTTACAGCACGGCGCTGGCACGCTCCTTCTCCCAGCCGGATATACTGGGTGATGGGCAGCTGGCGCAGGAGCTAAGCGAGGAACTGGTGCTGCAGCGACCAATCGGCCTCTTCGATCGTCCCACCATGCTGGGCAGCATTGCCTTCAGGCGCTCAGTGACGGCGGCGCTCAGCCAGCTACAGCTGCAGACGCAGGACACCGTCGACAGCATATCCAGCTCGACCATGCGAAATGCGGGCAGCACCAGCAGCAGCCACAACAATAACAACAACAACAACAAATCACGCTCAAGCAATGGAAAGCCGCGCTTGTATTTGAATCTATCCGATGACTCCGACTCGGAAGGCGAGGGTGATGATGTCTACAGCGAGGATGAGGACGATCAGGAGGTGACAGCCAGTGCCTTGCAACGTTTTCTCACCGTCTGGGCACTGGATGAGTATCTGCCAGTGTGAGTTATTTAACTACAGCTTACTCTAACACGACCAGCAGATACCCTGCAGCTTGCCTCAGAATTTGTCTCCATCAATCTTTACTATTTAATATTAAGCGCCTTTTGCTAATTAAAAAAAAAGAAGCTAACAAGAAATTTTCTATAGTTTTCAGAAACAGGAAATCGATCTGGAGACGCTGATGCTGCTAACGGAGGCGGATCTTAAATCGTTGGGTCTGCCGCTGGGACCCTTCCGCAAGCTCACCTTTGCTATACAGGAGCGACGAAATGCTCTCGCCAATCCCGGGCCCATGGTGGACAGTCGGCTATAGCTATGTAACAATATTGCTTAGATCTTTAATAAAAATAAACAATTGATGTGCTAGGACTAATAATCAATAGTAAAAAACAAAGAAAGTTGAGTGGGTTTTTCGTCTAACCAGCCACCTGCTGCATCATATAGAGATTGGCATAGATGCCATTGAGTCCCATTAGATGGTCGTGGGTGCCCTGCTCCACAACGATGCCCTTCTTGAGTACACAAATCAGATCCGCATCTCGCACGGTGCTCAACCGATGGGCAATTGTGACGCAAGTGCGTCCGGCGCGTGCCTCGTCCAGTGCCTGCTGCACCACCTTCTCGCTCTCCAGATCCAAGGCGGATGTCGCCTCATCTAAAATCAGTATCTTTGGATTGCGCACCAATGCCCTAGCAATGGCAACGCGCTGTTTCTGGCCACCGGACAGCTGTGATGTCTTGCCCAGGCGTGTCTCATAGCCCTGGGGCAGGGAGCTAACGAAATTGTGTATGTTGGCCTTTTTGGCCGCCTCGATAATCTCCTGCATGGGCACATCGTCGCGGAAATTATTGCCATAGGCAATATTCTCGGCAATCGTCCGGTCGAACAGCACCGGCTCCTGCGAGACGAGACCGAGCTTGGAGCGCAGCGTGTCCAGCGGAAAGTCTGTGCTGGGCACACCACTCAAATTCACGGAGCCCGAGACGGGATCATAGTAGCGCAACAGCAGCTGTATGCAAGTGGATTTGCCGGAACCGGACGGGCCCACCAGAGCCACCGTGGTGTTCTTCTTAATGCAGAGATTCAAGCTGTGCAAGATCGGGGTATCCTTGCGCGTGGGATACTCAAAGCAGACATTCTCGTACACAATATCACCCTCGGATTTCTGAAAGAATTAGACTTGGTATTTAACCTGTGACTTTGAGTGGATTTGCAATTGTTGTCAGCTCACCTCGGCTGTGTTGTAGGGATTGAGTGGCGGATTGGACTGTTGGGGTACCTGCTCGAACAGCTTCAGCAGCCGTCCGGCCGAAATAATGGCATCGTTCACATTTGGCGCGTAGGCCAGAGCCTGACCCAGCATCCAGGAGCCAAAGATGAGTGCTTCGGCCACCTTAATGATATCCTCGTAGGGCAGTAGACCATCGGCGAACAACATGCCACCATAGTAGAGACTCACTCCATAAGCCAGAAACGGCGCCGCTTGCCCCAATGCAAAGACCAAGCCACGGAAACGCACCTTTCTGCGCGAAGCGATATCCACCTGATCAATCTGGCTGATGTAGCGCTCCAGCACCAGTTGCTCCAGTCCCAAGCCGTTGACAGTGCGTATATTTGCAATGGCCTCAACAGCGACCTGGGAGGCCTCCTCGATGGCCATTTTGGCCCATTGCACATTCTTCGCTATGAAGCGACCCTCCAGATACACAGACAAGCAGAGGAAGGGCAGCGTGACAAGGGTCAAAAGCGTCTGCTGCCAGGAGTAGATGAAGCCAATTATCATGCCAACGGCCAGGGTAACAACAGCTTGCAGCATGATGCCCACACGTGCCCCAGTTGCCTGTGGAACGAACACAATTCGATTTTAATTTAACGAGCTAAACAGGGATTATTCTTTTTATATAGCAAACTATATGATTTGGAAACTGAAATGCTGATTTAGCTTAAATTGGATTAAAATATGTTAGACGAACTCATTTCTTTTTCAATTTCAAGTTGGCTTCTTATTCGATTCAAGTTTGCAAAGAATAAATGTAAAAAACCAGAAAACTTTTAGTTTTTTTTTTGTAGTGTATAAAATTGCCTGTGAGAGGCTCGTGGACTCACCCCCTGGACATTGGAGCAGTCACCGGCAAGTCGGGCGCACAGTGCGCCCACCGAATTGCGTTCATCGTCAAAGAAGGCCACCTCCTGCGACATGATCGTCTTGAAGGCGGTCTTCCTGAGGCGGGAAGTCATTTTAACGCCAGCCGTTGTAAACATGTAGCTTTGCAGCATTGTGCCGACGCCGGCCATTACGCCAATGCCAAGGAATATGTAGGAGATATCGTTGCCCTTCTTGCGCACCAGATCGTCATCTGCGTAGCCCAGGATGCCGAAGAAGTCGCCAAAGAAGAAGCCCCACAGTGGAAATGTGGTGCCGTGCATGGCAGCAGCCACACAGCCCCACAACATGTAGCGCCATTCGGGTGCATTCAGTTTCATTAGCTGCATAAAGCTGATTTTTGGCTCATCCAGCTTCTTCTTCTTCTTGCGACGCTGCGAGCGACCTGCGGGATTTACGGGATTAGCTTGGGCACAAAAGGGGAACTCTGAGAAAACTTACGTTTACCACGTGAACTGACACTGAAGCCGTCTTCCTTGCTGTTGCTTGTTGGCGCCACAGTTTCATCGATGTCCTCATCTCCGTCCTCGTCGTCGTCGTCGTCAGCCTCATCATCATCATCATCGAGGATGTCATCCTCCCTGTGTTTTGACAGCGGCACTTTAACCATACCGCTGGCTGAATCCTTTTCGTCAAGGTCCGCACCCTCGCTGGCCTCCTTGCGACGAGTGATGTTAACCAGCTCACAGTACAAACCACCCTTGTCCATGAGCTCGTCGTGTGTGCCCTGCTCAGCCACCCGGCCGTCCTTAACAAACACAATTTTATCGGCATTAGTCACAGTCGACAGGCGATGCGCAACAACCAGGGTGGTTGGCCCCTGGCTGGCCAGCTCCAATGCATCCTGTACACGCTTCTCGGAGGTGGGGTCCAATGCCGATGTTGCCTCATCCAGCAACAGGATCTGAGGATTGCGCACCAGCGCCCGGGCAATAGCAATGCGCTGCTTCTGACCGCCAGACATTTGGGCACCACGCTCACCCACCTTCGTGTCATAGCCTTTGGGCAGCTTGCTGATGAACTCGTGGCAATTGGCATTGCGGGCTGCCCGCTCAATCTCCGTTTGTGTGGCCAGCGGATTGCCGAAGCGTATGTTCTCACCGATTGTGGTGGCGAACAGCACCGGCTCCTGGCCAACGACGCCAATCTGGGAGCGCAGCCAGGCCACATTCAAAGTTCTAAGATCGTGGCCATCCAGTTTGACGCTGCCCTGTTCTGGATCGTAGAAGCGCTGCATTAGCTGGATGACGGTGCTCTTGCCACAGCCAGAGGCGCCAACAAAAGCCACCGTCTGACCCGGTTCCACATCCACTGTCAACCCATTTAGAATTTGAACATCCGGACGGGAGGGATACCGAAAGTGTATGTCCTCAAAGCGTAGACGTCCTGCGATGCCATCCGGCTTGTGGCCGTGCTCAACCATTGGATCTATATCAGACTTGCGATCGATAATCCTAAAGAGATTGCGGGCAGCACCCACTGCAATGCCAAAGGAATCCACATGCGGCGACGAGAAGCCCAAGTTCTGAGCGCCCATAATGACGGCAAATAGAACGATGACCAGCACCGCTGGTGTATAATGTCGGTCCTCCTGCCCGCGCTCGTCGAGAATCAGATTGACGCCATACCAAATGGCAATGGCCATGCAGCCATAGATGAGCAGCCACATAACCCCAGCACCGATGCCCGAATAGAGACCCTTCTTGCGACCGGTTACCTCAGCGGGCACCAGCAGCTTGGCAAATCGCTCGTTCTCCTTGCGCTCCCCACTGAATGCGAGCACGGTGCGTATCCCGCTGAAGACCTCTTCGGCGACACTGCCTGCATCCGAGTAGGCCTTCAGCTCCTTTTCGGCAAGGGAGCTCTGAATTTTCGCCACCATGGCAGTGGAAATTACAATGAAGGGACAGCAGGTGAGCACCACTAGCGTCAGCTTCCAGCCATAGATGAACGAGGCAACAATGCCCATCACAAAGGTCATGATGAGGAAAGTCACAATTGCCACCTGGACAAGGAAGAGACGGAGAGAGAGAGAGACCATTGAATTAGATAAGAAGTTAAAGATTACCCTTAAAATACACACCTTCTCGCCAATGCCCTCCTTTACCTTATCCAGATCCCTGCAGAGCATACAAATGAATTAGCTTTAAGATCGACGAGATTATGCTTAATGCTGTCCACTTACTCGGTCATTTTGCTGGCGAAATTGGTGCCCGATGTGGTGTCATACCAGGACATATCCTGGCGCAATATCGCCTCCAGAAAGAGCTTACGTATGCGATTGATTTGATTTAAGGCCACACGATTCGACACATCTATCGAAACTATGATCAGTATCAACATTATCACCGAACCCACCAAACTGCCAATGCCAAAGGCAACCGCATCATCTATGATTGCCTGTCGGTTCTCCTCCACGCCGGGGTTGGTGCTACAAGTATTCGTAAACATGTTCCAAATCCTTTCACCATAATTCTTAAGGATAATGCCACTTACAGTCGCCTGCCGCCGCCAAAGAGTGCAAGTATAAAAGTTGGGGACGAGGTGCCTTCGCGCACATTGCGATCGATGAGGAGGGATGTGAATTCGCCATAGATCAATATGAAGTATGGTATGAAAACCGATGCCAGGGTTGCCACAATCATGCTGAGGGCGAGCAGGAAACGCTCGCCGACAGTTGAGTAGCGAAACTGTTGAATGATTTACAATTCAATTAGCAAAGAAGCTGACTTTAATTGCTTAATGCACTGATTACTAAATCTCTAAATTTAAATAAAATAAACTTTTCTATAACACTTGATGAGAATAGTTTCCGATTGCATTATTCATTATTATTAACAAGTTAAATGTTAACATTGTAAAATGTTTCGCTTAGCAATTTGCATTTGCAACATTGTACGATTTCTACATTTTTAATTGTAATGCATTTTTGTTCATTTAATTGATTATATAACTTACCAAATTAAAATAATTGTACTTTTTATCAGGCTCCGCCGTTGCAGCTCCTGGTTTTTTCTGCACCTGAAAGTCACCCAAATCTGGCAGCTTTGCTTGGCGCTGCTTTTTCGGCTCCTTTGGCACTTCCGCTTGTTTCGCCATTTTGAGATCGTGTTTTTTTGTACTTTCGCGGAATCCAGTTAACTATATATTAGTTGAGTTTAACCCATTCGTATCCCACACTTAAATGTCGTTGCGATCAATTGTTGCACCCTTTTTTATTACAATTTCAAAACAATCATAAATTAATCAATTTTAGTTTTGCTTTTTATACAGTGTCGTTTGATAGCAACAATGCGAATTGATAAATAAATAACAACAAAAAAAACCTATTTCCCAAGACAATTTATAGAAATTAGCTGAACCAGTTGCAGCTTGATAAATTGAGCTAGTGATGACTGCACACTTCTATCAATTGAAACTGGTAGCGCATCCATAAATGAATATGAATTACAACCAAAGTGAAAAATGAGTATGTTTTTGTTTTTTTTGTTTCTGACAATCGATCGAACAATACAATTGGGCTGTAATCTTTTCGAGCAGCTCCAGATCTTCACAAATTACCAATTATATTTGTATATATAAATTGATATGATTCGGTGTGTTAATGCCCGATCCGATATTTTTTTGTTTTTTTTTTTTTTGTTGACGACTTCGAATATTCAATTGTTCGCTGATTGGTTACGATTTTGGATCGCGATTCTTGGGCGATTTCACGATCTTTGGGGCAGCAGACAGCGTTTGCATCTCGTCAACACGCGATTGGAATTGATACTGCTGGGACCAGCGAACAGGCGACTTCGACAATACCTCGGTGGTGATAGAGTCTCTGTCGGCTCTGCCACTCTGCCACTCTCACAAATACACGAACACATTGTTGTTAGGCAAATACATACATACACATCTGATATAAATTGAAAACATTATAAAGTCGATCATAAAATGTATAATCGGACAGCGTCGTCAATTAAACTAGACAAAAAACTGAATAAAAACAATGAGCAATAATCGTAATCTTTACAGTTTTAGTATTAGGCAAAAAAAAAAAAAAACAACAAAAAATATATTGCAAGAAAATCCGCTAAAATAATATTTACATGCAGTAATCACGAATATATATTCTTATCAACACTCCACACTGCCCCCGGGCATGGAAACTAGTTTCGGCCCAGACGCAATAGTAGCATGACTGAGCTGTGTTCTTAACGCTTATTTCCAGTTTTACGTCTCTGATATTTCCCCTTCAGTGTATACGCACATGAAGAGAAAGTACCTGATGCAACTAATGGGAATAACCCAGTAAGCAGCAGTGAATGAATTCCTGCGAAACACTGGCAAATACTCATGCCTTCAATTACTGAGACAGATCTGGCTGATCTTGGTAATAATAATTAATGTAATAATGTAATGTGATGCGTCATGTTTTGGGACTTGGCTTCTACAGCGACTCATTATACATTATTATCAAAAGTCAATTTAAGTTAAGACACAGAAACTGAACATCTATGCAGGAAAACGAGTTAGCAGTTCCCAAAAAAAAACCCGATTCGAGTGCAAATGGAACATTTGCGATTGGCGACGATAATGAGAAAAATATATATTTTATTTGCCACTGCACTTACACAGCACAACACGGTTTGTGTTTATATTCAGCAAGGCACATTTCCGATATTTCAGGATATTTTAGTTAAATTAATAATGTTATTAAACAGCCGTTAATTTCATCACAATTATTACAACTATGGCAACTGTGTAGGTGGGTGTTTATAACATTGTTATCAGTTGCCAGTGCCTTACTTTTATGGAGGAATACTATAATTTATAAACGCTATATGAAGAGCAAACACCGATGTTACCAACAAGGCAAGACTATCAAAAATTGCGCAGATACATAAAAATATTGAGTCAAGTTCGCTCTCAGCTCATTTTTTGAATGGCAGACCCTCAACGCTATAATGGCTAATGCCGCATCGTATAGATTGGCAACGCTTACCGACTGACTGGCCTGGCCCGTGATAGCAACCCGAACTGAATAATGAAACCTTTCGTTTGGTTTAGTCGACCACAATTTGTATAGAACTGAACTGGAATTGAGTAAAAGCCCCGATATTTATACTGCAACACAGGCTCTGAAACTACTTGGGAATCACTATCGCACTCTCGCCACTGATACGACTTACCTGAGACGATCTGGCAAGCAAATCAATATTGACTTTGTCAGTTCAAAATATAGTCTATAAACGTGAAAGTGTGTATATATTTAATTACTGGTTTATAAATTTCTAATCGACGAAAAGCAGGCAACTCGAAATTGTCAATGGTAATTAAATGAAATAAATAATTACAAACTTAAAGCGGATAACTCGAAATTGTCAATGGTAAATGCATAAATATTATTTATAGATTATCCCTGTAACATTGTCATGGTAAAAAGAGAGCTTTTTCCAAATTTTCCATAATTTTTTACCAAGATTAATTCTGGAAATTCACTGGAAATTCTCCAGATGCTCCAGATGCAATGCTTACTCACTCTCTCCACTCTCACTCTCTCGGTATATTTAGGTTAGGATTACACGCATCTAGGAACCGTAATGCTAAGTTCCCCAAGATCGAGACATTCTATAGTCTCTCTGTTTTGGCTACTTGCAGTCGCTTTTGGTGGCATGCATCACTTAGAATCGTATCCGCAACGCTTCGAATAAAATATAAATCTCTAATAATAAGAATATTGCACATAACATTATTCAGTCTAGTCAAATATAAATCTCTAATAATAGTAATACTAGATACAACATTATTATTTAGTGCGATTGCCTTGAATATAAACGTGACTTTCAATCTGAATAATAAACTATTTTACATTGGCAAGGCAATAATGGGGCTAGTTTTGTTTTCGTTTGCTAAGAATTTAATTGAATCATTTTAGGTAATATTTTTGAAAGGCACGCGTGAGCTGTGAAAATTCAGATGAAATACATACCATAAAATGGGGTTTTTGAGATGACATCGTTTTATAGTTGGCAAACTTGATGATCTTAACTGGCCAACTGCGTCAGTGTGTTAAGGAAAAAGAGAAGGGAAGTCATGACTGAGTTGACAATTCTTTGCAAAAGCCCCAAGCCCCGACAATGGGTCAGTAAACTCCCAGCCAAGCCGAGGCTAAGTTCGCATATTGTTCAGTTTATGAGTCGCATGTAGGAAGTAAGTAAAAAAAGTTAAAAAAAAAACCAAGAATTACGCGAAGCGTGTTTAAAATTTGTGCATTCCCATTAGACACAGAAGTAAAGCATAAGTAAACATATGTTTTATTAGATAATACAGATAAACGGATATATTAGATAATATGGATAAATATGTATTTACATTCAGTTAACAAATCTCCAATTGGAGTTAGCTGCTCAGGAATATATGGTGCGGATATGTTTTTGGTTCAGTGTTGCCAATTCGAATTTTGGCAGTTTTAAAAGTAAGATAAAATATTTTTTTGTAAATTTAACAAATAAAATAGTGTTTTTGTTTATTAATTTTGAGCATTTTATGCTTGTGGCAATAAAACAACAAAATATCTGAAAGCGAAAAAGTAAAACTGTGGAAAACATTTGAAACTTGATAGTTGTTAAATTGTTTAAATCAGTTTTCCAAAAACAATTAGTATTTTTTTTGTTACCATTATCAAAGTCAGATATTTGGATCTGTAAATATGTAAATGATAATGATACTTTTTGGGAATGTTTCTCCATTTTTTGATTGAGTTTCTTCTTATGAATATTTGGTTTTTCTTTTGGAAAAACCAACTTTGTTTTCTTCTGCAGAGTTGGGCAGACTGGTCTGGAATATTAGCTTGGAGTTAGTAGCTCATATTGATGGCCTGCTGGCGATGGTAGAGGTCACTGCGCACAAGGATTTCATAGCTGCTGATGCGCACCTCCTGCCCCCCAAATGGTATTTGCAGGCAGCGATGCGACTGCTGAATCTTGCCGGGCGTCAGACTGCCACAATAGTGTCCACGTCCAACAAACAACGGTTCACCATTGCTGGCACGTCCACCCTCCACGGCGCCGGCAGCGATGCTGCCCTCGCAGCCAGGCACCCAGTGGTACTTGGACTGACCGATGAGCACCTCATAGCGTGGCTCGACCAGCTCACGTCCGGCGTGTGTAATGTAGGCGCAACCACGACTGGGCGCCGCCTTGCCCGGAATATGCCATCCGGCGTAGAAGGCGCGACAGACGAGCAGCGGCGCCATGTCACTGTCGTGACCACCAAAGACGGCATCGGATGGCGTGTAACCGGGACTGGCACTCATCCACAGATCATAGTCGGTGGTGCCTCCATGGGTGGATGGACCGCTGTAGGCTGGTGCACACTCGGCCGGCGTGTAAGAGGAACAGCTGGGCGCATAGGGATCCAGTGGTGGCTTATAAGTCTCTGCCGGCATAACGAAGGAAGCAGAAGGTGGTGCAACCTGAGCTGGTGTAAAGCCTGCCGTGGCAGCTGGCACCATCGTTGCTGGCGTATAGGCGGGCGGCAGATGGTGTTTTGGTGGTATGGCAACGGGAACGGCCAGTGGTGGCTTGTATGTGGGCAAGATCGTTGGCACTGGTGGTGGTGGTGGTGGTGCTCCTGCAAATGGACTTGCGCCGGGCATCGGCATGGGCGTGTACTGTGGCGGCCTGTCGTTCAGCGGAAAGGGCATCGCATCAAAGTCCGGCGGATAAGGATACGGTTTACGGGCAATTGCTGGCGGCGGTGGTGGTGGTGGCGGTGGTGTTTGCGGGCACTTTTCCGCCAACTCCATGGACATGGGCGGTGGCGGCAGCTGCCAGCCGGGCACCGAATGTTCCCCCTCCACAAGTATCTCGTAGGAGTCCAGACGACGCTCTGCACCGCGATAGGCAATGAACAGAGCCCGATGCACCGACGATATTTTGCCAATGATCAGATGACCCTCGTAGTGACCACGTCCAATGTACACCGGTTGATCCAGCGATGTACGACCGCAGAGCACGGCCGTATCGGGTATAACATGATCGTAGCACTTGATCCATGCCAGATTCTCGCCGCACAATATCTCGAACTTGTCCTTGGGCAGTGCCTCGCCACGCAGCGAAATGTAGCCGATCTGCTTGATGGGCACCACCTTGCAGACGAGCATGTTGCCATCGTGCTCCGCCCGACCCACAGCGCCATCCTCATCGTTGCCACCCACAACGGCATGTTGTGGCAGTGATCCATACGCCGAGGACTGCACCCATTTGTAAGCTGTAAATAAACCAAAAGAGTTGCCAATTTTTGAAAATACCAACGCAATATATATTTACGATCGCAAACGTATCTAATCTTAAAGACATATAAATTACTTTGTATTTGTTTGCCTTGGTTCCCATACATAATTGTGCTTATGGCTTGATTTACTATATGCTTGCTCTTTATCACAAGTCAAATTTGCACATATATCTATCTATATATATATATATATAGATGATAGCTAAATATTTCGTGTGCGATAAAGTGTAATTTCATCATGATATATGACAATAATATAATAATAATAATGACCCCATTTGCACAGTAAATCGGCTGCTTTTTCCGCAATTTTTATAGTGTTTCAACTAGTTGGAAGAACTAGCCAAAATACTAAAAAATGCTTAGTAATAATAATAATAATATATAGTATAGTAAATATATTATGACGCATCGACAACTTAAATTAGAAACGATTAATTTAATAGAATAATATTTTCTATGAACAATTATTAGTGTGAAAAAATACATTTTCTGATAATTAGTTGATACAAAGATATGGATTCGATTGTGTGAAACTATATATGTATATATATAAATATGCACTTGTGACTTCTAGATAAGATAGCTAGATAAAGAGCAAATTTAAGTCCATATTGAAGCAGTATTCAAAATGCTTTACGCATTTAGAATGAAATCCACCAAATCGAAGTCAATTTTTCTGCTTAGAGTTAATAGGAATTTTCTTAGATTTATGCTTAGCTATAGCTAGATATAAGTATATATATAGATAGATATTGAAATTGGTTTGAATTTGTGTTGTAGAAGCAGTCGCACCCTTTATTGTAAATCATTTGAATATGGCATTAACAGCGGAAGAAGGAATCTGGATATAAAACATAAAAATGCAAGACATATGGGAAGATCTATTGACGGCAGAGCACTTCGTAGGAATCGAGACGAATCTCGCGGCCTCCATAGGGTATGTAGAGGCATCGCTGGCGGGATGAGATCAGACCGGGCGTCAGGCTGCCATTATGGTGTCCCCTGCCATAGTAGATGGGTTCGCCGTTGCGGGCGCGTCCCGTGCTGACCGCATTTGGTGGTATGCCGTGCGGCTGGGGTCTCACCCAGACATAGCCGTGGCCGGTCAACACTTCGTAGACGGGCTTCTGGAACTCATAGCCGCCAAAGCAGACATAGGCGCATCCCTTGCTCGGTATAACCTTGGCGGGCAGCATCTCACCCTCGTGCATAGCGCGTCCGGCATAGATGGGTGTGCGATCCGAATCGTGGCCGGCAACAACGGCACCGGGTGGCGTATAGCTGGGCGAGGCGGAGACCCACACATCATGCTGCTGATGGATGAGCACCTCGTACGTGTTGAGACGCACCTCCTGCCCGCCAAACGGTATGTAGAGGCAGCCGTGCGACGGATGCACCTTGCCCACGCACAGCGAACCGGCATGGTTGCCACGGCCCACATAGAGCGGCTCACCGGCACGTGTGGTGCCGCTGCGCACAGCATTTGGCGGTGCGCCACCACTGCAGCTGCTGACCCAGGCAAAGCCCTGGCCGACTAGCACCTCGTAGTGGTTCTTCTGGTGTTCGGTGCCGCCGTAGGCGACATAGGCGCAACCCTTGGTCGGTATAACCTTGGCGGGCAGATTTTCGCCCTCGTGGAAAGCGCGACCCACATATATGGGGGTGCCATCGCAATCGTGGCCCCCAACGACAGCGAACGGAGGCAGTGCGGCATATGGCGTCGAGTGCACCCAAGTGTGTTCTGCAACGAGAGGAGCGGAATACAGCGTTTTTCGGGTATTAGCTTGTGGTGCCGGATAAGCAATATTCAAGCGCGATAAGATAGCATTGTTAACAGCAAAAGTTTCATTTCTCGAATGGCATTAATTCAATTGAATTTAATGCCCAATTCGATTTGGGGGCGTTGAGAAAGTGGGTTGAGTTGAGTTGAGTTGAGAAATCACATCTTCTTGCACTCGCCTACCAATGCTCACAACTGCTCCTGGCTGCACTGAACCTAAAAGAGTGCCAAAGAAACACAGAGATCAACACCAATCCAATTAGCAACAATATGATTGAAGCTGAGGATCACCCAGGATCGCCTAGGCTACGCTCGGTGTTAGTGTGAGAACTATACTAAGACTATGCTAAATGATATCCTTTTACTGCAGGTGTTAAGCATTTAACGCATATTTTCGCTTTATATCTGTTATATATATATATATATATGTGTGTTTATATATGATAACATACCCATGATTCACTACTGTTGTGTTGATAAGCGTACGATGGGTTCAATTTATGATGTCGCTATTTATAGTATATATAGTATATATAATAATACTGATATTGTATTCTTTGATTCTTTCCACTTGTGTACTTGTTGTTTACCAGTGCCGACAACCGTCAAGTTCTGCGCTTGATAACTCACTAAGCTATCCAGCGGCAATTGAACTGGTTTTTAAAACTAGACCCGAGTTCCGATTCTTCGGGTGTTTCTCGAAAATTGTGCTTTCGCCTTTATCGTTGAGCTTTTCCATTGATATTTGACGGGTGTCCCTTATCGGCAGTGGTTTATCACTTCCAATATATAGTGTGTCTCACTCGAAAAGCTTTTCCAGGCATTTGCCTGCGCCCCGGGGAACTTTTGTCGTATCGCGTTTGTCTTATCTATTTGTGTTGGTCTTGCAACAGGTGCGTTACTCATTCCATATTGCACAGAGACTGAGACTGTCAATTAACCAGCCAACAGCAATAAATGCCATGTTTCCCGTTCATTCAGAATATGACGAACATTAACCCTTACTATATATTACTGAATATCAATATAAATTATATCAACATTTCTTTCACATATTCCAAGAATTTTTAAACTAACGATTGGGGTTTTTGGGGGATTTTTAGTCGCAGTAGTTATATATATATATATACCTGCTGGAGTTGAACGTGTTCTCTTACAAAAATTATACAACCCTCCATAAAGATATAAAAAGCAATTTTACTGCAAACATTATTTTTGGAATATTGTTTGGGAGCTTTTTTGCCAATTTATTGGTAATTTTAGATGGTGGTTTAAAGACCTTTCGTTTGTCGTCATGGAATGCCAAAAAAAATATACATTTTTAGCTATTTGAGGTTTATCTTTATTAAGCACATATCACGATGACTTTTCGATCATTATCGATTTGCATACCTTTACAGAGGGTATTATAACTATTCTAACCTATTGAATATATTGATATATTTGTTGGCGAGCAGTATATATATGCCTGATCAGCAGTATTAGCCGAGTCGCTGTTTAATTAGATAGTAATAAAATCGAATCTCCAAGTTTTAAGGCTATTTCGATAATAATAAAAAAATAGAGAAAACTTTGCATCAATATTCGACTGCTTGCTGCAGTCAGTAGACATCGAAATTCGGTCAAATCGGGTCTATATATATATATATATATATAGCTGGCACAGGAACAATTTAAAATTGCTTTTATAACTTTTATGATTTTATCGTATGACTCATAATGCATTGAATGAGACTGCTGCGACGCCATAAATTATATATATTCTTGATCGGCAACAGTAGCAATGTTCGACTGTCTTTATGATGAAATTGAGCTGTTCGACTTGACTTATCTTTAATTCACGCAGATACTCAAAGAAGGCGTTGCGTGTGCTGTTTAAATGAAAGTTCTCTCGACCCCAAACCGACTGAGTCATTTGGAGCTCAACACAAGCCCAGAACGCAAAACAGAACCAGAAACAGCTGCGGAGTCCATCAACAACTCGAAGCCGCTTAATGTGTGATTAATCGAAACAAAAGATATTTGCCGCTCAGCAGCCAGCAGTCAGAAGTATTTAAGAGTGCAGTCGCTAGACTTCTGGTTCTATCCGAGGCAAAAATATTACGTCCGGACCAGCAGCAGGGAGGAGAAATATGCACCCAGGTGAGCGAATAGTAGACAGTAGTTCTCAGTTAGATACTGGCTTGGAATTGAAAGAACGAGGAATTCAAGGTTCGTTTAGAAATCATGTTGTTGTTGTTGTGTATTTTTGGTGTATGAGATATACATATACCATATATATGTATATATATATTGATTAAATGTATTTGAGAGGTGCACGATAAGCATGTAATCGCTCAAATTTAAGCATACACAGTTAAGTTATATATATATATATATATATATATATATATATATATATATATATATATATATATATACAAAATATTTGTTGATTGTTGATTACGAAAAGGTTGACTAAGTGCAATATTTATACATTAAAGCACAAGTGTTATTTGGAAGAAAAAAGCGAAATATAAAACGAGTCAGACTGTCTGATACGATATCTTATCATTACCGGCTGAATACAGAAAACAGTCAACAATCAGTTGACTGCAACCAGGCCGGGCTGATAAGCAAAAGACTACGGTTTTTAATACGCCTGCAAGCGGGCAAACCAGTCAGTCTATACACAAACCACGTACGGATCGTTACGGGTTTCCACATCCGTCAGATATAAGCGACTAACACACACACAACCAAATGGGTAAGCAAGTGATTGACCAAAGGACCAGAAAAAGCCAGAACTGTGGAATATACCAGTGCATAAAGACAAAAAAGATACATTAAAAATTGCATTTCCAAAAAAAAAAACAAAGTGAATATTTCTAGAAATTCTAGAAATTAATAATTTGCTATGAAAATTGAATTCTACATTTCAGTCTAAAGTGCTGCTCAGTTAACGTGACATTGTTTGATAAAAAGTCAGATAACGATAGCGAACCATATAGACGAGTGCAGAGGGCTTACGACGATCGGCGTTATATATTTGGCACAAATTTATAGAAAGTACAGTCTTTGATATTAAGTAAAATGGTCGTCTATCAGTTGACCGGTTTATTGGTTTATTGGTGCGACAGCTGCAATCCAGCCCAACTTAAAGCTAACTTATTAGCTTTCATGGCGAGCTCGATAAGAAGTGTTAATAGTGCCAAGATTTCAAACTTTACGTGATAACACACCCAAAAAACACCTGCATGTTCACGGCCCTACCCAATTGCCTGGCCTATCTTAGATCGCACTAAGTATAATTAAAAAATAAACTCAAGTTGTCAACAGAAACACATTTTGTTTATCAGTTGTTGACATTAATCGATTGAGCGTAAAATCAAAATGTGATCGAAAGTGTGCCCCAAAAGCACTCAAATCAACACAGCACTTTGTGTTCGATATTAAAATCAATTACATACAAAAGACTTGCCACCAATTCGTGCGTCACTCAATAATGGCTGCCAGGCAACTGGCAACTTGCAAGACTCAATAAAACTTCCACTCAAATTGTGCAATTCTGCTCAATGACTGAGAGAGAGAGAGAGAGAGAGAGAGAGAGAGAGAGAGAGAGAGAAGCTTTTCTCACATTGACTGTTTTTTTTTGTTGGAATTTGTTATCAATAATTGCTCTCATTTGCAGAACACACCTGGATTTCCCGCAATGCGTACGATGCGATGCCAGCATTCGCCGTAGTTGCTGGCCACGATTCGGACAATGACCCGATTTATGTGGGTCGCGCCTTTCACAATGGTGACATGCTGCCCGCCAAGGTGATACCCAACAAGCATCAGGCGTATGTCGCCTGGGGTGGCGAGGAGATCAGCAAGCATGACGTTGAGATCCTAACGGGACACCACTACTGCTGGATCCCGGCCAGCGGTGGCGACGTGCCGCCCCATGCCCTTCGCGTCGGTCAGACATCCGAGGGCGAGGCTCTGTTTATTGGTCGCGGCTACTTTCAGGGCAGTTTGACGCCCGGCAAGGTGCATCCGTCGCATGGCTGCCTCTATATACCGTACGGTGGCGCCGAGCACAGGCTGGATTCATACGAGGTGCTGGTGCAGCCAGAGACCTGGGTGAATAGCTCCGGTAGCAACATTGTGCCCGGCACCATTCTGGCCGGACACGATAGTGATGGCGATGCCATCTATGTGGGCCGTGCCTATCACGAGGGTGATCTGCTACCGGCCAAGGTGATACCCAACAAGGGATGCGCCTATGTGCCGTACGGCGGACAGGAGCACGTCAAGTATGACTTTGAGCTGCTTGCCGGCTACGGCTACGGTTGGGTGCCCGACTCCTATGGCAATGTGCCAGCAGGCGCCGTCATCTGCGGCCGTACCAACGACGGCGAACCCTTGTACATTGGACGTGGCCATTACAATGGCAGCTTCACGCCCGGCAAGATCCATCAATCGCATCGTTGCCTGTACATCCCATTCGGCGGACAGGAGGTGCGCCTGGACAGCTACGAGGTGCTCGTCCGCTCCTAGACTGCTTCCCAATGGTTACAACATTTCTTGCCAATCAATTAAATTATTTGTATTTTATCAGTCACTAAACTGTTATTCAAAAACAAAACAAAAAAACTAAATTGAATAACAAAAGATATTCTTAATTGTGAGACACATTCCTATCTAATCCATTAAAACTACGACTAATTTAATTACTGGAGGTGTTCGAATTTAAGGCAAAACGAAAAATTTTAAATAAAATTAAATTGACTTTTCTAATTTATAATTCAAATGTAATTATTCGAAATGGGAAAACTTATCGTTCCTAACTCTTAAACCATTATTTCCAACCGATTACCATACAGGGAATGTCTGATTTGTAATTAAAAAAAAGATATACCCAAAAGTATGCATTGAAATTCAACGGGAAATCAACTGCGAGACTTCTGCTGTTCCCCTCCCCAACGTTCCACAACAATTACAATTGTAATTTGTACGTTTACAGCTATTCCGCAACTGTACAATATTCTGCAAACTCAACATAAAATACAAGACAAATAAACCAATTAAATTTGCTCAAATTGATGTTTCTATTGATTCGTTTCCACGTGGAAAGAGCTGATTTGCTTTTCATTTTTTCATTTGCTGTTCGTGTGCATCGCGGAGCTTTTTTGTCGAAGCTTTTGTGAGCTTTTTCTACACTGTGTAGAGTTGTAGAGTTGCCATGTCTCACGTCAAATACGAGAGCTCTACACGTATCGGCAACTCAACGCTGCTGGCGACGCATTGGTCGCTTTACGTGCCTCGTCAGCGATTGGTGCACAGCACGAAGTGCGTCATTTTCGATTGGTGGTTGCCTGACGTTGCAACACTCTTGGGGCGTGCTCAGTGCCACAGTCTCGCAATGGATTGGTACAGCATTGCGAGCATAGTAATTAAAAAATCTTAATTAAGTATTTCGTTTCGATTCTGTTTTCGTTGTCATATTTTGGGTTTTGACTCGATTTAAGTTGGAGTTCGCAGTTGGGGCAACTTTTAAAACTGGTTTTCGTATGAGACACATTCTCAGCAGATGCCGCAAATGCCGTCGCTTTGACAGCAACCATTCGCTGGAAACTGAGTATTCTGTTTGAGCTTCGCATTGTTAATTTTGTATCTATTGTGTTAGTATAGCTGGTGCTATATTGTATCTGATGGCTAATTATGCAAAAAACACAGGCAGTCTTGAAGTTGCTTAGATTCCAAATGCTCTACAACTTCGTCGTAGAATTGAATTACGGATCTCTGGATTAGGTTGGGTTAAAACGGTTGACACACATAGGCCATATTATATATATAGGCCATGTGGGATCTGTAGTAAACATAAAAATCAAAGATTTGACCAGCCAGTTGCGTTTACAAATTTCGCAATCCTTTCCAAGCTAGTTAGGGAATGGCTTCCCAGGATTGCCAACCGTTTCCTGGCAAGTGCTGGGCAGAAGCAGCAAAAGTGTTCCGCAGATTCTATGGATCTCTCTAAAGATACAATGAATTTTAGAGGGAAATCCTTTAGAAAAAGACTATAAACGCTGGCATGCGTAGAAATTGCTTTTGCAGATTGGTTACAAAGCTTATCATAGATGTATCTAGTATCTAGTATTTGTATCTATTAATCTAAGTATGTTCACCGCTCAGATTCTTAGCAGAATTTGATGTTTCTCAACTCTGATACCAAAGATAGCAGACTATATCGATTTTGTGTTAGACAATGTGTTAAGAACTCGTCGATATTCGTCTTCAATTTTATATTTTAATCAATTTTGGTTTTTCAGCGAATTTGGAAGGAAGTTATTATTATTATTATAGGGGGGCTTCAGGCACTGCGACCTGTTAGATCTATCATGCCCCCTTCTGAGTCCATAGCTCTTAAATAAATCCTAATTCCTGCACGATTGCGAGAATCTTCGTCGGGTTGAGGCTAACTAAGTCTTTCGACTTTAAAACATGTTTCTCCAGGATTTAACATGTTTTTCTAGCTGAGTGGAAGAAAGTTTACTTGTCTGGTTATTTTGAACCTGTTTTCAGCTGGCAATACAACCGTATCAGCGTATTCCACAGTCGGTTAAATCCGTAGAAAACGTTGTTAGTTGTATTTTGTACAAGCACATTGCTTGTAAATACCATTCTAATGAAGCCACTGACTGATTCCACCTGATTTGGAGTTTAGAGTTTACGATAGAAACCGACTAAAATCTTAAGGCATATTTTCAAGAAAGCTGCCGACGGCAACACGTTGCTGCTTTGAAAATTTAACTACATTTCGAGAAGCCTTCGCAAAAATGTATAAATATTGTAAAGAATTTGATAAAGGATAAGATTGCTGTTTCAATTTTTTAATGTCAATATAAATTCTTGTAATTTAATGTCATTTTATAAGTGTTTACAGACAAGTAGACTGGGCCTTTAACCGTTGCCTCGCCCCTTCCACATGTTGCGACCGGAATCTCCGCTTCTCCGCTTATCAGTCTCAATATCCATTTAGCTGAAATGTATTAAAAAGTAACTCAGATGCTATCAGAGGCCATCCCATCCATTCAAGCTTCCCAGACGCACACACGGAACACAGAACACAGAAAACACAGACAGAAAACGCCGAGCGCGCCATCCCTCAAATAACTTTCGAGAAATGCTCGAAATTCTTGCCCAGAGCAACGGTAACAGACAGCAGCAGCAGCAGCAGCAACAACAGCTTTCGAATATCAGTTTCTTCCACAGAAGCAGGAGCAGCAGCAGCAGCAGCAGCAGCGAAGGAATGAAGCGAATGACAAAATTTGGCCTGTGGGGCTGTCGCTGTGTAGCTAGATACAAACACGCACACACACACACACATACACTCATACACACACTGACAAGCATACAGACAGACAGACGTAAAACGTGGAGAAGGAAGTGCGTTGAACGCAGGCGGACGAATATGAAGGCAGGCAAAACAAGAGAAAACTCACAGCAAAAGTGATGTTAAGTGAAGTGAAGTGAAGAAGAAGAGAAGAGGGCGCATTTATTTAACAAACAGCGAATGCTGCTACGAATGAATGGATGGATGCTATCTACAAAGGCAGCCCTATATACCAAGTATGTATATACATAGTATGCGTGTGTGTGTGTGCGTTTGCAGTTACAATTAGTGGAGACAAGAAGCGAAAAAGAATGGAACAATAAACGCACACGATTCGGTTTCGAGTGCCTGTGCCTGTTGTGTGTGTGTGTGTGAGAAAGAGAGTGAGTTAGTGGGTGAGGGAGTGTATGATAGAGTGAGTAAAGTGTGGAGGGTTTGTTGTTGCCTTGCTAACGGCGATTGCCCGAAGAGTAAATTGCTGGGCATAGCAGAGCCCTGGCTTAGGGATGGCGTAGTGTGGGTACAGAGTACAGGGTACAGCAGGGTTGTGCTCAGGGCTTCACATTGAAACGTGTCTCATCAGATGCTTCAATTGCAACAGCGATAACACAAAACCGCACACACACACGCACACACACACACACACACACACACACAACATGCGCGCGCGAATGTTGTGAAATGGAAATGCAGAAGGAAATGCTAGTTGTAAAACGAAGCCACAACGCACAGCGCAATATGAAAAATTCTACATAAAAATGGAAATGCTATAACAACAACAACAAAAGGAACGACGAACAGCGCACAAAGCATTGATTAACCCTCGTTCGCAGCAAGCAGCAAAGGCAACGGCAAACGGGCATGGGCGTGAAGTACATAAAACCAACACCGAAAACCTTTCTCGGGTCTTACATAAGGCATACATACTTATGTACATATCCTTCTATATAGGGTATGTCGCAGTGTAGTTGAACCGCATTTGGATTTTGGTTGTGACTAAGGCGTCGCCGTCGCCGTTGCTGTCGCCGTCGCCGTCTCTAACGGTAGCCGGTTGTCTCGTGCTCTAGGGCTGAAGCGACTCAGAACCGCACACCTCCGTTAGGGATGAGCGCGTGACTTTTTCTTTGCTCTTATTTTTCGAAATACTTTGGAGTAGTTTCAATAAATGCCAATCATTTGAATTCATTAACTTTGCCATTGGGCTGAATGAAAAGGTAGAAATGGCACACGAATTTTTGGATGATTTTATTATTCACAAATTTCAAAAGACATATTTTTATTAAAAATAAGTACAATTTTATTCAATATTTTTATATAAGTATTTCGCTAAAAGAAGTATTTTCAATGCATTGAAAATAATGTTGTTTTCTGGAATTGTTTTTAGTTTTCAAATTTCATTTACAACCCCAACAGAACAGCACAGAACACGCACGAGTTTTTATTGTCACGACACGCTCCCATCTCTAACAACTCACAGCCACTCGCACTCAGTACTCTAATTAGTTTTTATTGTAAAAATCAGTGTCTAAAAATAACAGAAATATGAATATGACGAGGGGGGTTGCGGAGTGGGGGCAGGGGGAGACTGTTCGATCTGCTTCAGTTGGCACCTAAAACAGCTTCAGGCCTGAACTCATCTCATTCACATCTCTCATCTGAATTTGGCTGTCGCTTATGCGTGATAATTCAATTAGGAATGTGTGAATCAGGCAACAACAACAACAACAACAGCAGCAGCAGGCACTCGAAACTGCAGCAGACAACAAAAACAACAGCCACAACTACAACAACATGCAAGCGGAAACAGGCGTAGAAAAAGAATTGAACAAAAAATACTCTTTTCTTCCCATCAGCAGCAGCAGCAGCAGCGCCGAAAAACAGAGACCAAAAAACAAACGCCATGTCCATGTGCAAGCAGGCACACAGCGCACAGAACTGCATTCAACCCTGTTTTCTCATACTCATTCTCATTCTCATACTCTGTCTCTCATCTGTATTGGTGTGCTACAGGAACAGAATCACAATCAGAATATGAACGGTCTCGGCTCCGGCTTTGGCTCTGTGGCGCTGGCTCTGCTTCTGATTCTGCTTCTGCTTCTGCCGGCCTGAAACAATTTATGTGCCATGTATTTTGTACATAAAAATAGCGGCCGAGGCAACAGCAGCAAGAGACGCCAGCCAGCTAGCCAGCCAGCCAGCACTGGCTGAGGCCGGGACGGGGCATTGGACATGGACGGGACATGGTTGGTGCCTGAAGAGGGGGTCATTATGTGCGCAGCTTGCTTCGAAAATATTTTAACACGGGCATGCGAACACTAGCAGTGCAGTGGCTTAGGTAAGCAATTATGAAAGGGGGCCCTAAAAGAAAAAGGTTGTATGTATTTACAGCTCTGATTTATTAAGAAAATATCCATAATAGTGCTTTTAAGAATGATTTTTAAACTACACATTATAGATTGTTTGTTGTACGTCGGATATAAATATTAAGTCACACCATTATATATTATATTGTATTGTTATTATAATTATTATTCTTATTATTATTAAATTATTAGTATACCTTTAATTATTTTCATTATTATTATTATTTTTATTATTATTTATTGTTATTATATTTTGTATATTTATTTTCATTATAAATTCGCATGAATGATTTTCACTCAACTCCGTCACTGAGCCCCTTCATCTATTCCAACGTACGCCACTGTATTCTATCTTGAATCTCGCTGTACATACAAATACAAATGTGCACACACACACACACACACATGCATATATACAAATATACAACAATCACAAATATACAGAGCCATGTATAGCACAACCTCGCTCTATGTGTACGCTTGTTTGTGTGTGTATTCAAGTGTGCGGCACAGCGATAGCAACGAATATCAGCAACAACAACAACAACAGCAACAACAAGCATCGACCACGAGTTGGGCCTCGTCGCATTACCAATTTAAATTCCCATCCAATGCCCGCACGTAGCAAAAGAGCCGGTAAGGAATAAAACAGACAGACAGAAGGACAAACGAGCAGTGGAATGGGACTAAACGCACAGAGGAAGGGTGGGTGACAAAGACGAAGACGGGGACGGGGACGGGCAACGTAATGCAACACGACAGACAGACAGGCAGACTGTGGAAAGAAAGAGTATTTAATGAGCGCTACTGTTCCGCTTTTGGTTGTTGTTTCTGTTCTGTTCTGTTATTGCTCGCAATGCCAACTCAATATGTTATGTTACAGTTTTTTTTCTTCTTTTCTTTTATGCTTTTTCAATTTCTCGCACTCTCCCTCTCGCTCTCTCTCGTTCTCGCTGTCTCCTGCTATTGCAGACACTGTTGTTGTTATTGTTTTATGTTCTATCAAATTAGGTTCATTTGCGAGAACAGCGAACGGCAGCCGCTGTCGACGTCGACGTCGCGGTCGCTGCTGCCACTGCTTCAGTAGCTTTTGCCAAAAGCACCCTCTATGTTGTTGTTGTTGCTGTATCAAGTGGGCTGTACGAGTGTATGTCTGTGTGTGCGTGCTTGTGTGTGTGTGTGTGTTTTGTTGGAGTGCTTATCGACTATGTGTAAAAACCGCACGGCTCACTGGCTGCCCGGTTGCTTGGCTGCCGTCGCTTTGACGCCGTCGCTGCGGTTATGACTGTGTGTGTGTGTGTGTGAGTGTCTCATTATATACAACTCGAAAGGTATGGTCTGAGTGGTGCATACATATATATATATATATACACATATATATTTACTCTGCTATGTAAGTGTGTATGTATTTATATGTGTGCCACCAACCCGTCTCCAACACCAGTGGCAACAGCAGCAACAGCTGAAGCTGAAGCTGTGGCATGCTGATAATTCAATAAGCTGCAAAAAAATGTCAACATTTTTCATGTGCCGACGACTGCAAATTGGCATTGAATGGCCTGCATGACACACACACACACACATATGTATGTATTTACTTATTTATATGTGCATGCATGCAAACATATATTTGTATATGTATATATTTGCAGTGTATTTTGCGCTTATTACGTTATGTAAAGTGCACAGAGTACGCAACGTCAAACTGGCAGCGTCATGCAAGCAAACTGCAACTGTTTGCTCTTGTTCAACAGCATCATCAACTGTGCCAGTCTCTACAGTCCCAACTCCAACTCAACTCCGACTCCAACTCAACTCAACTCAAACTCTAACGAACTCCCCCTTCCAACACGTTAGCAACAACTTCATTTGCAATGCAAACGCAACGCAACGCAAGTAACGAGTGGAATGGAATGGAAGTAAAGTGAAGTGTGTGAGACAGAGAGAGAGAGAGAGAGAGGGGGAGAGTAAGAGAGGGAGAAGGTGTCGTAAGCAGCAGCGTGGAGTGTGTCTTGTGTAATCAACTAATTACAACAGCCGCCAATGCTTGGCACCACTGTTGGCGTTGTTGCCGTTGTTGCCGCCACCCGCCGTGCCAACCAGACAATTTATCTTGTTAAAGTGACTTTTATAGCGTTAGACTCCCCCCCGTGCTCCACCTGCCGCAGCAGCATCATTGCAAAGTCGTCAAGAAGAAGAGCTCATCATCAGAAACAATTGAGTAGTACTCAATCCCGTCACTCAAATCAATCAATGGCAAGCGAGAGAGAGAGAGAGAGAAAGAGCGGGCACCTGAAAGAAAGAAGCAGAGCAGAAAAGCTGCCCATTTTGAGATGATTTCTTCTTCGCTTCCTCGCGAGTAAACAACTTTACCGTTGCGTTACCGCTTGCTTCTTCTTCTTCTTCGTCTTCGTCTGCTTTTTTTTTTGTCGCTACTTCGGCAATTTGTGCAGTTATTATTCTTATATCCGGTTGAGGATTTTTGCCGTCTCCTTGACTGCTCACACCCTGGAACACGAATGCAAACGCTCCTTCAACACACTGCGTGTAAATTGATACTTTTTTTGGGTTTCACAGTTGTTTTTTTCTTGATGCAAAAAATAAATAACAGCCACCAGCATAGAATGGTAAGTAGAAGAGAGAAAGAGAGAGAGAGAGAGAGAAAGAGAGAGAGTGAAAGAGAGAGCGAAAGAGCAAGCGAGGACTGGAACACTGGAAAATTAATTGGCCTGCATTTTAATAATGGTGGACTAATTGGATCCTAATGCGACGATTTCATTTCATTACACGACTGAATTATGTCGGAGAAAATTCAATTACACTGAGATTAAAACAAGCAGAAGCCAAAGAAGATGACGAAGTGTGCCACAGATTTATTAAGTAATTCAGATTAATTGTTAGAAATGGACAGATGTGGCAAGAAAATAAAGTATTCGTCAATATATTTTTATGTAAATCTCACATTGTTTATATAAATATAATAAAGTTAAAATAACTATTTTCTCTGACATTTTTAGCGCTTCTTTGCTTTGACTAAAACAGAGTTCATTTTAATATAATAATATAAATAAAGTTAAAATTACTATTTTGTCTACTTTACTTTCACTAGAAGAGAGTTCATCTTAATTACCTTTGCCACATTAAATGTTGGTCTTAAAATGTTGGACTCGAGTGTTGAATAATGTTAATAACACTCAAGAAATGGCAAAAACAATAGCAATAAGTCTTCTGAAGTGTTTCACCGGTGTTGCCACTTGGACCGGCTAATGCCGCAATCAATGCCACTTAATGTGGCGACAAGCGTAGGATTGCTAATTAAATTTCGTACCTTGGGCAGAGGCAGACACAGAGACAGGGGCAAAGGCAAAGGCAACACAACTGAAAGTCGAAAACTAATTTAGCGCCATTATGTAACCCAAATGCTAAGCACATAAATCGTCATTTAAGCGGGGAGTCGACTCCGACTCCGACTGCGACTCGAACAAATTGCAATTAAAGGACTTGGCGCCCTCCTCGCAAGCCCAACCAGAAGAAACTTTGTTTTCCCAGCACACGTTGGCGAAACTTTTCCCTGCCCACCTCCCAAATTCAATTAAAGCCGCTGTTGGCCAACTTTGATGCTCTCTTGTGCCACATACAAACAGTCACATATATCTATATATATATATATATATATATATAAGTAATGTTGTGGGAACTCTGAGTTATTGTTAATGGGTAACTGCTCGTCGTGTCACTTCGTGTCGTGTGCAGTTGGTTATTTCAATAGCTGCTGCTGCTGCTGCTATTGCTGCTGCTGTAATTCAATACAGTTCCGTTAATAGCAATTACACGAGCAGAAACAAAAGCCAAAGCAAAAGCCCAACAAACCAGCCGCATTCAAATGATGCCATCTTTGCCATTGGAACGAGCTCTTTCAAGATTTGTGGCTTTAATGACCTGGTCATTTAATACACACATACATACACACAAACATACACACATATATATATATATGTATATATATATATATACATACATATATGTACAGCTAGGCAGCTAGCGATTGGCATTGATCAGCATTTTGACTATCATTTTTATTAATCGAATTGATTCAAAATTCAATTTTTTTTTCTGAAATTTCGATATTATTATTATTATAGCCTTGTGCAGCCTATCATAATTGGTTGTGGCGCTTGTTCGACTTTGAAGGAGACGTCTCTGACTCCATAAGGCATATATATATATATATATATGTATAACTGTTCTTGATTAGCATCAGTTGCCATGTTCGTCTGTCTGTCAGTTTATATGCAGCTTTCTTGATGCTACCTGCCACATATCTGTCTTGTTGCTACAGTTGCTACAGATAGGATCGAATATCTATATTATACAGGTTGATACAGGCACAATCGTTCAAAAGATAAGTCCGTGTTTCACAAACTCTTTTGTGAAACAAGATATTCGAATCAAACTTACAAAAAATATACGTATTATAATACTTCCCATCTATAAAAACAATTTTCTTGTTTGCCAAGTTATCCTAATCAAACTCACTCAGTAAAATCGGATTTCTATATCACATAGCTCCACTAGAAAGTAACGATTGTTTTTTTAAATTAATCGTCAAATAGATTTATGAACTAATTAGACAAATACATTACAAAAAGCAGATGAAGTCTTTATAAATACAGATCTAGAGAACAAAAGATGAATCAAGTTTTAACTGCTTAAAATCTGAAAGGACAGTTGACAATTTATTTCAGAGGGAATTCGATAATTCTGATTACTTTTAATCCGATTTTTGACCATAATATGAAGCATTCTATTTGAATGTGTCGTTCCACGAGTCCACATTGGGATTACAAATAAAACTCAAGTTTTTAAATCTAGTTTTAATTTGAATTCAAATATATTAATTGAATGTTGTTCATTTTTTGCTGTTAACACTTGATTGAATATAATAACAGCTCTGATTCTTAACTTGGTTGATATATCTTGGCAACATTTATAAAAGAACCAATTTTGTGACCGATAGTTGATATGTCAGCTATATGATTCGGCTCTAAAATATATAATGATTCCAGCAAAAATGATTCAAATATGGCTAAAGCTTTTTAAGACAGCTTCAAAACTTGGAGATGCTGATTAAGAATTTAGATACGCTGCAGTATTTATACAATATAAAACCCTCCTTAAGGGTACATTAATGGTACTTTAAAATGTTATTAGATAATCTGTTTGATATTAGTTCTCCACATCTAACGCAGAGCAAAACTTAATACAATTTAATATCGGTCCACAAATTTAAAAATATGTTTGGAAAAATAAAAATGTTGAAAATATGAAACAATAAAAACAAAATAAAGCAATGGAATTAATAAATCTTTATATGGTTATTTAACAAATCTGACGAAAGTCTTCTATTATTTGTGAGCATTGTGGAAGTATATAGATATATAGATATAGATATAGATATAGATATAGATATAGAAATAGATATAGATATAGATATAGATATAGATATAGATATAGATATAGATATAGATATAGATATAGATATAGATATAGATATAGATATAGATATAGATATAGATATAGACAGACATATAGATATAGATATATGTGTGCGATAACTATTAAATGAGACAAGTAGCGCAGCGAGTCAATTGAAATTGTTGTGACTTGCTAGGCAATTTAAATAATCTGTTTGAGCACATATATATATATATATATATATGTGTGTGTGTGTGTGTGTGTGTGTGTGTGCGCGTGTGCTGCGGGTGATTGAGTGCAATTTTGCATTTCTAATTACTTGTTCGAGCAGCTGTTGATGCTTACCTGTATCATTAAGATTGTGTCTGTGTTTGTGTGTGTGTGTGTGTGTGTGTGAGTGTGTGTGTGTGTGTTTGTGTGTTGTTGTTGTTATTGTTGTTGTTGTTATCTGGTTGTCTGTGCGCTTACACAAATGATTTATAAATGCTGATTTAATGCGTTAAAAGCCAAGCGCATTAAACTTGTTTTCAGATGCGCCCAAAACACTCACGAACACATTCATATGTGCATATGTGAATAAGTAAGACACTCATAAATACTCGCAAGAGTTGCCTGCTTAATTATTGTAATTGGAGTTTTTGGCTCAAACCACACGATTGCCATAAATTATTCAGGCAACGGCAACGGCAACGGCGATGCCGACTGCGACTGCGAGTGCGAGTTGAATGCACAGCATTCGACAAAAAGTTTGTGAATGAATTTTGAATGAATGCCAAACTTTATGGCACTCGTTGAACTTTAGATGCGGCCAGTTATTCATTTTTTACACTCTCATCAAGTGAGTGAAAAAATAGGCTTAAAGCTGTGCAAATATATGCAACAAGGCTGGGCTGCAGGAGAACATTATAAATTTAATCTTATGAATTATTCAAAAACGGAATTTAGAAGAAAATACTTTAATGAGTAGCCGATTTTATATGTAAAACAAATCAAATTATATCTTAAAAGGAATCGACGAACGGCTGACACTCGTGGGTCAATCGGATTGAAAATTGTCCAGTTCTCGGATTATATATCGAAGTTTGATTATGAATAGAAGTTTAACTTTGTGCATAGCTAATTTAGAATGCTAACTAGATTTGCTGAAATCGTTTAAACAAATGTTTAATTTAAAATGTTTACGAAGTTTATATATTCCCAAAACTTACCTAATACTTTTTGACTATTACATATAATATTATTACATATATCGCTGATATTTGATATGTTTTTCTGATATACACAGAAGGTATTTAGGAATCGATCACAATCAGTATTTACAGGGTATCTCTCCCAAACATGCCAAATGATGCAATATTTTATAGCCATTTGGTTGCACATAAATCTTATAGTTTTCAGCGCCGCTAAACCAATTCGCACCTAATCCACCCTTAAAGCAGTACGGCCACAGCTATCTTGATATGGACTACCCTTGTTGTTGCCGCTTCGCAGCAGCCTTCGGCATATTCATTAGATAGATGTATGTCCTGGCCTGGACTGGCCTGGACTGTCCTGTCAGAGAGAGAGAGAGACACTTCAGTGGGCCTTTTGGGACTCGTTCCTTGAAAATTGCCAATTTTCGAAATCGGAAACTAGCAAAATAAATAAAAATAAGAGAAAAAGAAAAGAAAACAAGAAGAAAAACAACAACAATGCATATGAATTTCCAAACGGTTTTCATTGAGTATCGAACCCAAAGTTATCAGCTAGACCGTGAACCAAGAAGACCTGAGAACCCGGACACTGAAACAGAAATAGCAACTCCGACTGCGACTGCGACGACGACGACGACCCAATCCGTAATCTTTTATTTTCTTTGTCTTTTTGGCATTTTTCATTTTAAAGACGCGTCGCGCCGCGTCGCGTCGCGTCACGCAGACAAAGCGGTCGGTCACGAACAGCGGGGGGATTAGAACACAGTGGACCGGACTGGGCCACAATCGAAGACCGACCTTCACGCACTGCGTTGACCTTGTGACCCGAGCCAGCTAATGCCGGCCAGCTGATGGCTCGATTAGCATCAACTCTCAATTTACCCATTCAAAGGAATTTCTCATTTTTTTCTTTTTTGTTTTTGATTCTCTTATAAAATTGATTTTTATTATCGATTAGATTATCGCTGTTAATTATGGAATATTCTTATATGCTTAGTCAATAATGCAGTTAAACTTATGTACACCTTAAACTTAAACTTTTAAAATTAGTCGTTTCTTAAATTCAACTTAAAACTAGCATGTCTCTAAATAGCTTTCGTATCAAACAAGTAAAGAGTGCTCTGGTCGAGGGAGCTCGACTGCAATATACCCTGAACCCAGTTGTTAAATATATTCTAGCAAAATTTCCCTTTGAAAGTTTTTTTTTTTGCACCAAAATGTGAGCAGGTGTGCAAGTACATGCAATCGTAACGGAGTAACGGGGCTTTGCGACATTTTGACGCTCGCGTCGATCATCATGCCATCTCTTTCTCACACATGCGCTTGCTATGATAATCTATTTTTCAACTATAACTTGGCTGTTTCTTAGCCGATCTCGATGAAATTTGTGCAGTTGATCAATAATATACAGATGCATATAATGTATTTATTAGCAGATTCTGCCTTTAAAATTGTAGCATTTATTACTATCGGAAATTTAAATGTATCGATATACGAGCAACGGAGGCAGTTATCGATAACATATAGCAAACGTGTTCTGCGCTGGGTATACGAGAACCTATATTCCAAATTTGAAGTCTCTAGCTCTTATAAATCTGCGTTCATACAGACGTACATGGCTATATCGACTCGACTCGGCTGTTGACCCTGATCAAGAATATATATACTTTATGGGATCGGAGCTACTTCCTTCTGCCTGTTACATACATTTGCACAAAACCATTATACCCCTTTTGACCATTTGTAATGGGTTCAGGGTATAAAAAGAGCTCGTTTTTTTTTTTTTTAATTGTGTTTGATGCTGAAAAGCTTTAAAATGTTCTTAAAAAAGCTCCGTCTTTTGGTGGTGCGCAGCTTTGAGCTTATCAAGAGAGCTTTAATAATAGCGCTGCAAGCTTTCAGTTGCTTTCAAAGCGTTGCTTTTGGGCATATTTCTTTCCCTTCTTTTTCTTATCGTTTTTGTTTTTTGGAATTAGCATCGGCTTGGCAAGTTGCCAGTTGTTTAATACTATATAAATTGTATATACTTGGGTATATAGAACTTAACTTAATTGATTCTGAATCGCTGTATCTTGCTTATGAATATGCTATATATTTATATATATATATATATATATATATGGTAATGCTTACGAACAAAGTAAAATAAAACAGATAACGTCGGGGTTTTTTTCAAGGATTCGTAAAACTAAAAACAAAAAGGGGGCAAAAAAAACTCTTTAAATATTAATTACTGAGCTGGTTGGTTGGGTTGGTTGGTGTGGGTTGGTTGGGTTGCTTGCTGTTCTTTTTTGGTGGGTGGTGGTGGTGGTTGTTGGTGGGTGTTGGTGGGGTGCCTTCAATTCAGTTCACTTGCTCTTGGCCAGGGACATGGCGTTGCTGGTGGCTGCCGCCTGTGGCCGGGGACTTGGCTGTCTTTTGGCCAGGGCCGGCGTTGCCGCTGGCGTCAGCTTAGCTGCGGCGGCATGTGGCGAGCTCTTTGGACTCGCCGCCGCCCCAGCAGCAATTGCTTGACTGGCGGCCGTCGGCAGGGTGACGGTGGGCAGCATGGGCATCACCGACTTGTTGTTGTGCTCATCACTGGAGCTGGCGACACTCTTCAGCTTCTGCAGATAATCGTTGAACACCTCGTTGCCGGCACGCTGCATCCGCGACAGCTGCTCCATGAGATATGCCTGCTGATAGTTGTACATGGCGGGCCCAAAGTTGTACAACAGATTCGATTGATTCGCCGCCTGGGCAGCCACCTGAGCAGCCTGGGCCGCTTGGGCGGCCTGGGCACGCATCAGATTCTCCTTGAGAAAATTGCTCAAATCCAGTTGATTCGTTGCCGAGGCAATGCCCAACGGGGCATTCATGTTCGGCAAATGTGGATGCGGATGTGTTGCTGGTGGTGGCATCTTCAAACAGCTATTTGCTGCTGACGGCGGCGGCGGCGTTGGTTGCTTCTTCTTAGCAGCGTTGCCCTTGGGCTGCGTGGGCGTGGCTCCGTTGCTGCCATTGCAAAGCGACAGTTTCGGATTAGCCGGATTCGGTGACTTTTTGCTGGCGGGCACCTTCTTGTTGCTGCTGTTGTTGTTGTTGTTGCTGCTGTTGTTGTTGTTGCTGTTGTTGTTGTTGCTGTTGGCGAAATTGTAGCCAGATGGCAGGGGCAACACGTTGGGCAACTTGGGCGCCAGCTCAGCACCGCCGACTGCATTCTGACGTGGCAAAATCGGACGAAACTTTTTGGCAGCCGAATCGCCATTCAGCGTGTGATTGGAGCCGGAACCGGAGCCAGAGCCAGAGCCAGTTGCTCCGCCCGACTGCGTTGCTTTCGGTGATTTATTCTCACCGGAATTGGGCGAATGGGTGGCGCTGCGCTTCTCGGGACTGGGCGTCTTCTTGTCCTGTGACTGCTGCTGTGTCAGCACCGCTTTGCCTGCACCCGTTTTGGGTGAACTCTTCGGCGGCTGCACTGCGCTGGGCGGCGGATTGCTCGAGTTGGCCAGCTGCTGGGCGGGCGGCGTCATGCGCGCCAACAGATGCTGTGGCGATGGTATTGTTTTGCTCGGCGGCGCTGGCAACTTAACTGGCTGCGCTTTGACCGGCTCCTTCTCTGGCGGCGCAACGTTGGCGGATGTTGCAGCAGCAGCAGCTGCTGGCTGGTCGGGCAACTTGACAATTTCAATGTAGTTGTTGACGGGACTCTTGTGCTTGGCATGGGCTGCATTGCTGGGCGAGGAGGCGTCGCCATTGTCACGCGATATGGTTATCGAGAGCGACGAGGGAATGTTGATGTTGCACGAGTTGAGCAGCGATTTGACCTTCACCTGTTGCTTCTCGGGCGCATCCTCGCCAGCGGACACAGCAGCCACAGCCACAACAGCTGGATTCGTATTCTGATCCGCTTTGGTGGGCGGTGTGGGAAAGAGGCTGCCCAAACCGGTGGCGAGGCCAGAGTTGCTGCCATTTAGCATATTTTGCAAATAGTTGTTGCTGTTACTGTTATTTGTGCCTGTTGTTGTTGTTGTTGTTGCACCTGCTGCTGCTGCTGTGGTTGCTGCTGCTGCCGCTCCTGCTGTTGTTGTTGTTGCCGTCGTCGTCGTTGTTGTTGGCTTGGGCGTGTATTTGTAGGTGGGCATGGTGGATATATTATAGTTGGGCACATATTGCGGCGAGCTGGGCGAATAGATGGGCGAATTGGGCGTGTACATGGGCGTGCGGCAGCCGGGTGGCGCCTCCTTCCCCTTCGATTTGCTCGCATTGAACAAGGCCAAATTTAAATAGTTGTTTGACTTGCTGCTGTTGCTGCTGCTGTTGTTGTTCGAATTTGAGCTGCTGCTGCTGTTGTGGTTGTTGTGGTTATTGCTGTTGGATTTGTTGACTGGCACCGGTGGTGGTCCCATTTTGAGCTCCTGGCTCTTGGGTCCATACACATGCGGCTTGGCCTGGCTGGCAATGGATTTGATTTCGGTGCCGGCATCCTTCAGCAGACGATTGACATCGCTGGGTATGTTGGCAAAGGGATTGGGACGCGACGCCTTCGGCAATATGGGCTGGTATCGCTTGGCAATCGGCGTCCGATTGCCGGGCGCAGCCATCTGCATGCCCTGGTGGTGCGGCGGTGTGTGGAAGGGTAGCGTTCCTGCTGCTGCCAATTGTGTTGCTCCACTGGCAATGCTGCTGTTGTTGTTGTTGCTGCTGCTGCTGTTGTTGGCTGGGGTGGATTTGTGGCGTGCCGCTGCAATTGGTGCCTTGGCGGTTGGCGGTGGCATCAGCGGTTTATCAGCGTTTGCAGCAGTGGGCGGCGGCGACGGTGGCACAGTGTTGAGCGTCGTGTTGGCAGCGGGCAGCCGTATCTTAAAGTCCTCGCGTGGCAATGGTGGCGACAGCTTGGGCTTCTTGGAGATGGCCTTGATGGGCTCCTTGCTTTTGCGCTTCGATGAGGCAATCGATTTGGGCGCCATCGCGCTGGGCGGCTTCATCAGCAGACTGTCATCCAAATGTGCCTTCGATTTAAGCGTGGACATGTTGAGACAGTGATTGGTCTGACCATTGATCCGCTCGGGCGACTCCACCTTGACTTTGATGGGTGTCAGTGCAAAGGATTTGAGGAACTCCGACTTGGGATCCTCGTGACAGGCGCCGCTTGTGATCCGTGGACTGAGCACGGTGCTCACACCATTGGGACTAAGGATGCGTTCCGTGCGTATCGTCAACGGTGGCACCGTCAACGGCGATGGACTCTTCCGTTTCCTTTCGCTACTGCTGCTGCTGGAGGAGGATGAGGATGAGGAGGAGGATTTGGGACTGCCATCCTTGTCCTTTTTGCTCTTGGAGCGTGACTCCTTCTCCGGTTTGAGTGGCTTGACAATCTCCTTGCGATCCGGATCGGACATGTTGATGATTGTGACGCTATTCTGCTTGGACAGATCAATCTTCAGCTTAATGTTCGGCTCCTCCTTGTTGTAGCTGGGCGTGGTGGGCGAGGGCAGACTCTTGTTGCTGCTGGCTTTGGGCGAATGATGATGATGCTTATCCTGCGGCATCTTCTCGCGCTTCTCCACCACCTGCCGATTGATGACCAGCTTAAGTGGCTGCTCCATGGGCGAGTTCAGCTTGGGCACAATGCGAAACTCATCCTGGGTCTGCTCCACCTTAATGCGAGCCGGCTGCACAGCGTTGGTTGCTGGGCTTGGGGGTGAGGGCGTGGCTCTCTTGACCACCACCAGTGATGGAGTGGCCGTGGGCGGATGAGCTGTAGCCGGAGCAGGAGGAGATGGAGTGGTGGCTGGCTGAACTGTAACCGGTTCCAGTTTCAGTGGCGCCAAGACTTGTGCCTTGTGAACGGGCGGAGGAGGTTTGATCAGTGGCTGTGGGGATTCGTAGACACGGAAATAGAAACGCATCGGCGCATCCCGTTTCCACGTATAGATGTAGGCAATGTCCATCAGCGTGTAGTAGTCCAGCAGCACAATCGTCTTCACCTTGTACATTATATCAATGCTGAAGCGATTCGCATCGATCTCGAACTTGTCGTAGACGAACTTCTTCAAGTGACTCACCCGGCACATGGCCGGGCACTGCAGATACCGGGGACGCAGTGTATCACCGAATTCCATCTCTGATTCCGCATTCAACTCGCTAAAAAAGGGGGAGGGGAAAGTAAACAGTAAAAAGCGTCTTGATTAGAATTAGAAAGTGCAAAAAATAGATAAAATATTCTTCAATATGTCTTTGTATCTATAACTAGATAAGTAAATCATATCTCTAGATTTATTTCCCTCTAGTAAAAATAAGATATGAAATCTGTTAACTAAATTGAGTCTATTCTTTTTATGGAATTGGTTCGTGTTAATTAAAATTGGAAAGTGCAAAGAAGATGCAAGATTCTTGGCATAAGAATTATTCTAATAATATTAAGTAAATCACATCCCAAGTTTAAAGTTAGTTTGTCTAAGTCTGTGCTTTTTTTAAGGAATTGCTTCTAATTGCTTTCTTTCCAGTTATGGAAAACAAATCGATTATTATCGATAATTGCCTATCAAAGAGGCTTATATCAATTGAGACTTACCCAAGCTCGGCATACTCCAGCGACAGAGACATATCATCGGAGGGACTGAAGATCAGATGTTCAGTATCATCGCCTCGCTGCTCGGGCGTTGCCAGCGCCGCCTCCTGTGGCCGATCCTTGTAGAAGCCGCGCTTACGCATCAGCTCCCGTTCATAGAGACCCGGCACGAGCTTGTAGACAATTGCCTGCAATGTGGTATCAGATCTGCAACGAGAAAGAGAGAGAATTATGCTGGTTAGTTGAGGTGTTGCTGGAAAAGGGGGCGACATGTCTGTGTGTGTTGTGTGCTGTGTGTGTGCTCAGTGATATGTAAAACACGTAAAGACTAAGAGCAGAGACAGCAGCAGACGGCAAGGGAAGCTGCAGGCTGCGCGCTGCAAGATCAGACAAGACTTGGTTGCAGCCTTATCTGCGAGTCGTCCCCTCGCAGTCTTTGTGTGTTTTTGTGTCTACCTGGCAGATGATGCTAGTTGCTGGTCTGCTTGATTGGACGCAGTTGTTGCTGCTATCACAACAGTGATTGCTGGCATGCCGATAGTCAACAGTATGCGATTCTACGTGGAACAGAAGCTGGCATGGTGTCTGCAGGAGCAGGAGAGACACAGGTTGAGTCCGCGTTACTGCCCGACCAGGCTGGTTGACGAATATTGAGTTTCTCCACAGATTTAAAGTGTTTCTCGTTTTACAAGCGGGAAAACCAAGAGGAAAATAAAAGTCAACAGCGCAGCGACTTCCTCTTTGGCGCTAAAAGGAAATGAGCGCATGACAATCCACAAAAGACGCGCAGAGAGAGTGAGAGTAAGAGAGAGAGAGAGAGAGAGGGAGAGAAGAGGGAGAGGGAGTGAGAGCGAGTGAGAAAAGTACAAATTAGATGGCAGATGCAATTGCTTCAATGGCACGCAACAAACGCCGCCAAAAAAAAAAAAAAAAGGAAGAAAAAAAAACGAGGGTCTGAGGCAAAGACAGAGAGACTATGGCAGGGACAGTGGCAGTGGCAAGCAGCTGTGTGGCATGCGCTAAGCTATTAGATGGTGCCACGCAACAGTGGTTGTCGTTGTTGCTGTTATTGGTGGTGGTGGCTGGCTGGCTGACTGAGTGACTGACTGACTGAGTGGCGCACAGGAACTCGTCGCATTAAGTCGCAGTTCATAGAAAATTGTGTTGCAAGGCGCTCGCCTTCAATCAAACGGAGCTTGTGAAAGGAATTGAACAATTGAATAGCCAAAGAACAAGAACAAGAGAAGAGTAGAGAGAGATAAAGATAGAGAGAAAGAGAGAGAAAGAGTACTAGTTGAGAGGGTCGCAAAAATCGCAGCTAGGTAAGAAGATCATTTCCATGCCAGCAGAGATAAACACAAGGGTAAAAAAAAAACCCAGGAATTTCCGACAAAGAAAAAGACATACAAATAAAATCAGATTTTATATATTTGATATAGCTTTAAGTAGATTGCGACATTAAAGTCAATCACTTAACTAAGACTAAGAGCCAAAGCCAAACTTGTCTTTTCAATTATTTGTTTGGTTTAAAGTTGACTGAATCAACTTAATTAGGTCTTTGGAAAATGAGTATTTATTAGTATAGTATATATAGTATATATATATAGTATTATAGTATTTATTCGAAAATTAAATCACGATTTTGATGAAGTAAATGCTACAAATTGAGTTAAACCTGAGATTAAAATTTCATTCAAGGAATGGAAAAATGACAACCACTCATCAGTCTGGGGTACAGTTTCCAGGTATTCCACTGACCGAGTTAGGCATCATTTGGTGAATGCTACTGCCATCTTTGGGGTTAGCCACATAAATGTCAACTGTTCGTTTTCTAGAATTGAAGTTGCACAAGAGTTTTGAATTTCTAGCCCAACCAACGCAACTCAATCAACTCAACTGTAAACTTTACAAGAAAATATTTGTGTTTATGGCAAAATTAGAAGAGAGCAGCGCAGAGTAGCGTTGAGTAGAGCATAGCCGAGCACCGCAGAACTTTCGCTGTGGTAATTGTGGTTGTGGGGATTGTTGGGATCCCCCGTTGGCCAACTTGGGAATTCTGCTGGTGGGTTGCAGGACGATGCGCACCTTGAATGAAACTTTGCTGCTGTCGAATAAGTTGACGCTGCTTAACTTTATTTGATGCCTGCCAAACAATCAAGGGTGACTCTAACTGGGAGATGGCCAGCTCTGTTTGGTATTGCCACTAAATGTGTTTCTGTCTGTTTTGACGGCTTTGGCCACGGCACGTTTGTAATGAAAAACACGTTCCCAGCATCGAATCAATTTAAGGGCATAGCTTTAATAAATACCAAGCGAGTACATCGAGCAGCAGCAGCAGCAGCAACCACCCGCAGCCAGAGTTGCCACCCCCCCAGGCAGACGACCGACCATCTCTCTCTCCCTCTCTCTCTCTGATGTGGTTGCTGCTGCTGCTGCTGATGATGTTACTGAGCCGAGTCAGGTTGTAATCTTGTCGACTGCATACAAAAAGATAATGAATACAAACGCCACAGATAGCAGCAGCAGCAGCATGGGGCAAAAGGGGTTGTTGTTGTTGTTGTTGTACTGCCTATGAATGAATAGGTTGAAGTTGGCCGAACAACAAATGGTGTGAAGTCAGCACAACTACTATACAGGCAGCTATATGTACATATATATATATATATATATATATATATCTTCTACATAAAAGCGCAGACAGTCCAAGTGGTTTTTGTACGTGGTCTCTTCTCGACTCTCCAATTAAATTTATTGCAAAAGTTTATTGTTTAAGCCAAAGACAACAAATAGAAAAAACGTGGCCAACTAAAGCAAAACAAAAGAAAAGCGCCAGTTTATTTATGCTTCTTCTTCTTCTTTATTACTTATTTTCTTATTTTTGGCAAAAGGTAAACAAAACCAAAGAGAAAGAACAGAAAACAAATAATGCTACTCAACTCAAAACTGAAAACTTGGCTTGGTTATTTTTTATTTGTTTGTGGTTGTGTTTGTCGCCATGTGCGGCCATGTTTTTATTGTTATGTGGCGCCCCCGCCCCAAAACCAAAATAAAAAAATAATAATAATAAAATAACAACAACTGCCCAACTGATAAAGTGCAAGCGCAAAAAAAAAAAAAACGAAACGAAACGAAACGAAACAAAACAAAACGGGACAACGCATTTCCAAGAAACCCGAAAACCAAATCGAAAAACGCCAGAGATAATTAACGGGCGGGTCTTGCGCTCACAGTTCTGCCGACGGCAACTGAGGAGCGCTGCAAAAAGCGAACAGCAGCAGCAGCAGCAGCTGTAAACAGTTCACAAAAGCCAAAGGCAACCAGAGACGAACAGAACAGAAAACAGAGTTGAGCAGAATACCGCTACCCCGCTTCTCCCCTTCCTCTTTCAACATCTCCACCAACTCTGCTTCTTTTCTTTTTTGGGCACCGAAATTTAAGCGAAAGACAAAGGCGAAGATGGGGGGAAAAGTGGCAAAGAAACAAGACAAAAAAAAAAAAAGCATCGCAAAAGTTATTCCGTGTTTTGCCAAGTTTTAAATAGCTGAGCAGGCAGATTCCCGATTCCCAATTTTCGAAAGGTTTCTCGTTATTTATCAATTGGTTAGCTTGTCTTGTGTAAAATAAAATGATTCGAAATAACCTTTAGAGATTTGTCTGGCCAAAGGTTTAAAAACATTGAATAGCATTAATGGGCGGGCAGTGAAAAGCCATAAAGCCTAGTCCCATTAATCATTTTAAAGAACTCTCCACAAAAATGTGAAAGGAATTTTATCTTTTTCGGCTTATTGCTCTTGAAATTATCAAATAAGATAAGCTGTTGCCAACTTGGAATAGTTGGAAAAGGCAACATTTAATCGAATTTAATAATTAACTTAATTTAAGAGTATATAGATCTATCTAGGTATATATAAATTGAAGTTAAAGAAAAAATTGAAAAGAAAATTCAATTTTAGCTTCAGCTGATTATCTTCCATTATTATTATTAAAATTTGGGGTGCCTGACTTGAACTACGACCTATTAGATATATTTTGCCCCGGTTATCTTGGTATTTTTATATGGCCTTCAGAAATGTAATAAAGTTCCTTTCCAAGTGGCAACTTAATGAAATATTTCATATTAAATTCCAATTAAATGGAATATTAAAGTAAACAGCACCGATTTGTTTGGGGAACTCAAACAAAGAGCAAGCAGCAAAACCCCCCAAAAGGAAACTTTCTGCATTGTTGCCACCCACTTTGAGAAATGTGAAGTAGTCAAGAAGTAGAAGATTCCACGACTGTGTCTAATATCAACTAATTGTAGTTGTCAGCAACAGTCGTCGCTATATATATAAGATAGATATAGCATAGCATAGTATATATATTTGGATGTAGTTTGGTACTTACTTGATGTTGGGCTTGGCATTGTTGATGACCATCTCACAGCGTGGACAATAGCGCTCTTTGCGCAGGTGATTGATGAGGCAATTGTGGCAGACTGCAGCCAACCAACCGAGAGAGACACGCAGCCGACAAGGAGAGATGATGTGCGAGAACAAGAAGAGATGAAGAGATGAAGAAAACAGTTACAAATTGTGTTACACAAACAGAAAAATATATAGTTAAATTATTGCGTTGGGGGGGACATTGAAAAATACTAGAAATTTGGGGTCTACTGAAATTATACAAATTTATGTAAAACCTGAACATATAAAAAAATAATTCCCTTGCGTAAGCGCACCACAATCCCAGGCACACACAACTGTTCCGACCCGGACACATTCGTACAACTCAGGCTTATCCCTCAGTTGCCGCCCCCCCCCCTTGCCACACCACTCAAAATGGGGATACAATATGAAAGAGAAGAGGACAAAAAAAAAATTGGGAAGGAAAGGCAACAAAATCCAGCCATTCAATTCGAACGTGCCACCCACGGAACCCAGAAAATGCCCCAAAAAAAAAGCAGAAAAAAAGTAGAAACAGATTGACAAAAACCGACTGCGAGATACTCTGTTCAAAGTGTAAAAACTGTGCGCAAAAACGTATTAGACCTTCTCGATTATTATTGTGAATATAAACCGACTTTTAAATACTCTGTATTCGCAGTGCACTCAAAACTGTTGAACTACGAAATACTATTTTAATAATATATTTTGAAAATATATTTATATTTAATTCTTTAGCAAATATAATTTTTTTTAATTAAGCTGAATCTTATTTTAAATGTGTACTTTTAGTAGTATTTTTGCCAATAACAATTTTTGTAATAAATGCCTTGGTTTTTTTTTTGGAATAAGATTATATTTTTTAAGGAAAATATTACAAACAACAAAATAGAATAATACTAATTAAACTAGAACTTCAACTGATTCGTGATAAATACAATCTTAGATCGTAGTTGGGTGGCATAAAACTAGAATCAAGAATGTCAGTGCGCAAAACCAATATACCCCATGTATGCTCTCAGCAACAGAGCATCAAAGAGAGAAAAAGAGAGGAAAAAAGTGTGTTTTGACTTTAATGTCAATGGCAGTGTGTCTGATGATGCTGCTGCTGCTGATGCTGTCCGTCGTTTGTGCCACAGCGCAACAACTGTCAACCAGCGACAGGAACAGTGAGACGACAGCGAGACTGAGACCGAAACCGAGACTGAGACTGGACCCGGCCTGGCTGCAACAACCAGACAGACTAACAGACAGACAGACATGGGGGAAATACAGGCTCTGGCCTATGGGGGGAGGAGTGTGGCAAGGGAAACACATTCGGTTCGCCTGTTACGCTTGTCTGTCAGAGTTCTGGATACGAGAGAAAAAAAGAAACTGTTGTTGTGCCTGGGTGGGGAAGGAGTGATGCTGTTGTTGTTGTTGCTTCTCTTTTTGGGTGGTTTGGGTGGTGCTGCTGCGAATTTGTTGGCCAAATGGCCTCGAGCAACAGCACAACTGCAAAATGCAACAAAGTCGAAACAAGGGCAAACATCCAACAAAAACAAAAACAACAACAATGAAAACAGCTGTTGTTGCTGGCATCCCATTTAGTGAGCCAACGAGCCAACGAGCCAACGAGTGGCAAACAACAACGACAACAAGCTGACATGGTTGGTGGCAACACCAGATATATGCAAGAAGAGAGCCTGCCTGGCAACAGATTTAAATGAGCCTCGGGTGCACAAATGAAATGCCATCGACACATTTGGTTTGTCTGACAGATTTACTGCCACATCCCGACTGAATGATGAGGCGGAAAGCTGCATTTGAAAAACCAACTGCAGTCGACGACTGTTGGCGACCAGTTAATGGCCGCATCGAGCTGTGATTAGAATGTCACAATTGCAATTGTTCCGAGAGAGCTGAGCCTAAATGAGGCTATAATTTGTGAATATTCTCGAATATTCGACTGAACTTTGACTAATTGGCAAGCAACATTTAAGCCACCTAAAAATGTTTGTTCGAATTGCAATTGCCGAATTGCCAAGGCAAAAACACATTCGAGTTTAGGAAAATAAAAGAAAAAAAAAGAAAGAAATGAAATGAAACAAGAAGCGAACCGGAAATTGAAACAACGCAATTTGAAGACTAACTAAACGTTTTTCTTCGCGCTGTCTGCTTTTACGGCTGCACTAAACCCCAAACCCGGCGGAGAGACGAGTAGACGGGGGGAGCAGTGGGGGAGTCTAGCGACAGTTGCCACTTGAAAGTTGTGTCTGATTTATGGTTCAGTAGTTATTAAGCCTGAGCAGCAGCAGAGGCAGCATCATCATCCTCTTGCAGCCAAAAACGCCAACCAGAAGAGAACCATTTGTAATTATTTAGACAGACATATGCACCAAGCACACACACACACACACACACATATATATATATCCACAAGTACAAACGTATATATTTAACTCCTCTTTCTAAAATGAGTTTTCAGCATTAGTCAAGTCAAGTAGTACTTGGGGCTATATAGGCATAAGGCATAAGGCATTAGGCATCAGGCATATGCAAAATGCAGAATAGCCAGATAAAGAAGAAGCAGCAGCAGCAGGCTCATTAATGTTGTTCGCCCATTAACTTATCGCTTGGCAGCATCAGACACGGCTGGAGTGGGGGGCAATTTTTTGGGGTGGGGCATTGCTTTTGGCAGTTTACTAATTAGTCTATGCGCCTAACCACAAGTGCTGACTACACTTGCCACAAAAAATGTGTGTGTTTGCTGCACAATTTAGAAAAGTTCAACTTGTTGTTCCGTTAATCGATACAATCAGGAAAGTTCTTTCCAATTACTTAACTTGCTTTAACTTTTGAATATTTTGTATTATTTTGGGCAAGCTGAAATACTACTTTGTTTATTTAAATAAGAATAACTTTTAATCTTTTAAAAATTGCATATTTTGAAAACGTTGTTCGATTTATGCAATTTTTCTTTAATTTGCAAATTAAAAGAAACATTTTCTGAAAATGTTTATTGTGTGAAAAGCTTGCTTTTTCATAAATAGAAATTGAAATAGATCGATTTGTAAAAGTTCAGATATTTTGTCGACTCGGGACGAGGTCTATTTTTTTCATAAATGTAGTTAAACAAATATGTATTTTGGCTTAAGGCTCGATTTTGTGAATACCAAGCGTAAATATTTAAATTTCTCTTTGATTGAAAATGGGAAGGAATAAGGTGTTTGGGTGTTTTGGTGTTTGGGTGTTTTGGTGGTGGCAACTTACACGAGTGCAAACACTCCACGATGGTCGTCGCGTTGATCAGATAGCCCTGGCACAAGTGGCAGATTATGTGCGGATTGACGGCAGTTAGAAGAACGGGGCGTGGCGTTGTCATCATCATTGACAACGTTGTTGCTGTTGTTGTTGGCGTCTCGACAGCATCGGTTGTTGGCTCCTCATCGGCGGAGGCGCCGCCGTTGCTGCTGGCATCCTCGATGTTGGACCAGGCGGACGAAGATGATGATGAGGACGATGATGAGCATGACGAGGCAAATGATGAACTGTTGTTGCCGGCATCAACAACTGTTGTTGTCGTTGCTGTTGTTGCAACTACTGCTGCTGCTGGCGGTGTTAATTCTTTTTTAATATTGTTATTATTGTTGTTGCTGTTATTATTATTATTGTTGTTGTTGTTGCTGCTGCTATTGCACTCAAGCAATGCTTTTGTTGTTGCTGTTGCGCTTTGTGCAAATGCATTAGTTGCAGTTGCAGCTGTTGTTGTTGTTGTGTTTTCACTTTTTATTTTGATGCTCTTCGCAGCAAAGTTTTGCTGCTGCTGTTGTTGTTTTTGCATTTGCATTTTATCAACACTGGTGTGTTTTTTGCTGCTGCTGTTGTTGTTGTTGCTATTGGTGTTGTTATTGTTGTTGTTGTTGCTATTAGTGTTGTTGTTGTTGTTGTGAACATTGCTGACAAAGCTTTTGCCCGTCGTCGTCGTTGTCTTTGTTGCTTTACTCGCGATTGCCAGTGTTGACAAATGCAGCGATGACGACGACGTCGACGGCGACGCAGCTGCAGCCTTTTGTGCTGCATGCGCCATTGTTGTTGTTTTTGCTGATGTTGCCGCTGTTGCCTTCGACTCCGGCGTCATCATAATAGCAATAATAATAATACTAGCAACAGTCGCGCTATATTCGACGCCTTTGTTTCTGCAAAAAAGTAGAGAAAAATAATGGAAATTTAATATGCAGCCAAACGACAAATGCAAATATGGACACACAGACAAACACACAGACATATATATATATATATATACAAAAATTGCTGCCTGAGAGCAGGGATTGGGGGTATTCGTAGAGTGCTAGGCAAATAATACAAGCAAAATAGATAATACGGCATTGCTAGATATGAAATCCACAGACTGATCAATTGTAAAATATAATACTCAATAATTGGAATCGTACGAGAAATGTATTCACAATCATTATTTAAGATGATTTTTTATAAATACAAAGAGTTCAATAAACAAGCATCGCATGCATCTCAATTCAATCTGATAACTACTGTAATATTTGATGACTGGCTATTTAAACTATATTCCCCAACTACGATGGACATTTAAAGTATTTTCCGAACTTCCAACATTTAATTAATTCTTAAATTCAATATATAAACACAATAAACCACTTCAAAATAAAAAGTATTCCCCTCAAACACAAAAAACACATCTTCAAATTCCACTCGAAGAACTCTGGGGGGAAAAACACACAAACAAACAACTAAATTCCAAGTAAAGTCTTTGGCCTGCAACGGAGAGCTAAACAGCTGTTTTTTCTCTCCTTAAATCCATAAAATTGTATTATAATCATAAGAAAATAGTGTTGTTAATCAAACTTATAAACAACTTTGAGCTGGCTGAGCTGTAAACAGCAAAGTTCATCTTAAATTCATAACTGACCCTCGTCGTCGCATTGTCTGTGTGAGTGAATCGAGTAATTGAAAGTCAAAGCTGGCCAAAAGCTGTTGTTGCAGCGCTCCCTTTTGGCCAGGACAACGAATGGGGCAAACATTGTTGGGAGCTGCTATTATATGCAATCAGTCGATGGCTAATGGATGCCTGGCTGCCCCCTATCAGTCCCCACACATATATATATAAATGTGTTGCATATATGGTTGCCATGGGAATGTTAACGACTGCCAGCGAGAGGCCCTGTATGAAATGCAAAGGGCAGTCAAGGGCGGAGTGGGGGAAATTGGGTGGTGGGGGGTTTGGGGATGTTGGGTATGTTGCTGTCTGTTTAACAGGCAGATAAGTTGGGCTTGTGCACGGCTTAAATGGAGCTCGCACAAAATGCGAGTGCGAAATGGAATGTATTTCAAAACAATTCAAGTTGTTTTTGCATCAACGCGCGCCAGTAAAAAGTCGGACGCAAAAACTTTTTAACACAAAACTTTTTAGACCAACCAACCAACCAACAACAACAACGAAAAGGAACTTGCTAACCCACACACAAACACACACACACACATACACTTGCAAATAAAGGGGCGCGCAGCAGCTAAATGGGGAAATATGAATGAATATGAAATGTATTCAGGGTCGAATACGAACGAACGTTGGCTGCTTTAAAATCCTTTTTACGTAAAATTTAAGTGTGTACACACTCACACTCACTCACACACACACACACAAACACAGACGCATATAGCGTGTACCCAAGTTGAACCCTTTCCCGAAAAAAAAGGAGACCCAACAACTGCGTCAGGCAGCGACGAACGCGCGCGCAAAAAAAGTGAGTACAAAACATGAAAAGGATAATAAAAAATAATAAAAAAAAAAATATATATATATATATATATAACGCAAGCAGAGGAATTTCACGTGAATAAACGCTGGAAGCAGAGAACGCGCGGCATGCGCGACTGCAAAAGTGCGCTACTCATCCAGAATGCAATACAGCCAGCTGTAGGGTGACTGCGCGGCGACGACTCAGGCTTTATCTGCTGTATTAAAAAAAAAACAACACACAAACATACAGACACGAACTACTTTCCCATTGAGTAAAAGCAGTGCACAAAATAAGTAAGCAGCACTTTCAAATGATGACTTTATATATTTTACAAAGGAATATATGTATGTATATATATTTATATATATACATTTCCCTCTCCCACACACACACACACATGTGCGAGCAAAGCCAATCGCAATGTTCATTATACAATGGGGAGACAGACAGGACAGAAAAAGCTGTTGCTGCTACTGTTTTTGTTCTGCTTCTTGTTTGTGTTGCTGTTGGCAGAGAGGCTGTGTGTGGAGAACAGAGGAGGAGACAAGCAGGCAAGCAACTGTTGTTTCGCATGGAGTGAAAGAGTGAGTGTGCGTGTGTGGAGAGATTTGTGTTTTTGGGGGGGCCGTAGCAAGCAGCAGCAGAGCGCAACAGCTGTGCGTTGACAGGCCGGCAGTATTGTAAAATGACACAGGCCCAGCAGCGGAGAGAAAGAGAGCGCAAACATGCAAGCATGCACAACACTAACTAAATGCAATTGTAAATCTCTCGATTGCTGTTGTTTGTTGTTGTGTTCTTCTTACCTGTTTTTAGTTTTGACTGCTAATCCAGTTGAATGGGAGACATTTTGTGTTGTTGTTGCTGCAATTAATATACGTAATCCAAAACGCGTTGCAGTGTTGCTGCTGTTGTAATAATCCAAAGTGCAGTTATTGGCACATTTCCACGCACACTTTCACAATTCCAACAAATATACACACACACTTATACATACATATATATATATATATATTCTTCGCGCTGGTTTTAATTAGATTTTCAACAATTTTTCTTGTGCCTTTCTTTCTTCAGCTTCAGCTGTTTGCGTTTCTACGTTTTATTGCTTGCTTTACACTTTACTCCTCTACTTCGCCGCTGCTTCGGATATTTCTCAACACACAAACACACACATACACACACACAGATAGCATAGAAACTCGAGCGCTGCTGCGGCTGTCACTTTGGGTTATTTGCTTTCGTGAGCACCTTTATTGTGTATTATGCTTTGCCTTATGTTTTCTGCATGCACGAACACACGCACACACACACACACGCATACAGCACAAACGCTGCTGACGCGCGCGCAGCAATGTTGACTGCGACTGCGATGCGACGTTTACATAGACGTTTGGTGTATATAAAGCGCAAGCTGCTTGCGTTGCTGTTGTTGCCGTTGTTATTGTTGTTTCGGCATTTGTCACACGAGACAAAGGAATTTTCTAGCACTGGCAACACACTTAATATTTAGTTGCTTTCGCTTGATAATTTAAAATAATTAAATTTTTTTAATGCGCATATCAATTTATTTATTGTTATTTTATTACACTTAATCTGTATAATTGTGTTTAGTTGATTCACTTTAAAATGTGGCTGCGAAAATGCGCGCACGTCCGTCCGACTCAATGTTTGGCGTTCAACTGACGCTGCGGCTCTGCTAACGTTGTGTTATTTACTCGCGCACTCGCACACAAACACGCACGCATACACTCACACACACATATGCAACGCCTATTTACATTTACGGCGGCCAACTGCCTGCCCTCTGCTGCCAGTTTTTCGTTTTCCTTTTTGACTACTGTGCGCTCAGTGGCTGACACAATGCTGTCTCGCTCACACACTAACTCTCACTGGGCGTGCAACTGCTGCGCACTCGCTCTCGCTTCCACTTGAGCACTCCGTTCTCGATATGCGGTCGTCGTCGTCGTTGTCGGATTTTATTTACGTTGGTCTCTTTTGTTTCTCTCAGTCAGTCAGCACAGCGACGGCTTTTATTTCCCATTCGTTGCTTGCGACCGAGTAACGAACCGTCCACGTTCGAAGTTGGCTTTGCACTGAACTGTGTATATAATAGCTGGCGACGTCTGGCGTTGCTGTTGCTGTTGCCGTTGCCTTTTGCCTCTTCTGCTGCGCCTGCTGTTTCTTTGTTTCTTCGACTCGCTGCTGCCGCTCCACTCGTTTGTGTGAAAGGAAAGGGCTGTCGGCTGTCTCATTGTCGACGACTGAAACGCGTACATGGCTTATGCTTATATACAAAGCGCTCTATGTACGCAGAAGGAGTGTGTACACACACATTTCATATGAGAACGTCTACATATTTTATATGTACAGATGTACATAACAGTTAAGCGTGCTTTGCGAGGGGTGCCCTTCGGCGACGAGTGTGCGTGCATAGTATATAAGTAAACCTATTTGCTTTGATCTCTCTGCTCAAGGTACGGATGTGCTCACATACAACACTTAAGTATGTAATTATACACATATATGTATGTATTATAACTTTGTATCATACGATACTATATGTGTATATATGTGCGTATCTAAGTACGTGGATATGAATGATTTCTATTAGCCTTTTGAAAAAGTGTGTACACACTTCCGAATGTGCCTATATACATTTCTTATATACATTTATAGCCGCACTGTGTGTATGTATTTTGAGGGTAGGTAGCTGTATTTATATTCCGCAGTATGTACTTATGTATATAAATAACTGTCTCTGTGTGTTTTTTTGCGATAACCATTGGCTTCAAGCAACGGAGCTGCTTTTCCAGTATTACCACACTCGACTACTTTTCTTGGCATCAATTTATGTCTTCCATTTAGGTAGAAAGTTGCCAATTAGTTGCCATTAACAACATTGTTGTACACAAAAACTAATTTCACGTATTCCATTTAGTATTTTTCATAATATTTTAAGAACTTTAGACGAGTTAGACAGAGTTATTCAGAAATGATATTTCTAGAATATTATTTCACACTATGCATTTTCTCTACAAAAAATTCTTAAATTGGCATTTACTTGACAATCTATTATTTAACATTTTGGTTAATTTATACAAATAATTTAGTTAGTTGAATTTTATGTAACTTTCAACAAACTGAGGAGCAATAGTTCTTACATATAAAATCATATATAGTTTGTACTATAATTTTGATCTATTTAGAAATAGGCAGCGAAATAGCCAACAAGTCAATGTGGAAATCATAACTCTTAATTACTATCTAAACTACAGACAGATTTTGAATACAAATATTAAAAAGAAGAAAAAACATGTAAAAATGGCTATTTTAAGTACGTCGAAGATAGCATATCCCTTTAGACCGAAGTCACTCTGGCAATACCCAAATTTTAGTCCGGAGTTGAAGATAATATTATATTCGTATTATGTCTCGCGTTCAACACATATAACACATATTTCGATGAACTTTTTCTATAGAAACTATATTGTGATTAGATTTGGCTCCGATAAGTGTATATACCGCGAAGTTTCCAAGTTTCCTCAAGATATATGAAAAGCTGAGGGACTACTTTGCAAATAGGCGACAGTCGGACAGACTTGGCATGGCCATATCTAATCGGCATGTGATGCATATATAGAACGAATATACTACGGGCGCTGAAATGTCTCCTAAAAAGCGATACCCACTTTAATAATGTCCACATAACGTTAACTAAAAGATTTTATGCAGAATATTTATCAAGATTAACTGAAAAACTACATAGTTACCTTTGAAAAACAAATATGATTTTTCAGGCTTCGAGCTCCTCTTTCGAAAGATACATATACATATACATATATACATGTACAGATACATAACGCCGAATGTATGACCATATTGTCCAAACGTTTTCTTGACAGTCCAAATCATGAATAATTTTTAATTTCATCAGTTTGAACAACATTTTCTTTAACTAGAATTGTGGAAGAATAAGAAAAAACCTTTAAAACGAAAAAGTTTTATTTTTGCGACAGTTATGGAAAAAGTTGAATTTTTTCTTAGTCAAAACACTTGACACAATGTACAAAGTGGAAAATTGTCAGAAATTGTTGAACAAGTTCTGTTATTTAAAGTATGTATTAAAGAAAAGGGAGAAATCTTAAAGAATGCTAAACAATCATTAAATATTATTTTCTGGCAGTCATTAAAATAACTGCTTCTTAACAACTGCCCTCAATCGATAGCAAATACAGCACATTTTCAATTTCAGCACATTCCATTCAATATGCAGTCATCACACATCCGATAATATAATTTTGGTTCATTTAGTGTATTAGTGTATTATGTACAGTACATTTCTTGTCATTTTGCTGCGCTGGAATCTACCCACTTCGCAATTCGTTCTTTCCGTAGAGAGATATGCATTTTAGCACGTAGGCGTGTAACACACAAACATACACACAAAAATACAAACAAATACAAATATATATATTCCACACTACACATGCACAACTTATAAAGATAAAGCTCCACACACACACACACACATACACACATACTAGTGGTACATATGTACACACATACATACATGCATAGAGAATAATGCTTGTGCTTTTGGCACATATGAATCAACAATCAGCATTTGTTGTTCCTTTCCTTGTTTGCTTAAAAGCACTCGCGCAAAAAAAAAGCTCTCCAATCAGTCGCCGTTTGCACATTGCACATTTATTCATCAGTCGTTTGTTTTGCTGCCGCTGCTGCTGCTGTTGCTGCTGTTGCTTCAGCTTCTGTTTTCTGTTGCTTTTTATCTCCTTTCCGTGCCGGTTACAGTTATCTTCCAGGTATAATAACAATCGCAATAGTTGGCAAGAATTATGCAAGAAGTTCCCGGAGATCTCTTCTAATGATCTCGCTCCAATTAAGTCGCTAGCGAAGAAATTCATATTGAGTACTCAATTCAAGTTGATTTGTTGGAAAAGTGCAGTTCATAATTATGTTTAATAACATTGTTTTCACAATTGTTGTTTACCTCAGCTTGAAAATCTGTTATTTACTCTGATCTCATGGAAAATCAGCGTGAACACCTTATGAAAGTTACTTTAACACTAGAGGATTTCATATTAGTTCTCGTATACCATGCGCAAATCAAATAACTTATCGATAACTCCTCCAGCTGCTAGAATATCGATACAAATCGATAAGACATTAATTTATATATCAATATATATAGATTAATATATACAATAACCAATATGTATAGATCAATAAGACATATACCACTTTTGATAGGTAAAGACTTGGTTTCCAAGTATCCAAGTAGACGAACTTTCTCGACTTTGAGTATTTCCTTGTAGAGGAAACTATAATTTATATCGTTATTGAAGAAGACTTCTCTGATCCCAAAAAGTATATATATATTCTTTATTAGCCGATTCGATAGAATAGAAGCTATTCCCAGTTTTGCAGCAATCTTGATGAAACCTGGCATTTATTCGTCTTTTGCCGCAGGGAATACATATGTCAATGCTCGCCAGATCCGATTACTATATCATATAGCTGTTGTTGGAACGATAGGTCGACAGATGAGCGTTTATATAACTACTTTTTGGGTAAAAACTTGTCCAATATGCGGATTATTATGCTTCTCACATTTCTTAGTGATCGAACTACTTTATCAAATATAACCCATACGAAAATTTGGTCGAAATAAGAGTTTTTGAATAGATATCCAAAGGAAACTTACTTAATATGTGTTGAACTATTTTCTAACTTTTCGGACTGCTAAATCATATAGCTTTAATAGGCAGAATCGGTCGATTCTTTTAAATTTATAATGCAAGTTTGATGTAGACGGGTTGATTTTGGTCTAGAAGTCTTTACAAAAAGGCATTCATTTGAATCGTCAGTCTTAAAAGCTGAATTCTACTTTAACTTCTCGCATTTCTAGATTCGAGAAAACACTCTCAAACTAGGACTAAGAAAGGAAAGAAATAATCCTAAATTTTGCTTGTCAATTTGCAATTATCATATCAAATTGTGTGCTGCAATTGCCAAAGAAAATTTCGAAAAGATGTGAAAAACTACAGATTTCTTTCTGTCGCATTACGCTGAAGCACAAGAAATAAAACAAATGCATGGAAAAACAGTTGAAATCGCATATATTTCTATAGCAGCGTCTAATTTTATTTTATTCCATTTTAAACATGGCTTATGAGTTGACTATGAATCATTTCGAATGGCGAACCCATGACACACCATCAATTTCATCATAAACAAACCCATGAATACGCACCCAGAAATAATAATAATAAAAAAGAAATAAAATCTTGTTTAAAGACCTTTTTTGTTTCCAAGATATTCTAAAAAGAACCCACAAGTTATTAGAGCTAGCAATTCTTTTTACTTAATCTTTATTTATTTAATTTTGTTATACTTACTAAAAGATTCTTAAGTTATTGGAACTGTGAATTGTATTATTCTACTGCAAAATAAATGAAAGGTTTGGTTTCTTAAGGATATGGCCAATAACATGTTAGCCAAGAACCGTGTTGAAAGTGCTTTTTGTAAGGTTATCTTTACAAGATAATGCCACAAATTCCAGTAGCGCACTTTTGAAATATAGTTTTTTATCATAGAGTGAATAGAGCCTTGTCATTGAAGGTATTTATTTAAAAACGAAGTTGTAATTCCATTTGCTGTGGTTATTTAAGGCCAAACCGTATAATTCTTATGATTCCCTGAATAACCGTAATCACAGAGGTTGCAACTGAATGGGGGTACCACTATATATTGACCAGTCCAGCAACAAGAAACGCAACAACAACAGCAACATTTAGTGAACGCCATTTTAAGTGATGTGGCATCAACTGTCTGTTTCCCTTGTGCCCCGTGTCCCGTCATGAATGCAACCGTTGATTGAGCTCATCCTGTCGTTTGGCTAAGCGTTTCGGTCTCGGTTTCGGTTTCAGGTTGCAAGCTGCAAGTCTGGTGCTTGTCGTAAATTATTGATTGGCTTTAATTCCGCCGATAGATTGGCCTCAACTGGTCTTAACAGCTTAATTGAGACCCCGTGCAGCAATAAATGCGATAAAGCGCCACAACAGCAACAGCAACAACAGCAACAACAACAACAACAGCAACAGTAACAACAACAATGAGAAAGAGAAACTAATAATGTGCCCAGATATATGACGATGATGCTGCGACTGCGACTGCGGTGACTGCTGTGCCTGTTTCTGCTCTTGCTCTTGCTAAAGTCGTGGCCAGTGGCACGACGATTCCCAGCCGCAGCAGCAGCAACAAGAGCCAACAACAACGACAGCAACTCCAGTAGCAGCCTCCAAGTGAATGGGGGGCATTTAAGTTTAATTTGTGTGTTGTGCCGACGTCGCCGTTTTTTTTTTCCTCTCTTCTTCTTTTTCGTTTTGTTGTTGCTGTTGTTGTTGTTTCTCTTTTTCTCATTCGCTGGTGCTGTCGCCGAGCTCCTACTCCGCCGCAGAGCGCATCGACAAATCCCGCAAGCAATGACCGACCAGCAAGCAGCAAGCAGCAAAGCAGCGCAGCTCAAAACTGAGATTCAGATAAATTCGTCGTTGTTGTTTTGCGCGCTGCTAGTCGTTGTTGGTGTGTTCAGAGCGCATGCCGAGATACACACACACACCCACACACACGGATACAAATAGATACATATATATATATATATATATGCACGCATTTGTGTCTGCCAGTAGATTTTCCCAATACGCGTTGCCTAGTGACGTCACAAGCGCCTCGCAATCATTGAACATCATTCAGCATCATCATAACGATGCTGAATGCCTCGCAGCAGCTTGCCACTAGCCGCATGCTTCATATAACCATTCCCAATTACCAGCGACGTCAACAGCAGCCGTAGCAGCAGCAGCAGCAGCAGATGTTTATATGCCCTCACTATGCACTATGTGTTTGTGTGTGTGTGTGTGTGTGTGAATAGTTGCATTTGTGTGTGTGCATGTGCCTGCCTAAGCTGTTGCTGGCGGTCGTGGCAAGCAGCCACAGGCGCGACAGGGTTGTCAACGCATCGCAAGTTTAACTACTGTGAGAAAACCATATAATATTTATGCATATGTATATTGATGTGATTAAAATGTTTGATTTTACATTAAAATTGTTATATTTGCAAATTAAACAATAAATGTCGCTGCTATTGATTACAACAATTAAGCATCATTTATTTATTATTTTGGTTTCTCAACTGATGCTCTTTACTTAAGCAGATGATAAGCTCAACAATATTATTTATTAAGCTAAATATAAAATGATAAAATTCATCTTTATGATTTAATAGCGCCATTAAAATAAGTTGAGAGCAGTCGACAACTCTGTTTACGTATGTTTCTTTATTATCTACGCGTGCACAGAGCCATGGACAGCAGCAGAGGCAGCAGCAGCGGCAGCGACAGAACTCAAGCGTTCGCTGCCGCTCAGAGCATAATAATGAGTTTTCTCACTACACGCCTCGTCCTCATTTTCCATATAGTGCATATACATACACACATACAAGCAGACAAACAGACAAACAGACAAAGTGACAGTCGTCGTCGGGGGTAGGCAGAAAATAAAAAAAATTGTGAAACAAAGAAGAATAGGAAAGAAATAATATGCTGGCTTCATAAGTTAGTCAACGGGGCTGCTGACTATCCAGATACAAGATATGCGCCACGAAACGAACAAGCAATGCGAATGGGCGAAAAGGCACAAGCAGAGCCAGAGCCAAAGCCACAGCAAACTGGTTGCCAGTGACAGCCGCAGCAGCAGCAGCAGCGGCAGCAGAGGCAACTGCTAGCGAAGATGTGTGGAATGATGTAGAGTATGTAAGGCAACTGACAACTAAAGCAGCGCAGTCGGCAGTGACGTCGACAGCGAAGCCATATGCAGCGGCCAAGCCAAGCCAAACCGAAAAACCAAACCAAACCAAAAGCATTAAGCGAAGCGAAGCGAAAATAACAACAAAAGCAAACGAAAAATATATGTATATGTATGTACGTGAGGGTCGCTGAGAGCAGCAACGGGCAGGCAGCAGGCAGATATAGAGAAGGGAAAGGCAATTGACGAAACTGTGTGTGTGTGTGTGTGCGCTGCGAATGAGCTGCGCAAAGCGTAGAGCCGAATACATAGCGCACAATCGAACTGAATGCATGTACATACCTCATGTGTGTATGGATGTGTGTGTGTGCATATTGTGACAACAGCTAGAGGGACGACCGAAGAAGCAAGCGCAGGGGGGGCCAAAAGGTTGGGCAATGAAGACAACGACGACAACAACGCTGGCAGCGACGCTAACAGCGCTCAGCATGATACCGAATACCGAACAACCCACAGCCTTGAGAGTGAGCGAGAGATGGAGAGAGAGAGAGAGAGAGCGGCGCTCGTGTGCCGACGCCGCTGGCTTTGGCGTAGTTTGAACAAAAACAAAAGGTTTCTGTCTTTGCTGCTGCTGCTGCTGCCATATAATTAATCTAAAATATTTTAGTTTCAATTAAACGTGTGTGGCGTTGCCGATAATAAATTATTTGATTAAAGTTACCTATGGACACCAACGGTAGCCGTAAGATACAGCTACTAATACACACACACACACACAAACACACACACACACACACACAGCTTTTGAAACTCTTGAAACTGACAAGTTACAGTAAAAAAAGAAAATACCAAAAAACACATGCGAAAAGTTGATATGGGTTTCTGTGCTGGCAACGTAGGTGGGGGCAGCTAACGGGGGCGTTACACCACATCACAAGCAGAACTTCAGCAGAACAAAATAACGGCAAAAGTTATCCAAAAAACGTAAGCTACACTTGGACGGACAGTTAGAGAGAGAGAGAGACAGTTAGGGAGAGGGAGAGAGAGAGAGAGAGAGATTTGGGGGGATGAGCCAGAACTTGTGCAAAAGTTCAACTAAGTCGCGTACAACTTTTTTATGTTCACGCCAATTTGATGCTTAGCATTCCGACAGAAGGAACAGCCAACAACAACAACAACCAACCAACCAACGACAACAGCAACAACAACAACAACAACTAACGAAGATGTGAAAGGAAATCCGGCTACGTACAAAAGTCCAACAGTTTGGGGGGCGGGGGGGAAAAGAGAAAGAGTCCACATTCAATATTAAGCTAGAAAAAGGTCGACTTTCGCAGACTGAAACCGGATGAAATTCAATTTATTTATCATTTTATCAGTGAACATTATTCAGACGGTGGCCATTGAATACAAAAAAAAATACAAAAACAGCCTACGGGAATTTTATACTGCTCTCGGAAAGGTTTGGACCAAGTCTGATCACCTAAATCGGTTGGCAAATAGATGCTGCAGTTGAAACTTTGGCCCCTTAATGACTTACTGCGCTGCAAATGATGTTGACTAATCGAAATTGACCAAAACTCGCTTAAAATACTGAATTAATGAAGAAATTTGACTTGAATATTCAAGATCTGTGTGTGGGAAACATAAATAATTACTTATAAAGTGTGTGGATGCAAATAATGCAATTAGAAATGAAAGTAACAATTTGAGATACTTCATTTTGTGCAACCTTTCCAGGTGTCCATGCCCCAAAAAGTCAGCTCGAACTGCTTGCTTTAATCTGTGGTTCATTAAGATTTTATAAGGCCGACATTTTGTGAATGGATTCACAAAGCAAAGATGATCAGATATGATTTATGTTTTATGTAAATGGATATTTTTTTTTGTAGCTGTTAATCAGAAAACTGCCCCCATTTTAAAAAGGGTAGTGCACAATGACTGGACAGTTTTTTGAGGCAGTCTCCTTCCAATGTAATTGGGATAAGCCTCTTAACAAGGCTGCATATCTGTTTCTGCCACAAAATCAATACGAGACACGGCAGCATTTAAGGAGAGACATTCAGAGATATATTTCATTTGAAGATAAATATATCTAAAATGAAGAAATATATGATATATAAAGAAGAATATATAAAAACCTCAAGCTAATTTAGGCTATTGATTGAAGATTTTGGCCAATTTCAGTCGACATCTTGGGAATTTCCTAAATTTAAATGTATCTACCTAGGTATATAAATGTGTATAAATATTTAGCCTTCAGCTGGAATCCAGTCAAACAACTCTGGGAAGGTGTGGGCAACTAAATGATCTCATGTGGGCGTGATCGATTGCTATCCAATTAGTTTGAGCTTACCGATTCTTAAAATAAGAGTGTTGTCATTGATCCAGAGTCTGATTGTTAACAAATCTCATTCTCACCGACATCTCCAAATTACATTCGAATGCAAATTCTGACTGGGAATATTATTAGTCTAGTCTAGTCTTCAGATGGAATTCAAAAGGAATTTAAATGACGCACTAATCTCCAGCTCAAATCGTGAATTGGTTTGAATTTTGTTTAAGTTTGAATAGAAAATTAACTCAAGTTTAATTTTCAAATATGTATTTGGCAGTTGGAAGCATGGGAGAAGCATTTCTACGTATATGGAAGAAGTTATAATAGATTATATATACTGATAACTAAATATAGCAAGAAAGAACGCTTATCTTGGGCAAGGCGTGGATTTAGTTATCTTGTAAATCGGAGTTAATCTATTATTTCCCATTTCATACTATTTCTTTGAACCTATTATTTCACAGTCTTAAAATAATAATAATAAATAATTTCCAAAACATTTTATTTCAAACCCTAAACTAAAATTTAGTTGCCGTTTTTTTTATATTTTGTGTCGACTGACTTTAGTTGAAATTAAATAATAAACAAAGAAATGATCTTTTGTCTGATTGTTTCTATGGCAATTATGGGATATAGTGGTCCGATCTGATTATCTGCCAGCTTTATGCTTCCTTCAGCAAAATTATAGATATGTAGCAAGTTTTATCACGATCATCAAGCATCATATAAATAGTGTAACTCATTAAAATTATATATATTCTTATCTGGTTGGAGACAGCATTAGGATACACCCTGCAAGAGTATGAAAATGTGAACTCAACTGGGTTTCAAGTATTGCCCAAGATGAAAGCAAGGTCAAAGTAAAGGTTCCGGAGGATGACTGGAGTCATAGTTTTTATATATTGTTGTTTCCACTTGGATATATTATGCATATCACAGATAAACTAGCTATAGCTCTTCGCCCAGTACTACTGGTACTGGTTCTGGTCTCAGAGCTCACATTTGCCCCTTGTTGCCAGTCAATCATCCAGAATATGTTCCGGGATTGGAGTCACAGCTGTGTTGGGAAGCGGTGGAGACAGAAAGCAGCTAGCATCTTTTGTGCGACTGTCCAACACTTATCAGGAAACGGATGCGATTTCGGTAAACAACTCTGGGCCCAACTAGTTTTTCACTTCCCAAAAAACATGAAGCAACTCTTAGGCTGAACTCTACGTGAACTCGACCTTCGAGTTGCACAGCCGTTAAGCCAAGGCCAACAAAGTTTTCCGCCTAAAAATCGGTATCATTTTGGGCCATGTTCTTATGAATTTAGTAGACATTTTGCATACGATTTGTGAGCCAAAAAAATAGCTCAGAATCGAATTTGAAATGGAGTTTAATAATGATTTTAATACTGCAACTCTTGGAATGATTTGAATGCTGTAACAATTAGTAAAACAGCTAAAGAAACAACTGAACAATGTTAATCCAATCATGGAATATTGTTTGAAGAATCGCGATTTCCACTTCTGTGTTTATTTCAATTGACATTAAAATTATAGTGTCAGAATATGGCAAATGGCCAGGTAATACCTCCATCTACATTGGAATGCCAGAATATCCAGTTTTGGGCCTATCAAAGAGGTGTCAAAAACGTTAGAAACTTGTCAATCTCAATCAAGCAAACATTTTAAAGCTGGTGTAAAAACAGGTCCAGTAATTATACCCCTTTGGGAAGGTATTATAATTTGAACGTGAACAGCATCCGTCACAGCCACCTCGATAGATCCGTCTGTCGATATATATCCGTCTGTCCTTCAGTCTGTTTATGTGAGCAGAAGTCTCGCAGTTAACTTGTTGATACTTTGAGTATATATATATTTATTATAGTATCAGAAACCTTTTTGCTTACCAAAGTATGCAATTTATTATGCTGTTTTTATGCTTGTCGAGGAATCAACATCTTTGAACAACTATCATATCATATCATATCATTTATGCAGCTCCCATAAGCAGAACTCGTTGAGGAATGAGAGTCAGTATATAAGGAGTAGTCGGGAGTTATCCTTAGACAGACATGTCATCCTTTCTGATGCCAAATAACTACAGAAATGAGGAATTTTCAGTTAGCAACAAAAAACATAGATTTAAAATTGGTTTAAAACCGTTTTTTCTAGTTTTTCATAGGTTTTAGAAATCGGGATGAGTCCCTCAACTGAATATTGAGTCTCTTTTTGTATAAAATGATGTTAGCTAATCGAAATTCAGTAAAGATCGCCTAAAATACTGAATTATTAGAGAAATTCGACGTAAAAACCTCTGATCTACGTGTTAGATTGATAAATCGGTCTGCAATATACTCATACTCATACACACATATATAATTAAGAATATATCATTTAATTCAATTATGTTTGTTTGAAAAGAAAATACAAATATTAAATATAACTCGAATCTTCAATTTGTGCAACATTTGCGTGTTTTCATTTCTTAGAAATCCTCTAAAATTCTGCTCAAGATGTTAAACTTAATCTATATTTCATTAAGCTTTTATTAAATCGATCAAATTTAAATTATAAATTAAATTTAATGATTAAAATGGAATCGATTACAGGGAAATCGATTGATTGTGGAAGGAAGAGGGGGGTTTAGAGGATAACCGTTCAATAAAAAGCTGGATACGCCTGGAACTACAGTTATTTGAATATAGATAAAAAATACTATAAAATAAACATTTATTTGGAGATAAAGTTTATTTGAAGTTTAAGTCTGAGCCGATGGCAAAAGTAATTGGATATATAAATGTATATAAATGTATATATATGTATATATATTGGAAAGAAATACCTTTTGTAGCAGTGGTATATGTATAGCTGAAGGAGTGTGACTCATTTACATTAGCCACACCCATTTCCAGCGAATTAATCTGATTAACTGAAGATTTGTCGCATGTGCCGCTTGTAAATTGGTATTTATTTTGGCAACGTGCACAAATATATGTTGCACATAGAATTACACATTTGTGTGTGTGGCAAGGTTGGAGTCGTGCGCCACATTCTTGATATGATTATGCAAATTTTGATTGCGCTCGAGGCACTTGAGGAAAGGCGCTTTTGAAATCATTGCGAGCAATTTAAATCCACTTTAATTGGAATTTTAAAGTTAAAGATTAAACAGCAAACGGGCAACAACAACAAGAACAACAGCGGACGGGGCAAGCAGCGAACAACAATGCGGCAACAATTTAATCTCTTAAATTGCACATTTCGCAACATCCTGGGGGAAAAAGGCTGTCAGCCAACAGCCACCAGTTCCTCCACCACCAGCAACCATTAACCATACAGCGAGCAACCCGCCACCCGCCCGTGGCCCGCTAGCAAATTGGAATTTTTCAACCCCACCCACAGGGCAAAAAAAAAGGCGTTAGGGCTGGCGTTGCCTTTGCTGTCGCCGTTGCTGTTGCCGTTGCCGTCAGCGTCGCGCAACATTCATAAACTAATTAGTGCCATAATTTCAAAAGTCGCGTTCTGTTGTGATGGGTTTTTGCAGCAGCAGGTACGAGAGAGGAAACGGGGGGGGGGGGGGGGGGGGGGGTGGTGGTGCGACAAATCCCACAGGTCATAGACCAGGTATTACGTAATAATTATGAAAAATTCGCTTTGCCATTTCAATTATGCGATGGAATACCTGAAAGAAACATCAAGAAAACAAAAAAAAACTGCTTTAGCGCAAAAAATAGCACAGTCGGTCAGGCGGATATATGTGTATGTATCTTAGCCAAATGACAAATAGTATAGCGATTGTTAAGAGATTAGAGATTTGAAGGCTTGCGTTGGCCGCAACCATTAATCATTAATCATGTCCCATTCGCCTTGTATGTTGTTGTCTCAATAATGTTGTGTGATAAATCGAAACAAATTATAATTGGACAAAGCAAAAAGCAGCGACAGCAACACAAAAAGCTCGCATATGTAAAAGTGTGCCAGTGTGTGTGTGCGTGCGTGTGTGTGTGAAAACGAAATGAAACAAAAAAGGCAATGCAATAACAACAGCAACAACAACAACAACAACAACAGCAGCAGCAGCGACAGCAGCAGCCTGTTAAACTACACCCACGAAAGCGGGCATCAAAATGCGCCTCAACAGTTTCCCAATCAAAATGTAAATATGCCGCAGTCGCTGCCAGCGTCAGCAGCGCGGCGACAGCCAAGTGGTGGTTGTGTGTTGTATGCGGGGCTGCACTGGGGCTGGACGACGGCCTGCCTGCTTGGTTACTTGGCTGCTGCCTGGTCGAGCTGCCTGTTTGCAATTTAAAAGTAAATATTACACATACATACATACACATATACATACGTACATACATACATACGTACATACGTATCACACTATATCTGTAGCGCAAAAAGCAAATGCAAACGGAACGGAACGCAAAGCAACGGCGAACGGCAACAGCAACGCCATCGCCATGTTTGCACACGATGTGAAACTTGCCGCTGTCGCTGCCAACGTCAACAGCAGCAGCAGCAGCAGCAAAATTTGTATGCTGCCCTGCCTGGCTAGGCCAGAGCACGAACTGAAGCAGCGTCAGAGAACACACGACCCACTTGGAAATTGTATGCACAGCAGCACATCTAACATGACACGCGCTGACTAAATTCGCCACTGGGTTTTGTGTGAGGTTGTGTGTGCGTGTGTGTGTGTGTGTGTGAGATTTGTGCGACTGTGTGCGCGCAACATTAAATGGGAACGATGAACGACGAGTCAAAAGCAATAGCAATAGCAGCACCAAGAAAGCGTAGCACTTGCATGTGTGTGTTTGTATGTGTGTGTGTGCGTGTGTGACTGGCAGTGGTGAGTGAGCAGCAGAGAATCGGCTGCTGCTGTTGTTGTTGTATTTGTAGTTGTTGTTGTTGCTGTGGTTGGTATTCGAGCGCAGAGTGTGGCTGGCATTCAGCTTTAGACGTAGTGCCGCATTTACGTGTACCGCAAGTGCTCATTACGTATTCTACTACACAGCACACACACACACACACACACACATACAAATGCATACATGCATGAGATTTTTGAGGGTTAATATGAGCAGATATCACGGCACAATTTCTGCTGCCTCGCAAATCCGCAAATCTTTCATGTTTACTCGCTCGCTTATACCCTTAATTTTTCTCATTTCAGTTTTTATTTTCGTTGCATATATTTTTTTTTTGTTCGCATTCTGTCTCGCTCTTGAGCTCATTTGCAAGCCGTCGGCTGTCTTTGTCTTTTTGTGTGCGTACTTTCCTAATAAATTATGCGCCCTTTTGATAAATGTCACTTTCAAAGCACATTCCACCTAATTGTGGCGAGACCGTGAACGAAACGCCAAAGAGACAGAGACTGAGAGAGGAGAGGATAGAGGAGAGCAGAGAGCAGAGAGACTGGGACATTAATTGCTACAAAAGAGCCGTAATAAGCGCACCTGTCAAAATTTATTTCCCATTTAACAGTTTGTCGCGAGGAAAAAGTGGCAACTGTGCGCTGAACTGAAATGAAAATGGAACAGTTTCACAATTGAACTCAAATTAAATGCGAAGCAGAAGAAGAAGAGCAGACAAATGAAAATACTTTAACTGAATTTAAGCAAATACTAAATTAAGCTAATTGTGAAATGAAGCAAGAAATTAGGAGTTCAACTTGGTACTTTATAAATTGAATTTATTAATTAAATGTAAAAATGAAGATGGAAAATTTGGCTAAAAAGATAACCGATAAAGTAATCAGAAAGACGGAACCAATGCAAAAGATACTTATTAAAAGTGAGCAAAGCGAATATTAGGCTAAATTATATTGGCCAAGTTTCACAAAACTGCTAATACTTAAAGGCACTTTTCTAAATAGCTGTGTGTGTGTGTCATGCACAGAATGTTGCCACACATATCCACCTCTTCTAGCTGTAATATGCAACCGCATAGACACAACCACAGCCAGTTTTCGGTTGCCAAATGCTGCACACACATTAATTATTTGTTTTACCAGCAGGATTCACTTCCAGCTGGACACACACACACACATATATATACACATTTGTGTATGTGTGTGTGTATCTGTGTAGATCTGCTATAGTTGCAGTTGAGCCCCGCATCAGCTTGGAGCAGCGTGGGTCATTTATAATTACATTTGCATGCAGTCCTCCTGTGGCTTTCCACACACACTCCCAGAGTGGGCGTATTCATAAATATTGTGGCTATAAGCAGAGGCAAAGAGTGGCACTCACCGATGAACATAACCACACTCGAACAGGCACTCGTTTATCACAAGAACGCTCTCCAGCAAATAAATATAGATTCCGAGTCATTATTTGTAGATAAGACTTGGGTTTAATTATCACAAGTATATAAATACACAACTTCTTTGTCAATACATATAGGTTTATGCTGTGCACCATCTCATTCTTACTGAATCATCTCATAATTACTTAAAGTCGACATATAGTCTGAGAATATAACATATATTGTTCAGTTAAGTGACTCATTAGTCATTTTACGATGTGATCATCACAAATATTGAACATATATGAATTGTAGGCAAAGTTTTAGATTGGAAAACAATATTATTTAATAGAGCAATCAGGAGGAAAAGAGAGAGTTTTAGAGAGAGAAAGAGAGAATGTGAATAAGAGTCTGCCTGAGAGAACACAAAACGATTAAATCATCTACCGAAATGTGCATACAAATCTGTAATTCTTGCTTGCATGAGAATCGCATAGAAGGGCAGCCGGACAGACATCGGAATGGATAGTCGGTCTTAGCTAACGCATTTTTTAGGAGAACAGGGTATTGGAGTGCTCTAGCTAAGAGTGTCCGACTATAAGAGACCCTGTACCCAGTAAGATGAACCTCTCTCCCTGGTCACCAGACCAGTGGAATTTATTCTTAAAAACTTCTTATTTATTTATATTATTTTTATTTTCTTAAAATGTGTGAATATGCAGAATAACTGTACTTCATGGCACATGGCTCGCCCTGGGCTGCTGTTTCTGATCTGAAATATAGTATATTGGTGGGACTAAGCAATATTATTTGTAATATAAGTACTATTTTAGTCTGCATCTGAATATTAGACAGATTTATGTATTTCGATTACAATATTTGTGTGTTTGCTATGTATTATAATGTTTGATATGTACAGCTATGGCTACTCTGATCCCACACATATATTTTATGGATCGGGGAAGCTTACTACTGCCTATTTTGTATATTTATCATATAGTACACATATATATGTGGAACTAACGTGTATTAATTATAATATAAGAACTACTTTACATAAGATTTATTATGTTTTTAAGGAATTTGATTTAAATTTTAGATTAAGATGAATATAGAATGTTTATTTGATTGATATATATGCAAATTTTATATTTTCTGGGATCGAGGATGCTAACTTATACCATAAGGAAATGAAAAATGAAAGCGCTCTTTAATCGAGCTTGTGTACTTTACACAGGATTTGAGATACACAGAATTAAGATCCTTTCATAGCTGTAATTGTCAATAATTTGATTTTTTCAATGAAGAATCTTTTCGGCTGCATTTGAGATGAATAATATAAATCCATTAACGTCTTAGCTTAAAAGTTTAGAAGATGTGAGTGGAAGTAACTGAGCAGAAATCAAATTTGACTTGGTTTTAAAGATGTTGCCGCTGTTGTAGCCGAGATGTGTGCACACAGCGCTGCCACACGGAGTCGCTTTTCTGCATCATTTGTCAAACTGTATGAATACGTTTTCCAGCGATTGCTGTGCATATTAATGTCTAACGAGCCTTGAAATCTACGCGGAGACGTGCCGCAAAAAAAAATATATATATGTGTATATATATTTCAAGGACACGCGATTTTGCACTTGTCGCCGTCGTCGTCGTTGTCAGCAAAACCCTTTGAAATGCAAATTTTTGGCAGACGCTGAAGTCGTTTTCAATTGAATTCGAATCATAAAAAATTCGCAGCGAGCATAAATTGTGTGTGATTCGACAACGCCCCCCTCCGCCCACTGCCATTATTTGCCCCCGTCGGCTGTCAAAACAAGAATCGAGCGTAAGATCAAGTAGACATCAGGTCTCAAGTGGTGTCAGTGACAGGCACAGATACAGATACAGCCAGGAGACAGATACACACACACACACACACATATGCAGAGAGACAGATACATTGAGGCAGAGGAGAGAGGATGACACCTTTGCATATGGCCCCAATTGAGATGAGTTTCATATATGCGAGCATGTTCATATTTTTCACAAAATGCCCAAACGGACAAGGAGTGAGCGAGAAACAGCAAAAGCGGCGACGGCGACGGCGACGGCGATAAACGAGAATTCGCGATAATTATAAACACCAAGGCCAATACGTAGCTGGCACGATTGCCGCCGACGACGACGACGTCGCTGCCGCTGTCGCAGCCAGCGTCAATGCAGAAGCGTTAATCTCTCATTTGACAGTTGAATTCAATTAAAAACGGCACCCACACACACACAGGCACGCTCACGAAGACCGACCGACACGAGCGACACGCACAGCCACCCCAAAAAGGTAAAGGCAGCGCAGCGAAACGCAGCGCACACACAGGCAGAGTTAGAGACACGACGAGCTCGGGCCAGAGCCGAAGTGGCCGAGCATGGCAGTTGTAGCCAATCAAGCCGCACGACAGCCGCAGGGTGGGCGGTACAGCAATGGCGCGAAACGGCAACAGCGAATCTCTTTGTCTCGCTCTCGCCTGCTCTCGCTCTCACGAGGGGCTCTCAGGGCGCAGACGCGAACAGCGGCAGCATGGTACCGAAATCGTTGGCAGGTCTAATCAGAATCAGTCTTTGAACAGTTTTCGTGCCGTGCACTTTGTGGACGGAGTAAAGTCAATTTTTGTCCGCTATCGGCAAAACAGAGAGAGAGAGAGAGGGAGTGAGAGTGCAAGAGTGTGCCACAGAGAGAGAGAGAGAGAGAGAGAGAGAGAGAGAGATAGAGACAGAGAGTAAGAGCTTTGAAAATCTCAGCCGCTGTTCGTGATAATAAAAACGTGTATGAGAAATCGATAAGAGCAGCAGCAGTAGCAGCTGAAGTGAAAGAAGCGCGCACACACCGCATTTATGTGTATGCGTATGTGTGTGTCGGCAAGTGTTATAAAGTAAGAAGAAGAGCTCATCATTTTTGGTTCGAATCGATTTATGCTTGTGCGTAAAATGTTGTTTTCAATTTTAGCTGCCAGCTTCTAAGCAGCCGGCTAACAGACCCAGTTATTGTAAATCGTAAACAATTTGCGTCGTAATTTTGGAGAATTGGCTGGCAGAAAAGCGCAAAGCGTTGGGAAACGGAAAACAGTTGTGTGTACATTTCTAATAAGAAAATTTCACTTTGCTTTTGATTGTGCGGCGAGCGCGGCGAAATGTAACGAAAAAAAGACTTGCCATGTCTATGTGTGTGTGTGTGTGTGTGAAAATTTTGTAAACACACGTACACGTGACAAGTGGTGTGCGTTTGCTGTTGTTGTCGTCGTCGTATTGGAATTTTCGACACACGGCGGCGGCGAATTCGAAAAAAAAAAAAAACAAAACCGAAAACGAAAAACGCGGCGAAACGGCGAATACACGCGCGCGCAAATTGTAGAAAGTTTTGTTTTGACTTTTGGTTTTGCCGCGTTCGCTCGCACGCTCTCTCCCACAGCCCACATTGGGGCGGCTCTCTTGCTGCGTTGCGTTGCCGCGGCGAATAGATACAAATTTGTGTCGTCTGCGCTTCGTAGCCGCAGTCGGCATATTCGTCGTGTGCTCGTTTCGCCTCAATTGCGCGGCGAAGTACGAAGTACGAAGTACGAGCACGAAGTACGACAGTACAACAACAAGCACAATACGAACGCAGCGTCGAAGCATTTGAATTTCGTGCATGGCATTCAGTTGTATTTTCAGCGGCTGCTGTTGTGGACAGAGCGCACGTTCATCTTACAAGTGCTGTAGACATATTTACGCTCAATTTTCCGTTTTCGCTGTAACATTATTTCTCGGCAAAGCTTGTTGCGTGCGCGTCGTGTCTATAACTGAGTATGTGTGTGTGTGTGTGTGTGTGTGTGTGTAGCAACCACCCTGCGGGCTTGTTGCTGTTGTTGTTGTAAAGTGCGCTTATGCCGGCGACAGTCGTTGGTGCTGCTGTTGCCGTATTTGTTGTTATTATTGTTTTCGTTTCGATAGCGATAACAGCGCGGCAAAAATATAAAACTCTGCCCACTGTGCAAGCTGTGGCCATATTTCGTCACAGCTACACGTCTGTGTGTGTGTGTGTGTGGGTTGTGTGTGTGTGTTGGTTTGAGCCTTAGTCGTAAACTAATACGTCAGCCGCATTGAAGACGTCATCAACGTTGTCAATTGAAGCCATCGCACCCACCGCCACCCACCTCATAAAAGACCGGCACAGTGGGGCACTTTAGCATAGCACTCAATGTGAGTGGGTGTTGTTTTTACTTTTTTTTTTTGTTTTGTGGGCGTGGGCGTGGGAGTGGGCGTCGCTGATGAATGGCATTTCAGCTTGTTTACTCAGGGCCCGCCTCGCATTCTCATTATCCTCATTTTTAGAAACACGGCTACGTTTGCACTTTCCTGCAACTACTGCTGTGTCCAGTTTTCTTACTCCACACACACACATCCTACACCACCCAATCCCCTGCTCCGCCCACTCTCTATCCTTTTCCCTGCCTGACCCCACGTCAATCCTTGTGTGCTGTTTTGGCTTAGTTTCCAGCTGTATTTGAAACGCTTTTGTTTTTGTTGCCTGCCTTGCTCGCTTTTTGTTTTGTTTTGTTTTGCTTAGTTTTTTTTTTGCTTGCTGTTTTTTGTTGTTGTTTTGTTTTTGTTTTGCTAGCATCGCATCGCATCGCAGCTTCTCTGCTCGGCTTGTTGTCATTTCGTCTTGCCTTTTACAAGCTGCTTTCGTGCCAGTTTCGCGTGAGCGTGTGACGTGCAAAGAGCAGAAACATGTCAAAGGCAAACGGGGCAACAACTACAACAAGAAGAAAAATGAAAAAAGAGAGAGAAAAAAAAGTGGGCAGCGCATTTCGGGCCAAGGCGACTTTTATTTGCCCTACAGCAGCTTAGATTGCGGCCTGTGTTGTGGGGGAGTTGGCTGAGCAGCTGCCCAAAACGGATATCTGTATATATATATATATATATGTATATATGTATATATATTGTACGACATCATAGCCAGATTTTGTGTATTTGATTTGAGTTTACTTGAAAACCCCTTTGAAACACATTCTCATTTGGAAAATTCTTCTCTTTCCACTTGTCTTTAAACTGTAAAGTAAAAAATCAATCATAATAAGAACCTTAAATCGTTTATTCTTGATATATAAATATATATAGTGTATTCTAATTGGAAACTAATACGGTTATTTGCAATATTTACGTTTAACAGATGAGCTTGCCACAAAAGGATGAATTATTATATATTTTAGAGTTCATATTCCAAAAAAAAACTCCATCATAGATAAATAAGTCAATCAATCTTAAGTTCGAAATCAATCATTCGCAGCTAAAGAACAGCTGAGAAAAAGTCGAAATATAACTCGAGCTGAACAATATTAAGATAAATCATCATCACATTGTTCAAGAATTGTTGGGTTCTTTAACGTTTTTCGACAACTGATAAATCATGTGTGCAATCCTCGTTTAAGAAATGTGAATTTAAGCATAAATTATAATAATCGAAAGGATAAACATGAACAGGCAAATAGTCAGCAGAATAAGGACTTGTCCCTGGTCCCCATTTGTGGTTAGACCAGCTAGTCAGTCTATATAAACTAGCCTATATAGTGGTAGTCGTAGACATGTTAACAACATGACATTTGCTGTGGCTTTTGCTGTTTATGTTGCACCATTCAAATCTCATCTTCATCAACTTGACGCTACTCGTTTGTGTGTGGCATACATTCTGCTGCTCAGAGCCAGACGCTCTCCAACCTGCTGATCCAACTCGCTGCCCACATAATACTAATAATTATCATCATCATCAACAACATCATCATCATCATCAGCAGCAGCAGCAGCATTATTATCATCATCAACTGGCTGACTGTGCGTGTGTGTGTGCGTGTGTGTGTGTGTGTGTGTGTGTGTGTGTGTTTGTTGGTGTGTGTAGGGCACACAAGAGCGTAATTTTCGTACTTTATTCGTTTGCACGACGACGACGACGACGACGATGTCGACGAGGAGGAGGCAAAACCTAAAACTAGATTCAAGTACACACGTCGAGTGCACAAATGCTTCTCTGTGTGTGTGTGTGTGTGCGTGTGTGTGTGTGCGTGTGTGCGTGTCTGTGTGTGTAAGCTTTTGTAGGGTGCCCTCTGTGTGGCACGAAGGGCGTCGCTTGTGCCTCCGAAAGCCCAGCAGCCCCCTCCTTCTTAGCCCCTTCTTAGCCCCTTCTTTAGACGCCTTCTGCGTATGAGTTTTGCTTCTTGGTTTGCTGCGTTTCTTTTTTTTTTCTTCTTTTTTTTTTTTGTGTTTTTTTTCACATATTCGTTTTTGTTTATTTTTTGTGTGTTTCGGCATTGTTCCGATTCATGGATGGCTGACTTACTAGTCTAAAGTTTAGTGTCTAGTGCCGCTGACGTTGCCATATCTCTGTGTGTGTGTGTGTGTGTTGAGCAGATACAGCTGCAGATACAAAGATACAAAGATACCGAGATACAGATACAAAGATACAAAGTAACAGCTACATAGTTACACATTAAGTCATCTCTATGTGCGGCTTTTGTTTGACGACAGACGACGACGACCAGCGATGAGTCGGAGTCGGAGTCGGAGACGGAGACCCGTAGACCCAACCGACCCGACCCGACCACAATCATTGTTGATGGCTGATGGCTGATGGGTGATGGGTGATGATGGTCTGCCAGTTGTGTGTTGCTTGTGTTGGTTGTGCTGCTTGTTGGTCGTTGGTCTCCGCGCTTGCTGGCGATGTGATTTTGCTTTATTATTATTTCTTTTCTCACAGTTGGGTTTTTCGCTACATTTTTTTTTCATTCTCTGTTTCTGTTGTTGTTGTTGTTGTTGTTGCTGTTGTTGTTGTTGTTTCTTACCTTTGTCTTTGCCGTCCATGTGGCGCTTTAAAAGCTTTTATGTTGCGTCTTTGCCACCCGTTTTTTTTTTTATGTGATTTTATTTCATTTTTTGCGCAGTCGCAACAGCTTTTGTTGGTCATCATGGTCTGCACATGGTGCGTGCGGCGTGCTGCATGCTGCGTGGTGCCTCATAAAGACAACCCCCATCGAATTTATCAAAATAGTCTTTAAGTTTTCCTATTTTGTCACCACAGTTGAAGCAGACAAATCTGCTGTAATCTGTCTATAAAGCATATATACATATATCATTTCATGACTCAGCATCATCATCTGATCTAAGTCTTACCTGATCATTCCCAGAGATTGTGTTGATTGCAATTAGTATATCTTTTTGGGAATCTTTTTAATCATATCCAGCAATTACAAATTTGACAAACATTCCAACAGAATTTGATCTTTTCTGAAGAACTCTTAAGTTATTCAAAAAACTATGAAACCAACTCAATATTTAAAGGTTTTGTGCTGCTTTCAACTTTAAACTTTACTTGAAAAAATTTCCATGTAATCCAGATACCAATCTAATTACTGGCAAGTCCTTAATAACTGCTTTAACTCCTTCTCCTTTGCAGGACATGCTAGCATCTGCAAAAAGATACCAAAACATATAGAGGCTATATAAACAGTTAGAAAATGCATCTAAAGACGGAACCGAGCACAGCCAAAACGCAGCCAAAGCACCAATTGGAGGGCGACGGAGCTGGCCACGAGATGAGAAAGTTCAATGACCTGGTGACCTGTCGCATCTGCCAGGGTTATATGATAGAGCCGACAACCGTTGACTATTGTTATCACACATGTAAGTGTTGCAGTTGCAGCCACCTTTCCATCTAAGCCATCCACATGCAAATAACCCACATGCAACAAAAACTTCCGTTGCAGACTGTCGCAGTTGCATACTGAAGCATTTGTTGCGCGATGTTTACTGCCCACAGTGCAAGGGCAGCGGTGGCAAGCACATCAGCGAGGATAATCTCAGGTAGGTGCACAACTACTTCACTGCCAGCAACACTCTCCATCTCCATCTCTCCATCTCTCAATCTGTCTATGTCTCAATCTCTCCATTTCTCACTCTGCCCGCTCTAAAAATAAAACGCTGCCTAATCCCGATGCAGATCCGATGACACATTGCGCGCCCTGATTTACAAACTGGTGCCGGGTCTCTATCAGCGCGAATGCCAGCGTCTCGTTGAGTTCGAGGAGCAGCACCGGGAACTGGTTGACGATGCGGAGGATGTGCTCAGGCCGCAGCAGCAGCACCAGGAACAGGAGTTCTTTACGCCAGGCGAGCCTATTAGGTGCGTTACAACAATTTTCTGTTTCTAAATTCTTAGTTAATTTCAACTTCAAGAATATATATATACATATATATATATATCAAATTTTCTAGATTTATTCTAATTTGTATTTGCTTTCTAAAGTTTCTCTTTGGTTTAAGGCGTTTTCTTCTTTTCAGCTTACTTTTTTTTTCTTAAGGCAAACTAATCCAATTTTTACATCTAACTTAAAGCCTGTTTCCTATTGAAACAACTACAAAAAAGTCAACTACATCGAATGGAAATCTCTGCTTTCTTTGAGTTTATTAATTGCTTTATTTAACTACCAAAATACTTTATTAAAACTATATTTTAGAGTCGTTTAGATCTGCGTAAATTCAAGTAAAGTTTTTCTTTTCATTTCTTAAAGCTTTATTTAGCTTCTTCAATATATTCTATATCTATTTCATTATTTTCTTCTTCTTCGTTTTTTGTCGTTTATCCCTAGTTTATCCCTAGAATATCATCCTGCAATGCTGAAACAGTGCGGAGCTGGCGAAAAGCCACCCGTCTGCTATCTTCAGTGCCCCGCCGACTTGAGGGTTGTGCATCTGAAGCGGTTTCTCTGCTCCAAGTACGACATCGATGCGGAGAACAAACATGTCGAGGTCGAGGTCACGTATGAGGATGAGGTGCTGCCGCCCAGCTTTACGCTGATGGACGTCGGCTATTGTTACCAGTGGAAACGGGTGAGTTTCAGACTTGTTTTCCATCTTTACCTTTACCGCTTTCCGGTTGGGGAGGAGGCGGATGCTGTCCCTTTGCCTGTGTCTGTGCCTGGCACTTGAAATTAGCCGCTGGCAAATAGGATTGTGCCGCCAGTTTAGTGTCCCCCCCTGTACAGTGTGTGCCAGGGTATGCCAGGGTATGCAAGGTTATGCCTTGGTTGTGCCTAATATAATCATCTCAGGAAATGTATAACTCTGGTTGGGAATCTGTGGGAACTCATCTTTCTGCATAGTTATCTGAATGTATCCAAATATAGTATCCAAAATTGAGTTCTTATCTTGTAAAATTTGTATTTCTTTTCAAGATAGCTTAAAATATACTTGAAAACTTTACTAAAATCATTCCAATATATCATTTAGATATTAAATACATGTATTAGGGAATCGAATGTGTCTGAATGAATCCAAAAATAGTTCCGTCTTTCTCTTTAAAGTATCCAAGATTGAGTTCTTTTATTGTAAAACTTGTGTTTCTTTTCAAGATAGGTTAAAATAAACTTTAATAAAATCAGTCCAATATATCATTAAGATATCAAAGATATGCATCTATTGTAATATTATGATCAAGGAATCGTATTTGCAGTTATCTGAATGAATCTAAATAAAGTTCCGTCTTTCCAAAATTGTGTTCTTGTCTTGGAAAACTTGTATTTCTTTTCAAGAAAGCTTAAAATAAACTTTAAAACTTTAATAAAATTCTTGTAATATATCATTAAGATATCAAAGATATACATCTGATCAGGGAATCGTATACCTGCCTCTTTTGGAGTCTTTTCTTATAGCAATCTTTTAATTTTAAAATATATTTTGATTAAACTCAAACCTGGACAAGTCTTCAAATGGTTTGGCAAAGTTTTTAGGCAATGCCAATCGGATCAGCATAGTTTAATTGTAACTGCTATAAATGCTGTGAAAGGGTATTGAAAGTTCGATGACCAATTGCGATACCCGTTACTATTTGCAACCCCCTTTCTTGCCACTTCCACAGCACGCGCCGATGGCATTTCGATATAGGATTTTGCTGTACGAGTGCGCGACAACAAAAAACGATGAGAACAACTTGTCAAAGGTTAAGCAGGATATTGAGTTGAGTCCGACTGCAGCCGCCCACACGGCTGCCGCAAAGAGTGGCAAGTCGGTGACCTTTGCGGACGATGTCGAATCGCAGTCGCAGTCGCGTCTGCTGCCAGCCACAAGCAAAACGACGCGCACCAAATCCACAACGAAACTGGCCAAAAGCAAGCAGCGCACCCAATCCCAGGCGGCAACCAACAAGCGGGAACAGCAGGACGACCCAGCCCATGCCCCCAGCAATTTCAAGAGTCTGCGCAGCAACGATATGCGCTACTGCGACTATGGCATCAGCAACTCCTCCAGCTCCAGCTCCAATTCCAACTCCAACTCCAGCTCCAGCTCGAGCTCAGCAACAGCTTCAGTGCCAGCGCCAGCTCCAGCAGCAGCAGCGCCACTGTTGCGTGTGAAGAGCGAACCGGAGCCGGAGGAGCTGGCTGGCAATTGTAAGCCAAACTTTGTGGTCAGCATACCGCAATCGCAGCTGAGCAAATCGGCAGGGTATGGCGATGAGGGCGGCTTTGAGCTGAAGACGGCCAACAAGAAGTCGCCGCAGTCGCATCTGCCCAAGCTGAAGATCGAGCTGAACAGCATGCGGGCCAAACTGACCATGCCCAAGTCGGCGGAGGCGCGCTTGGAGCAGTCGTGCGCGGTGCTGCCGCATCAGCAGCTCGATCTGGAGACATATGCCAAAAATATTGGACTCAAACCGATTGAGCCGACAACAGTGGCAGCCGGAGCAGCAGCAACAGTTGCTGCCGTTACCAGTCCGCAGGATGCACTCAAATACAGTCCAAATGCATCGCCAATGAGTTCGTGCTCCTCCTCGACCAATGGCTCCAATGGCACTGCCGATGCGAGCACCTCTACCACGACCTCAACCACGACCTCAACCACTACCACAACCACTTCGACATCCTCCTCGCATCGCAAGCGCAAGAAGAAGCACTCGAAGGAGCCAAAGGATGCGAATGGGAAGCGCAAGAAACTCCATGCGGAGATCTCCTCGCAAACGGATGGCAAAATGAAGATGAAAATAACCACAACACATAATCACAAGGCACACAAGCTGGACTTGAAGCGCTCCCATTCGCTGGCCGGCGGTGAGCTGGCTGCACTGCATCAGCTCAAGTTGCAGGAGCAACAGCAGGCAGCCGCTGTGGCGACGGTGGCCAGCCAGCAGGATGCACTGAATCGCACGCTGGGCGAGGAGGCGCGCAGCATTAATAGCCTGATGACAGCCAACACCAACTCCAATTCGAACTGCAACACAACTGTTGCTGCCACTGCTGCTGCCACTGCTGCTGCTGTTGCTGCTGCTATTGAGAAGAAGGAGCTGAAATTGCCCGCCTCCCCGCCGCTGCCGCCCAGCCTATTTAAGGCCTTCAAAGCAACAGCAGCTCCAACAACAGCTTCAACAGTTGCGCCTCCCACTGCAGCAGCAGCAGCAGTGGCAGCAACTGCTTCAGTAGCTGCCCCTATCGGCGCCACACCCATAAAGTTGAAGCCTGCGCCACAGCAGCTGCAGCCGAAGCCTGCCAAGCCGTCGCAGCTCAACAACAACAACAGCAGCAACAACAACAACAACAACATTCGCAAACCAACTTTGACGCCGCACTTTGTTGTGCCACAGACGCCGATGCGTCAAGCGCCGCTGCCGCCGCATCATATGCAACGTTACCTCTCCACGCCCAGCTCGATAGCCAGCGCTGCCAACAAGCAGCCCAAACGCTCGCTATCCCTGGACGAGACCCAGCAACAGTTGCTGCTCGCAAAGCAGCCGCGCCTCGACTACCAGCAACAGCAGCAGCAGCAGCTAAACAAGCTAAATGCCGCCAACAAAGCTAAAAGTTATGCGCCACAGATGCGTCTCTATGGACCGGATCTGTCCAAGACGACGACGACGACGACGACGATGAGCAGCAACATGCCCATGCTGTGCCCCGCCGGGTTGAGTCTGACGCTGCCACAGTCAACGCTGACTATAACGCCCAGGCCCAGCAACAGTGGCCAGGCGAGTGCCTTGCACGGCCTGACTTATCCCTACACGGAGTCCACACTGCCCGCCCTGGAAATTGTGCGTCTTGGTGCGGGTGCACTGGCGGCGGGGGCACGTCTAATGGGTCCACCTGTTGGCCTGCCCAGGCAGAATATGAAGCGTGCCTCAGCCTCAGCCGCGGCACAGTCGCCGCCGTTGTCCATGCCGGCAATGGTGAAATCGCCTCCATTGTCGGTGGCGCTCAGTGCGCAACGAGGCGGCAACAACAACCTGCACAACAACAGCAGCAACAACAACAACAGCAACAACAGCAACCTGAACAACAATGTTGCTTATCGCACATCGCCGCCTGCCTTGATCAATCTGCGCAGTCCGTTTCCAGCCAAAGCCAAAGCTGAAGTGAATGCCAAGAAAACAGTTGCAGCAGCAGCAGCAGCAGCAGCACAAGCAGCAGCAGTACAAGCAGCAACTGTTGCCAATGGCGCAGCGCAATTGTTGGACAAGTCGAAAACAACTTTGCGCGAATTTCGGCCACCAACAACAACAGCAGCAGCAACAGCATTAACAACAACAGCAACTAGCACGACAGCGGCAACGGCAGCAACAATTGCCAAGGATGCTGACATACTTGATTTATCAGCAGGCACAGGACGCAACAGCAACAGCAGTGGCAGTGGCAAGCAGACAACAACAAGCAGCAGCAGCAGTAAAAGCGCCAAGCAGCCGGCGACAACAGCCTTAAGCAACAACAACAGCAACAGCAACAATATCAGCAATATCAGCAGCATCAGCAGCAGCAGCAACAGTTTGGAGGCAGCGCTTAATAAAATCAAGCAAAACATTTGCGCCAACAGCAACAGCAGCAACAACAACAATGGCAGCAGCAGCAACAGCAGCAGTAGCAGCAACAACAACAATGCAACTGCAACTGCAAAAACAACTGCTGCTGCTGCTGCTGCGGCTGCTGCTGCTGCTGATGATCTGCAAAATCTGCATTTGCTGTCCGAGTCGGCGACGGCGCGCGAGAAGATCTCGATCTCGATCAAGTGCGGCAATATGTATGAGAATAAGCCAAAGAATGCGTTGGTGCGACCCCAGAATGCCTCCGTTCGCAGCATACCCAATCCCTCAGCTTTGGCCTTTCGCAACCAGGCGACGCCAACGGCAGCAGCAGCGGCAGCAACAACAACTGCAACTGCAACAGCAACAGTCGCAGCGGCAACAATTGCAGCCAAGCCGTTAACGGTCAAAGCTGATGAGCAGCACAAAGCGCCAACAGCAGCAGCAACAGTAGCAGCACAGCTCAGTCCCGGCAGCAGCAACAACAACAGCAACAGCAGCAGCAACACTGCGTCAGCCACCTCGCCGCGTGCCATAAAAAAGCCGACAACCATCGATCAAGTTGCTGCCAATTTGAACATACGCGCCGAGGCCAAGGCAGCCGCACTCGCCGAGGAGGCGCCACTTGTGCCACAGGCGGGCAACAGCAGCAGCAGCAACAGCAACAGCAACACTGCTGTTTCTAGTGTGGCAGCAGCCAAAACGCCGGAACTGGAAAAGCCAGCAGCCAGCAGCAGCAGCAGTACGGCTAATTTGGCTAAAACGGATGCCAAAGCGCCAGCAGCAACAGCAGCAACAGTGGCAGCAGCAACAGTAGCAGCAGCAACAGTAGCAGCAGCAACAATAGCAACAACAGCAGCAACAGCGGCAACTGCAACACCAGCTACACTGCCGCTGCCATCGCTGCCCATGCCAAGTGTGGCAAGTGCGAGCAGCGATACAATGTCAAAGCCACCTGTACAAATTGCCGCCACCGACACCCTGGCATCGGTGGCAAGTTCCGCTTAGTCACAAGGTAAGTGCAACAAGCCAACAAACAAACAAACAAAATAGCAACCAAAATCATAGCACAAATAAGAGTTTAGAATATTTGAGCAGAGCTAATTCAATCGTAAATTAAGAATGCAAATCTTAAATTAATATCTACAAAATCGAATCGAGAATGCGCTCTTCGAAATGAGTATGCAAATCAGCCGTTAGCCAGACACAACAAACTTGATTCAAGATTCAAAGAATTTGATTATTTTCCTCTTCTTCTTCGCTCCGTTCACTTTTTATGCGCTTTGCGCTAAAATCGAGAATATTTATTTTAATTTTAGTTTGCTTTTTTTCTGCTCTGAGTTGAGTATTAAATAGGCTCATAATTTTTTCAGTGCTGCCACAATTTGAATTGGGTTTTTTATTTTTTTTGTGCTCTTAAATTATTGGTTCTTTTTGAAGAAATTGTTTATGTCGAAAATAAGCGAAAAGATGTTGCCCAAGACAAATTTGTTTACTTTCCCATTGAAATTGCACGGCTGATTGACATGTGACCTTTTCAGATCTGGCATATTTCACCATATTTCACATTACTTTGACGACTATTCTTAAAAGTAAAACAACAAACGAGCAGCGATATTTTCTGTGCTTTTTCCTCTTTTTCCTATCTCAGCTATTAGAAAAGATTAACTAAACAACTTTTTTATCTGCTTATCTTATCTGCTTTATATTTATATATATACATTATATATTCATAATTTATGGCCATCTTCATTAGGATTCCCATTCCCAGTGAAATTGTCTGCTTTCAGCAAAACGTGGCATTTTGTTGCGCCAAGCTTAAGTATCTTCTGCATTTTTTTAAGTCAAATGGGTTTCTTTCATTTCCTTTGCCTTTTCTTTTTCTTTCTATTACTTGTTGCTGCTGTTCTTGCTGTGCCGCTTCTCTCTGTACTATCTATATCTATATATATATATATATATATATTTTCTTTTTGGCGCGTTTCCCACACTCAGCCAAAAACAACAACAACAACAACAACAAAAAAGAGACTCAAATTATACAAATTACATTTCGTGTTTGCGCGTTTTCTTCTTCGTCTTGTTGTTGTTGGTGTTGTTGCTGTTGTTGTTGCTTTTCTTGTTGTTTCTTTTGCCTTTCCTCTTTCATTTTTCTCAAGTAGTCATTATACACAAATTTAGCGGGCACCGCTCGTCAACGTGTATCATTCACGTTAACCTCAACTCTTCACCTCTCCCCCATCTACCCCACAACACTAGCTCTCCCTCTCTCGCTCGCTCACGTGCTCTGTCGCTCGCTCTCGCCCTCTCCCTCCCTCTCCGTCGCTCTCTCTCTCTGTCTCTCTCTGTCTCTCTCTGTCACTCTTGGTCTTGCTCTTGCTCTTGGGTCGTTTTCTCGGGCATTCGCTGGTTCGTTGGGTCGGTCATTCCTACGAGCGCTGCTTTATTTTTGCCGTTATAACAACAACAACAACAGCAACAACAACAACTCTTTTTATTTATTTTGTAGTTGCTTTTATGCAGTGCTTGTTTTTTGTTGTTTTTGTTTTTTGCGTTTGCGTTTGCCTTTTAATGAACAGCCGCATTCGTAGCAGTCTCTCCCATTTGTTCAGTTTATCATTCTCGCATTCGGCTCGGACATTACATCATTTTGTATTTTCATCCATGAATAGCAATTTTCATTCTTGAACTTATATATATGTATATCTCTCTATTTTTTTTTTCTCACCCGGTGCAGCGTTTCTATGGATGTGCGGCACGCAAATGTATCTCGTGGCGCCACTGGAGAGTCTACAGCAACCGAACAACAGCAATTAATGCGAGCTCCAATGAGAATCACGGAGAAGGTCAGCTTTCTCGTCACTCGCCACTCGTCACGTGTCGCTGCAGCGAATAGGCCTTGCAACTTAACCGTAAATACCTTCATTTGACAAGCAATATTAACCCAATTCGCACACATACAACAAGATACAAGATACAAGATACTTACACACAAAGCACACATCTGCAGAAACAAATGCAAAAAATACGCACACACACACACACATATGTAGATATATATATGTATATGTATATTTATATATATATATATATATATATATATATATATATATATATATATTTATATATATATGTATGCATGCTAATAAATGTGCAAATATTTGCGCCTGGAATTAGTACGCCTCGAAATAAATTATAAACCTAATGGAAATATATATATATATATATATACATGTAGTATGCATATAGGTATGTATATATTGGTATGTAGTATATCTGCTAACTACAACAAGAACAACAACAACAACAGCTACAACAACAACAAAAAAAGCTGACACAAAAATGCGAAATATAAATAAATAACCACAAAGCAAGCTGTTGTTGTTGTTGTTGTTTTTGTTGTTGGCATAGCAAAAAAAAAAAAAACAAACAAGCAAAAAAAAAAGCGAACGAAAATGAATTATAAAATATCAGCAAATATCAAATGCAAAAAAAAAAGTAAACAACAAAATGCAGATACTCTAACAACAAATCGGCACGTTTGCAACAACGAGTTCAACTCGTTGGTCTGCTCGACCAACTCGTCGCTATCGCAATAACGAGTGCTATGCATAAACTTGGTAATCCCTTCTCAATATGTTCCTATAGCAGTTAGTGATCCGATCCTAAGAAATTACAGCAAATAGCACTCATTACTAAGCGATTCAATTATATCAAATGTCTTGACTAATATACCCAAAAAGGGGTAAACTAACTAATCGGCCAAGAGTATCTGCTAGTTTGTAAATGGAAAATTTTAAGCTGATAACACGTAGAACGTAGAAATGAAAAGGCGTTTTTACAGTTTTTGTTGTAGAGTAGCGCGTAGCTAAAAATCAAAACAAATCGCATAGGGAATGCATAAATTATTGAATATGATGAGAAAACGTGAAGCGTACAGCAAACTTATAAGCTTATATCGGAAGTGAATTGTTTTTTTTTTGTTTTTCTATTTCTTTTTTTTCTTCTTTTTGTTTCTTCCACTCGTCTCTGGCCAAGTGTGAAACGCGCACTTAGCGCTGGTTGTTGACGAGCGTTTTGCTTTTGGTTTTGGGCTTTAGATTTTCGGTGGTGGTGTTGTGTGAACAGTAGCCGATACACACGCACACACACACACACACACACACCCATACACACACACACACACACACATACAGAGACAGTGGGCACGTTCGTTGAGGCGATAAAATTTTAACGATTTTGCGCCGCTTGAGCCTGAGCGTGTCAAGCATAAAGATACAAAATACAACAGATATATATCTACATATATAAATAACAATATATATATATATATATATATATATATGTATGCATACACGTATATTACTTGTAGATACTTTTTCGTATTTAGTGTTTTAAGCGTGCCACGTTTAATTGCAGCACGAACTTTGTACATAAATTGAAAGATCGAAGCGACAACGACTAAACAAAAAGTTCAACACAAAACTCAAATCTATTTTTTAAAGCTTCGACCAAAAAAAAAAATAAAAAATAACAACAAAAAAAAAAGAAACACTGTATTTAATATTAAAAATGTATCCCAAGCATCTTGGCATAAATCGATATCGATAAATCGATTGATCGATTGATTAACGATAAATCTATACTACACAATTATTTAGCAACTAAAAGTAGAATATCGTAGTTTATATCGATAAATATCGTCATGCAAAGCTTTACATGCTAATTTCTCTGTATTTTTTTTTTGTTTTTGTTTTTTTTTTCTTGTTTTTGTTTATAGTTGTATATCTCTGTGTTAGTCGTGACGTTTGCTTTGTGGTTTGCGAAATTGCGTGGTTTATTTATTTCACAATTCGCATTTTGTGTATACAATTTATCTGTTATTTATATGTACATAATTTATAAAGTTTAAAGGCCGCAACGACAGCCAAACTGTATAATATATATATAAATGTGGCCTAGACGCGCAGTTTCCACTCGATGCTCTATCGTCGATAGCGTAAAATGGCTCTCTAAACACACACCGTGTGCAGTTATAAATATTAATATCTACAGATAGACAAGGGAAAAGGAAACAACCCTTCGCTTCGATACAGATCTTTCAACCACCTTTTATTTGGTTACAAATTTGTTGAAATTTACATAAATCAAAACCCCAACCCCCCCAAAAAAAAAAACCGACCGGTGTCGATATGGTCGCGTAGCCATGGAAACTGTGCATCGAAGCAACTTAACATTTGGGAACTCGAAATTGTTGCTAGATTCCCAAAAACCAAAAAAAAACAAGAACAAAAAACAAAAAAACAAAACAAAATAAAGGAATTGAAGAGAACAATTGAACAATTGTATATTTATTTAATTACTCTATGAATCTATAGCTAAGTTGGCTGGCTATTAGCACCGTGCAAAAACTATAATTAAAATTATATTATTTTTAAGCTGATATTAATGTTTGTTCCAATGAAATGTTTAAACTTTGAAGCCGAAATTAACTAAATATACAAAAACACATAAATACACACACATATATATATATAATTAATTATATTTAAAAATCTGAATGTGTGCACATACTACATAAATTATAATTATTAGATACATATATTATATATATATTATATTATATTATTATTATATTATATTGTTAGAACCATTTTCGCCGCAATTCACATGTAATCCACACAAAAAATTGTAAGTTAAACAATAAATTAGCTGATTTTCAAATATGAAATGAATAAAAAACGAATACACTCACAAATAATAGACAAATGCGTTTTTCTAGTCTTTTTCTCGCATTCGCTTTTATGACCCTGATAAATCAGTGCGAAGGCGGCGATGATGACGCTTGGCAAAGGGATGGGAGGGGAATCGGGCGACAACGGCGTCGACAGAAGGTGTCGTTATGCGGCCAGGAAGATACACACGAAGACACTTACTCCGCACGATACGCATACGAGTATCGGGTTACAGTCGCCGTTACAGTTATGTGCTCTACTTGGATTAGTGCTGAGCGCGTGTCGTGCTCGCTCACGCACGACCAAACACGAGCTCAAATCTGCATATTATTTGAACTGTTGGTTTTAGTGGAATGATAAATAAATATATATATTTTATATAGTTATTTTTAACTTCGTTTTAGCAGCTTCATTTTGAGTGCAGGCTGTGAATGAAATGTCAACTTAATGCTTATTGGATTATTCGTGCAACACTCGTGCTGCAGTGTGTCACAAGCGCATCGCCAACTTGAATTAATAAATGGCATTGAGGCGAGCTGGGCTATTGGGCGTGTGGTGGGGGCGAGAGAGGGGTGTGGCGAGTGGGCCGCTGTCGGTTTTGTCATTCTGAAATACCAACCCCCGCATGGAAAATTGCACACCCAGTGTCAGGGCAAAGTCCTGAGTCTGTCTCTGGCTGCGCCTTACTTGTTGGCATTGCAGATTTCAACGCTTGCCCTGCGATGTGCGAGCGGGAGCGGGAGTGGATGCGGGTGAGGGAGTGAGTGAGGGGCAGGACACTTGCCGGAAACATATGGCGGCACGCTAAAACCAAAGTCGACGTCGTTGTCGTCACACACACAGACACACACACAGAATACACATGCCTAATGCCAAAGCCACAGCCGCAAATACGTAACAACTGGCACGTGCCCGAGCTCGTGCCATAACCTTCAAGGCAATGACAAAGGCGGGTTGGGTTGAGTCGCTCGAACAAGACGAGCACGAGGACGAAAGCGACAGGCAGATAGAGTGCGAGAGAGAGAGAGAGAGACGGAGAGGGAGGGAGTAAAGAGAGCGAGCGAGGCCGAGGCCGTAGCTTCTGGGTGCCAGTCTAACTGTGTATGTATGGCTGTGTGTGTGTGTGTGTGTGTGTGTCTGTGCAGCTACTTGTTGTGTTTTATTTGTTTGTCGTACGTTTATTAAAAACGAACGCTACTTAATCAGCAGCAAAATGTCGCACTTTACTGCACACACACACACACAAACACTAATACAATCATACAATTGAGTGATAGGGAGTGGGAGTGCTGTGACAGCGGGTAGAGTGCGGAGGGGGGGAGTAGACAGCGACGTTTGGCTCTTGCTCTGCTTGCGCTTCTCCGCGCGCTCCCTTTGTGCGCCCATTTGCGAAAACGAACTTATCAGCTTTTTATAACTGTTG